>CM030832.1:10583655-10673655 GCA_018105865.1 Metaphire vulgaris
TTTGCTTAGATGAATGTTCAAATACCTAATGTGCTCCATGTGAAAATCTTCTAATGATGCTCTGTTCCATACACCTCCCAGAAACTCTCGACATCTTTTCAGTCCCTTCTCGCACATATCCTTGCTTACGGCCATTGCTGTGTCTCAGCATTTGACAAAACCTGTAGCAACGTCCTATTCGAAACACAAAGTCAAAATCTAGCATTTATGATACAGAACAATGTGACATTGATATGACTATACCTCAGCACCTAGTCAATTTCATCATCCTATGTTCTTATCGAGTACACCTATCACAACCGCAGTAATATTGCTTCAGTCGGTCAACAGCTACTTAGATTAGATAAATACGAGACCAACAATTACTAAGATTATAATATAAGCAGTGCTTGAAGTCTACGGGGTTATAGCAGTCAGCGGGGAATGAATCGCGTGACTAGTCGCCAAACTCAATAGGTGTCAACGGCGCTATACAAACGATCTATTTTAACTGTTGATCTTAAGAGTAACGATTTTCACAGTAAATGCGTGTCTAAACCAACTCTATTCGACCAATTCGTCCAACTGTTATCGAGAGATTATATTCCACGCTTATTGCTTGCTTTGGCAAGACTATCTACTTAAAGCCAGAGCTGGGTGTACAATGTACATATATATATATATATATATATATATATATATCGAAATAAGAGCGAGTAAGTAAGTAAAATCTCGTTAATTTCTATGGTGCTTAGAGAGGCAGCCACGCAGTAGCTACTAGCTCCTAGCTCCCCAGTCCCCATTCCTCCAAGGTAGCTCATTATTCCTAGCCTCCTAGGCGGCGCTTAATCTTAGCATCGAGTAGTTATTGTCAAAGGTGGGAGTCATTCATGCAGGGTCATTTAATCCATTGAAAGGGAAGGGTAATTGTGGTTGGGATGGAGGAAATGATTTTTTGATAAGATTAAGAAATACTTTAACTTAATTATATTAGCTATTTATATTGCGTCTAATCAATTAATGTTAGCAAGCGCATTACAATTAATGTCAATTATTATAAGCACAATTAAACAGATGTGTCTTCAACTGTTTACGAAAAGCGACGGGCGACTTTATGTTTCGTAGCGCTGGTGGAAGGGCGTTCCAGCAAAGCTTTGGTTCCAGGCATGGGGGTCCAGCGTACGAGAAGGCTCGTTGCCCCATGACTTTGAGGTTAGAAAGAAAAGCTTGAGGAGATGTTGCAAGAAGGGAATGAAATTGTGACTCCGAATTTGTTATTTGACCATGGCTATTCTAAGAAAGGCTGAGCGCCTAAGAATAAGCAGCTGCTGTCGCGCTGCTCTAAAGCGCTATATAAATCTACGATATTTTACTTACTCACTTACTCGTGTAGACAGCGGCTGGATGCTGGAATTGAGTTCCAAAGTTCTGGTGCAGAATAATGGAAAAGCGCGGTTGCATATTTTGATAGATGATCGATTCAGAGGTGAGAGGACGAAGCATTTTGAATCGATTGGAGTTTACACATGGAAACTTTTAGAAGATTGCGAAACAGCCAGTTGCAATAGTATAACTTAGAGTGAGCCCTTGTGGTGATGGTGGTGGTGATGATTATATATCGATATATCCATCGATACGATTTATTGATATGTGGTTCCTTCACTTCCTTGCCTTTGACTATTTCAAGAAGACTAAGCGCATAAAGAATACGCAGCTACCAGTTTTTATTCTAGCCACCTTGATTGGGGAGATTTTGAAATGTTTGGGGGGGGGACAAGGTCTGAGTCTCTACACTTTTGGGGGAAAATTTCCACCCCCCAGCCAACATATAAAAATGGGGAGGATTTTCAAACTTTGGAGGGGAAATTCCCCTAGAGGAGGCCTAGAATAAACACTGCGCAGCTACTACTGTACTAGTCTAAAAGCGCTATATAAATATGCAAGAGTTTACTTAATTACTTACTTACTTAATTATTTAGACGTATAAAGCCAATGACGGGTTGTCTATCTGATATGGCCCCTCTGCAGTACTGTACTAACTGTAGTAACTGTGGGAATCTGAAACCTTGTGTAAGGTCTTTACAGCATACAGGTGTATGATTAGTTTACGAAGGTAAACGTCGGGAAAAGTTGTAATTTACCTCTGAAGGCAAACATTTATCATGGTCGATCGACTATTTCGCGAGAGATTACCTGATGGATGGAGTTTCGGAGTTACGAACGACGGCAGAGTTTTCTTTGTTGAGTGAGTTTGATGGCAATGTTGTTTCTGTTTTGAGCCTTTGGATGCATTTTATGGATGCGATTATCGCCCTCGTTTATGTTTGTTATTAATTAATTATATAATAATTATGAGAGTAAATATCTTATAAATTGATATTTATCAAGACAGTCTTTTACATGTGTTTTCAGTGATATCCGTAGGCGTACAACTTGGATTCATCCAATCCTCGGTTTTCCAGTTCAGTCTGGTCATATTTCGGACGAAAGTACGTGCAAGTTTAGTTTGCATCTCTCATAACACAAACCCAGTGACTATTCTAGCCACCTAGACATTGGGGGAGTTTAAAATGTGGGGGAATAGACATTTGGGAGATCATACTACTTGCCAAAATGTTAAAACTTGGGGAATTCACCCCAGAGAAGGCCTAGAATAAACACTTGCAAACCTGAAACCTACCTGTTTCTATTTGCCTAGGGGTTTGGCTTAGGAATTGACTACTGGTGCCTCCATAATCGGTAATTAATTATACTTATTAGGAATTGAACCTCATCCTTCTGTTGGAGTTAATGGATTTAGTGTCTTTCCTGTAGTTGAAGTCTATGAAACAACTTAAAACTCACTTATTTATCAGTAATCGCAGCGGGAGTGCTTCTGAGTGATTCTTCTGAAGGGACACTTTACAAATATTCTGTTGCATTACATTACGTTATCCCATTGGTAGTAGCATAACTTTGTGTAAAGCGCCTTTGACTTTGATCTATGTCATGCATACGGGGCTGTATAAATTGTCTAGTATAAAATAATAATAATAATAACACTAGGCTGCAAGGCTCATGACTCAAGTCTTACTCAAGGCCATGTCTTAAAGCAGTACTGGCCATTTTGCTGTTACACCACTGTTTCAGGCCATTCCACCGCATGTTATCTTGCACAGGCATATGAATGAATGATGCATTGATTCTTGTAATTTTGTCGTTAAGGTATTCAATGCTGAAATCATTCACTTGCAGCCACCTGCTGAAAATTTTGCTGCTGAAAATCGACGCTGAGAAGTGTGGCCCTTTGGATGTCAATGCCTCTTGCTCTAAGCCATGTGGGTTATATTGCAGTTATGCCACCATTGGCATAGTCATGAGAGGGCCCAGGGGGTGCCTCCATAATCAGTCTGGGATCTGTCATGGGATTTGCACAAAATTGACAGTTTTTTTAGGAGTGTGGTATGGTTATTGTCAACAGAATCGATATATGTAGTTGTTTTACAGCTTTTGGCCACAAGGTAATCAATCATAATTAAAGACTTTAAAATATGCACCAGAGCTCATCGTCTGATTCTAATATTGCTCAAAATTTCTGTGGCTGGGCAGAGATCCAGACCCTGCTTGGAAACTCAGGATGTGCCCCCACACTCCCTAGTCAGACTAAATGAGTTGCATGTTTCTGTATTGCTGTCCATTAGCACAGCCACAAGAGGGGCAGAAGTTTGGGGGCCCTCTGAAGCAGCCAAACACTAGTAAGTTTCAATATGTATGTATTTATTTATGTAACTTAAAAGTGTGATGAGTTGACCTATACTGGAATGGTGTGAAATCCTTACTTAATTTGATTATTGTTTAGGGTTACTTGCTGGATGGGAGATGGATTTTGATCTACATGGAAAACCTTATTACGTCGAGTGAGTTTTTGTTTTATGGATACCTCTCAGTTTGTGTCTTAATTTAATATCCTTTTATATAAAAATGTCTATTTCTGTAGTAATATGATCAAAGTAATAAATTTATTATTATTATTTTAATAGCAAATATATTATATCTGATTTGTTTGCTAGAGGTGTTTGAATTTTCATTGTTCTTGTGATACTTTTCCGGCTATAGCGCCATCTGAGTTATCATTTAAATAAAGAAATAAGTAAATGAAAAGTTAAGTTATTTAGGATATAAAATTAGTAGATACTCTAGTAGATTAGTAGATACTTTAGTATTAGTAGATACTTTATTTCTTATTGGAGATCTCTTTGACCTTTTGTTAGTCATAGCATGTATTGGATTAGGATTAAAGCGTTCTGCTGTTGTGTTTTAATTTATCATACAGTACTGACAAATAAGCAGTATTTCCTGAATGAATACTACAGCATTATTGCTGGCATGAGGTTGAATATAAGTGTGGGAACTGTTTCATTAGGGCCAGCAAGCAACATTATAGAAACCATTAACTTAATATATCATTCAGCGTGTGTGTGGTCCAATGACTGTGGTATTTGGCTTTTGAATGCAATTACTGTAAGCATTTGTGCATTCATGGAGGCAGCAATTGTATCTTGAACTTTTAAGACTACCCGATCCAAGTGTTAATGAAATGAAACATGGCAGACTGATACACGATAATTGGACGGTCATTTACAATGCTTCACTTGGCTGTTTTTGGTCAAATGAATGTGTGATTGCAGCTATTGCTACTGTATATTATTCTGTAATGTCCTCTTTTGAAAGTGCACACCATGAAATCAGTTTCTGTTTATGTTCAATTTCCTAGCGTCTGTGATATAAATTTAACAAACAGCATTGTATTGCATAAGAATTGGATATCACAGGTGCATACGTATGTGTGTATGGACAAAATAATTTGTATCTAGAATGTTATATGAAATGTGGATTCATTAGATTATATTAATTAAATAGCTTTAATGTTCTGATTATTCCTTGTGAATCTTACACTTTGAATGACTTATGACCAAATAACTTGTCTTTGCATTGTACCAAGAATTTGATATACACTGTACAGAGATTTTGCTGATGTGAAGAAATTATATTTTTGATTAAAAAGTTCCATAGCTCCAGTTAATATTTTACTTGGTTATGGTATCGTGTAGAACTGCTGATAATCTTGAATTGTATCGTCTGATCTGTAGTCATGAAAATCGCCTGACAACATACAGTCATCCTAGATTCCAGGTCTCACCTGTGTATTCACCACCTGAGCAAAGGCAAGGGCAGTAGATAGATAGAAAGATAGATTTCTTTTTATAGGAACTTTACAGCAATTACAAATAATAATAATAATAATAATAATAATAATAATAATAATAATAATAATAATAATAATAGAATAAAGAACAGTAGCAATACTGTAGTTGTTCTGTCTTGGAATGCCTTATTAAACTTGATCTCTGACCATATATTTCATGGTCTAAGATAGTGCAGTCATCATTGGTCATATAGTCAAGGAATGAAATGTAATTTGATGTAGTTCACTGATAAAAATTGTTAATGAATCAGACTGAATCAAATTTAGAAAATGTTTGCATTGTTTAAAATAATATAATTGATATAAAACTATTTATTGGATGCATGCATTCATGACTATGAGTACAGTTTGCATAATATGCCTATGCTAGGGTATGTTTGTATGTACAATGTACATATACTGTACTGTTGTACAAAAAGTATCTTTTGTGCAAGGCTTTAGAACAGTGGTTCTCAACCTTTATAGTACTTGGGTATTTTAATTCAATTCCCCATGATGGTCCGATCTTCAAAATTTTTGTAAAATTATTTTCGTTCATAATGTAAACTGTTAAAAAGAATAATTAAAATGTTAAAATCATTATTATTCAATTGTCTCCAATGTCTATCCTCAAATAACAATTATAGTAAAACAACTAGTAGGCCTAACTACCAATGAGTAAATTTTTGCAATAACAATAAAAGAGACAACCCTATATTTCTGAAGGTCACGGGATGGCAAATAGTCATTTTTCATAAAGGTCTGACAACAGGTTGAGAACCGCATCTTTAGAACATATACTATAGCCTGAACCAACATTCTTTTTCAAAAGCTGATGGTGAATTATCTATTTTGGTTCAGATAATGATAATAGTATTCAGTTTAATGGTGGTTAAAAATATTTAAAAGGCAGAGTGTAATATTGCAAATTGATTAATTATATTGACTTTCTTTAGTACATTTGTTTGCGATTATTTGGTTGATAATAAAACTTTTATTCAGGATGACGGCGGCTTTTAAAGACAAACAAACGGTAATTAATAGTTAATTTATTTAAGATCTTTTTTGTAAATAGTCTATGCTTCAAAAATTCAAGATTAGAGCATTGTTTATGTAATTTAATGTAAATATATTTCAGTGGGAACGCACGGGAATGGTGTTCCCACACCTATTTTGCCAGATTGTATATATAATTATGGATACGTAATAATGTGTTGGGGAATGTACAGGTACGGCGTTCCCATACCCATTTCTGTTGAAGAGTAAAAAAGGATGAGTTCCCAAACCTTTTCCCTAGAAAAAAGCCCTGTGTATACTAAATTTATTTTTAGCTGATATATGCATATTTTATGTAAATAAAATTCAAAGTAAAATGTATATAAATTTGATTTCATAATGAAACCCTAGCCTGCAGCAGGTCTGCAAGTCACATGACCACAGCTGTTATGCTTGGCTTAAAATGTGTAGTGTCCACTGTCCACTTGTCCAGATTATGTAGTAATTTGAGTTTGAGAAGAAGAATTGAACAAAACTGCCACAATTTCTATGACAGTTGGAGGTGCGGCAGTAATGAATTTTCTTTTCAAGTGCTGTTTGTCGTCGCCTTTTTCAAAACTTAGCATTATGTTCTTAAAATTCATTGAATGACTAGACTCTGTTGATTTTCTTTAATTAAAACAGAATATCAGGAAAAGCTTTTCACGTAGAAAGTGAGTAGTGCGAATTACTGTTGAATTAAGTTTCTTTTGGCCTCATCCAGGGATGCTATGTCAGTTGATTATATATTAACAATTTGTTTGCTTATGTAGACATAGTTGTCATTGTGTGTATGTATGTATGTATGTATATATACATATATATATATATTTATATTTATATATAAGTTACATAGTTACATTTGGGTTCATGTAGACCAGGGGTCACCAGACTTTTGACGGCTGGCCGGATAACTGAAAGAATGAGTGTGGATGCTATCTTGTTCTTGCCATATAAATAATGCATTGATTTTCATGATTTTTATCAATTTCACTACATGCTTAGTATATGATTTTGAATATGACATTCTATGGAATTGATTTATGTGGCAATTAAACGAACTTATTTGAAGAGTTAAGTCTGTTTGAATTGCATATGCTGTATTATAGGTCATTGAGTGATCCGCCCACAGCAAGACGAGACCCAGCTGCTCCCATTGTTAAGCAGGGCTGGCTTTACAAGCAGGTAGATGCTGTTATTTACCGCCAAGTAGCTCTTTTTCTGTTTAATGTCAACTTTTAAAATTCTGCTGTGGGTTTCTTTAATTCTCTGACTGTGGTAAAAGTGTGGTAAATGGTTTGAGTGGTTCGGCTATATTTCAAGTTGGTTACAAATGCTGTAATTGATCTTCATTTTAATATGCAGATGACTAAAGGCTAACAGTTTGACAGAAACAGAAACAATTTGATCGTCATGTGCTGACATTCTGCAGAGATTCTTTTTTCATATTATATGAAATTTGGAATATTTATTGATGAGCATTTATTTTCATAATTGCATAACAGTAAAAGTGATTCATCACATTATGATCGTTTATAAGTAATTTTTACTTGTGATGTACTTTTGTTTTTTGCTATGAAAGGAAAGTGGTTTCGTGAAGTCCTGGAAGAAGCGGTGGGCTATTCTTTCCAATTATAATCTGTTTCTGTACAAGACACCGGGTGAGTTGCTTTTCTATGTGCTGTTATTTTAATGCCATTGCTTTCATAGTGCAAATAGTGCAAATTAATCCTGACATTTTGATTGAATCTTGATGTTATTTTATTATATGAACATCTGCCTGTGCTCTGTGAGTGTAGCAGTCTGGCTATAAAGGTTTTAGTGAGTGGCAAAGATTTGTACAGATAAACTCTGCTTTCTGAGTTGTGAAGGCAGACTGTTTCAGACAGATCGAATATAAAATTTACATTTTTGTATGTTTGAATGAATGCAGCCCTATAAATTATAAATTAGAAGTATCACATTTTAACTGATAAAACTCACACCAATTTATAATGCAAGTATGCACATAATGTGTGGTAAATGTATAGGATTTATTGCTGCAGAGACTGTGCATGTTTGATTTAGTAAGCTTTCAGAACTGTTTTGATTTTGTCAGTTCAATAGTTTGAATGCCTATAAGAATATTTATTCAGCTACTGGCAATGGGTTCTATTTGTGTTAGATGATACTGGGCAGAATGAAGTTGGTTCAGTTGTTCTGGCCGGCTACTGGATCAATCCTTGCAGTAAATCTGACAAGGTGGTGCAAAAGTTTGCATTCAAGGTATATAACAATTAAAAATCTTATGCGATTGTAGCCTGTCGCTGATTTTTGAGTTTGCAGCACTTTGAGTAGATTCATTTACCTGGAGCATTCTAATTTATATGAGCAAAATTAATGTTAAAGAAATTGGCTTGTCTGCTGACATTTCTATTGCTTCCATAAGTAAACTTAGAAGGAATTTCAAGCAATGGTGGTTGCTATTAATTTTGAGGAATCTTTGCAGGTTGAACACAAAGACACTAAACTTATTTACCTGGCAGCTGAAACAGAAGAGGAAATGTGGGAATGGCTGGAACAACTCACTAAAGCAGCTGCTGTCTCAGATCCCACGTAAGGTTTTTTATTTTTAAAAGTTTTTTAGCTCATTTGCACTCACACACACACACACACGTCTACGTAAAATACTTTATTTAGGTATGCTGTTGATTGTAAGAAATTACAGTGAGAGGAATATGTTATTATGTGTTTTATTGTGTATTACATGCTAGGGTCCTAGCTTACTTCTTGCAATAATGGCATTCACTAATTGACTCATCGGAGTTCATCAATACTGGGTGTTTGGAAGCCACATGTCTAAACCCCTCCAAGCCTCAGCCAATCTGGTTTGGCTCATTGACTATGTTACGCAAACACGATCTCCCACTTCTTTTTCACTTTTTCATCATTTGCCATTCCTGAGCTTTGGAAATTTGGGTATCACCTGTGCACAGCTGCCTTAGGCTGGAGGTCCATTTATGCTGCCTCAGCATTTCTTGCTTTGGCTAAATTAGACAGCTGCGAGTAATTCAGTCCCACAACTGATGTAGCAAAATCCATAGTCCATGCCTTTGTCTCTAGCGAGTGTAACTAGGCATTCTTTACCAGCATCCTCCAAAGCTTAATTTTCGATCCATGCCTCTTAAATGCTTAAGCATGACTAATATGCCATCCCTCACCCCACCCACACTGATCTCTAATGTTGGATTTAATGCTGCTGAGCTCCGTCCACTGGCTTCAAATCACCAACAAGATCCAGTTTAAGGTCCTCTCTCTCTTAAATTTCAAGATAATAAATTTCAAGACCTTTTCTATATTCACCACTGCTGTGTTTCTGTTCATAGAAGATCAACCTTGTGCTCTGCTGACAGTTTCCATTTCTTGGTTCTCCATTAATTCATTCCTTGGCATTTATAGTGCTCCTGTGCAAAATAATGTTTGCAGGTGCATTACAAAAGTCAATCATGGTAGACACTGTTAAAGAGGTAGGTCTTCAGCCGTTTCCGGAAAGCCGTAATTGTTGTTACAGAGCATTCGATGTCGTTATCCTTTGACTATGGGAAAACTCTTTCATTCTAACCCCAACTGCTAATGACCACTAGTCAGAGTGCTGCTCTATCATAGCTCAGGACCGTCCTCTTTTCATATCTATTATGAGAAACCGGTGTTTCTGAGTATTCTAAACAATGACTTTTGTAACAAATTGTCCATATTACATTAAATTATGCTACAATTTGTTGCTCAGGAAGAGATTCATTAAGATATTGAAACTTGATACCTTGGGAGGAGATTTTTCTGCATAAAATTTCTAGAATTCAAGTGTTAATCTTTGACTTTTTTAAATTGAGAGGAACTTTCCAAGAACTTTAGTAATTCATTTTTTATGGTTTATCCAAAGACAGTTTGAGATCCATTTCCCAGTTTCTTTATGACTGAGAAATTCAGAATCACGTGCATCGCTAATAACTGTATTAGGTTTTATCTTATTGTCATTGCAGTATTAAGGATGTCTGAACAACAGATACTGGCAGGCTGAGTACAGCTGAGGCTCTATGTATTTGTCATTATGTGCAGTTGTTCGATTGATGCAGTTAAATATTTATTACTAGGTGTTTACCCGTCAAAAATGACGGGGGAGATTGGCTGTTTTACCACCCAATTTTGTGCAAACGCAATCAGGGAGGCGCTGGGTTTTGTAATTTGTTGACTGGGTGGGTCTAATGCAATCTACACAGCCAGGACCCGCGGCTCAGACTACCCCTCACCCCCAATCAACATTTTTCTGCGTATTTGAACGATTTTTGGGTGCCCCTGCCCAGGCTGGGTGGTCGGACCCGCGGACACCCCCTAGCGCCGACCCTGAATGCAATGGATTTTGCAATTAATTTTCTTTAAATCTTTGCAGCCTTTTCCTTCAAAGTTACTAAACCCATTCCCAGGAATTTGCTGAAACTTGATAGTCAAGGTAAGAGTACTGATTTGGCAGTGTCGAACAACATGCAGTGCTTGATTCTCTTGTTTGCTGTGCTGCTTTTTCACCCGAGAAACAGCCTGCTACTCATTCTTTGATTGTTTAAAGGTTTGAATGCTGGACTTTTTTGTTTTGCACGGACGGTTAGAAAGAGGAATAAAAAAAGCTAAACAATGGTAAAATCTTCATCTTCGGACGGTTAGAAAGAGGAAAAAAAAGCTAAACAATGGTGCAAATCTCATCTTTTAGCTCTTATATAGCCTGAGATATAGCAAATTTAAAAAATTTGGAAACTTTCTCAGAATTCAAAACTTCATCGGAAATTCACCGATAATACTTATGTTCAAACATCGGGTCATCGGGTTAGAACGGATAGATCTTTGCCAAATGTCAACCGATTTTCAAAATTTTTGGTTTATTTTGTTCCTCTGACATCCCTTTACAACTTTGAAATTTGGGTGACCAAAGTGGGGTTGCAGAAAATATTCCATTTATGCGGGCTTTTAAAAAATTTTGGGGAGAGGGTGATATTTTAGGCCGTAAAGTGGACTCAGTCCCCCCATATTTTTTGTTTTGCACCATAGTTAGAAAGAGGAAAAAAAGCTAAACAATGGTGCAAATCTCATCTTTTTAGCATCCTATATAGCCTGAGATCCAGCAAATTTAAAACGTTACAGCAATCATTTCTGAAGAACCTTTTCCAAAAATTAAATCCCTGATCGGTGACAGAGTCTGAAAATTTAATCCACACTTGAGGGGTAACATTTAAAAAAATAGGGTTTGAGGTTAGGAAAGAGTAAATATATATAATAACGGGGCAGGGCATTGGGAGAGGGAAGGGAGGTTTGTGAGTAGGAAGGTGGGCTGTACGGGTTTTGAGAGCAGCGTTGTGTAGGTTTGGAAAGGGTTTACATTTCAAGTGGGTTTTCTATATTCACCGCTGATGGGTTGGGGCCTGGGAGATTGGGAGAGGGATGGGTAGTTGGAAGGTGATAAGGAGAGGAAGGGGAACAGGGGGTTTAGAACTGGGGCGGGAATGGGTTGGGGCTGGAATGGGTTGGGCCTTTGACCATTGGAAAGGATGGGGATTCTAAGGAAAAGGGATAATGACCAAGGGAAAGAGGGATTTGGGGCGGGGCCGGAATGTGTTGGAACGGGGTGATTGGGAGAGGGATGAGGAGATGGAAAAGAGATGGGGAGAGTATTCTAAACAATGGGGTTTGGGGCAAATTGTCCATGGGTTACATTAAATTATTGGGAGAGGGATGGGGAGAGAAAAGGGTCATTAAGATATTGAAACTTGAACGGGGGTTTGGGGGCGATTGGGAGAGGGATGGGGAGAGGGAAAAGGGTTGGGGAGACGGAAGGGGGAAGGGGGGTTTGGGGGCTATTGGGGGGATGGGGAGAGGGGAAGGAGATGGGATAGGGAAGGGAAAGGGGGTTTGAGATCCGGGGCGGGAATGGGTTGGGCCTGGGTGATTCAGAAGGTATGGGGTGAGGGAAGGGGACGGGGTTTAGCTGCAATTATTGCGTATTAAACGCTCCGGTTTGATTAAACAATATTTGGTTGTCAATGACAACAGCGTCTTACAATATTTGTCATTGTTGCAGTCGGACAGACAGACATGCAGTTAATTATATATATAGATGACTCTCGTATTGACCAAAAGAGTGAATAGCAGTTGAGGCATATTAAAAATTATTTTCCTTAATTGCTTGCTTTCAGAGACACAGCTGGTAGCTTGACAAATAAAGAAAACATTTACAAGGATGATTCTAGAATCCCAAGATATTCATCTCCACATGATATAAATGGCCTAACACCTCCTGATTATCGTCCCACTACAATGGTCACTTCCAACCACCAGGAAATGAATCATAATCTATTCCAGCCATTTAGACAGTCAGGTACATTTAGCCACTTTGACAGTCGTGCACCACAGGCGAACAGTTTTGGTACTGGTATGCAGTTATCAGCAGCAAATGCACCGGCTGTAAATGTGAGTACCGGTAATCTAGACTTTCATACAACATCTCAGAGAAATTCTTTCAACAACGTGTCTGCCGAAGGTCATCCAAGCAGATTTATGGAAGGTCATCTTGGCAGGTCGACAGACTTCAGTGATGGTTTTAACTATCCAGGACCATCACATGAAATAACTGAAGGTGCTCCTTGGCAGACTGTTTCACACAACTTTGATGATTATGGTCGCCTGCTGTCGGCAAAGAATCCTCAACAGAATGAAATGGGAAGAAAGTTGAATGCATATGGAACTCGTTATAGGTTTCCTCAGTCAAATTCTATGGATGGTTCGTTGGAATTTTCTCTGACTGGCAAAAGCAGCGACCCATCAAGAACTTGGCAGGAGCAATCAACGCATGCTCAGAACCAGGCTTTGAGACGTACAGATCTACCGATCCATTCGGAACAGTTATTCACTAACAGTAGCCAGGTCCCTGAACCCACTTTTGATAGGAATTACTACTCCCAGCTGCAGTTTTTTGAACCAATGACCCACAGTTCAGAGAATGGTGATTATTTGTGTCCGCAACCTTCAGTTCCAACAGCCGTACGAAATATATATATCGATGACCTTGCTGCAACAAAGACACCGCATTCTAGGAAAGACCTCTTGCAAGCAAAGGATCTCTCTCAGAGACGAATGAATGAATCAAACTTCTTCCAATTTCCAGAAAGTCCTCCTAAGCAGGTAAAAATGCTTAATTTTCTCTCTCAAAGTGCTGTCTTAGAAGAAATTGTAAAGAATTCCTTTAAAATATCCTTTGAACTTTAGCTTTTGTTTGTCCTGAGCAATAATTTTCCTCACAGATATTAGCAAGTACAAAAGAATAGCTTTATTACTGCTTGTGCTAGCATGATATATACATATATTTATATATTTTATATATACCTGTACATACACATATTTGACATATTTATATTGATTTTATTCATGTTTAATTAGAGGACAGAGAAAGTGAGAAAGGAAAAATATATAGAAAGGATGGAATTTATAGCTAGTCGATCAATACTGGGGCACTATTTATCGGACATCCATCTGGCTCATGTAAATTATTGCTTGCAATTAACATGTTCTGATGTCTTGAAATTGATGAAACCAGTCTTCTTTTATTGCTTCTTTTATTGCAAGCTGTTTATTGTAAGTTGAAATGCACAGGCTGTAGAGCATTTCTTCTGAATTTGCCCATACAGCTGAGTGCAAGCATTTTTGCAACCATAGCAGCAAAAGCAGGTCAAATATTCTGCCAAGATACATCATTGATAGAGAAGATTGTTAGCACGATCCTGTTTTATGCAGTTCACCAAGTTCAAATCTTTGAAGTATAGTTTTGAAATTTGACCAGGACACTTTTATACTAAGCCTTATGTATGGATCAAATTTTTCAGCTCAACTCCTAACCCAGCTGCAGTTATCCAACTTAGCCTGCACCTTCTCACTTAACACTTTGCACCCTTTTCAAGTTTCAATGTATACAACTTGCATTCAATGTGTATTACTTCTTCTCAAGAGCATTCGTTCATATGATGGTTCTTTTGACCAGTCAATTGAATATCATGAATCACTTTGTTGCTAAGCAATGATTTATTTTGATCAATTATTTGTTCAACTCTTGCACACTGATTACTGGCAAATAACTCTCGCAAACTGATTAAGTATATTATTATTACTATTATCTAATGTTATCAATATTGTTATTATTATTATTATTATTATTATTACGTGGTTGTTAATGTACGTTAAGTCATTCACCTAGTGGAGAATCATAAATGTGGAGCAAGTCAAGGGCGAACAACTTATCCAAGGTCAATATGCAGACAGAGGCTATGGTCAAATTCAAAACCCACTATCCTCCGGCTGTGTGGTAGGAATCCTACAGCTGCTTCACTCTGCCCCATTTTTTATTGAAAAAGAATTATATTAAATCATTAGTGATTATTTTATTTTGCTTTTGGTTCTCTGTAGCATTCTCAAAATCAATACTTCAACTCAGACGATCTTCAGAGGCAGAGTTCACATTATGCTGAAGGTGAGAACATGTATTCAGCATGTAAATTGTCTAGTTTTTCTAGTGTTTTAGCTGGCAGTTTATTTTTAAATGACCTCTTTTACAGTAATTGCCTTACTGAAGACTTGACTATAGGACAGTTGTTCTCTATGTTCACTGAATTATCAAAGGCTTTCAGGATTTTAGTATTCAAAATATCTGTCTTAAAGAAACTTTGAAATACTCCTCGAAGAATGGATAGCATGATTTGATTTGATATTGATTAAGACAAAATCTTGTACCTATAGAGTGCTTGATAACAATGAACTAAGGTCTAAGGCACTACACAGTCCATATTAATTTCCACTCTGCACCAGTGGACATGTGAGTGTCCGGAAGTCAAACCAAGGTTAATTGTAAGTTGGCAGACATTCTACCAACTGAGACATTGAGGCATTTGTTCAAGAAATGAATGTGAGATGTTGGATCACAAATAGTAGTAGTAATATTTTTTTCTTCTGAAGTGAGTTGCTGTCAGAAATTAGCATTTGTCACATTCACTTGATGTTGCTTGCCATTGTTTGTTTCTTATTTAGTTTCACAGCATCTATCACAATCAAAGTCAGGTCCAACGGACTTTGCAGCAGAGGGCAAGAACAACGTTTATCAGCTGGAGCCAACATCGAATTCTCTTCCTCAGAGCATAATGTTAGATCGCTTGTTGCAGGAAAACCATATAAATAGATCAGTCGATGAATTGCAGCAGTCAAATAATTCTCATATGATGTCAAATGATGCCGCTGATGGTCCATGGAAAGGTTGGTTGTGTTTTGATATTAGTTGCAAATGAGGCATTCTGTTTGAAGAATATACGGAATTTCTTGTAAATTAGCCAAGGCTACATATCAGAATTAAAGGTTGCCATTGTTTTGTTGAAACTGTAAAGTTTTATTTTAATACCACTACATAAAGATACACTGTAATTGCTCAGAATTGCTGTTGTCGTTGCCCTGCAGGGGTGCAATGAAGTAGCAGTAGGATTCTCGCCACACAACTGGAAGTTAGCGGATTGAAAACTGACCTTATCTGCTGTGTAGTTACCTTTGACAAGTTTTTCACCCCTGACTTGCTCTGTACTCACGATTATTCACTTTGTGAATGACTATATGTGCATTAGCAGCCATGTAATAATAATAATAATAATAATAATAATAATAATAACAATCATCTAATGCAAATGCTGCGATTTGTTGTGATATTTGAAATTGTGCCATTTGAGTTTCACAAAGTATTGATAAATAAATTATTGTGATGGCTTTCCTTTTTTTAAGGTAAACAGACGTTAATTGGTCCTTACAATTCCATGCAGTACTCCTCAGTTAGTCCCAAGTTCAGTCAAAACCATGCCGTTGCCTCTCGAGCTTTTGAACCAATTAAAGAAGATCCAAACATGTCAGATACAGATGTTCTGGTAAATTATTAATACTGTGAACTGTACTGTTTATTTTAGTTTTAGGTGTGATTTGAATGATTGATTTTCAAAGGTCATTAGAATTCATTAAAATTGGCTAAAAATTATCAGTAGTTATGTTATGGGGTTTGTTTACATTTTAATTCAAGTGAACTCATTGTGTTTATAATTTATTTTATTATTATTATTGTTATTATTGTTATTATTATTATTATTATTATTATTATTATTATTATTATTATTATTATTATTATGCATTCTTAGTCATGACTACTATCTCTGCTTGTATCTGTAGAAGTTCACTTTCTTTTTGTGTCAAATTCTGAGTCATTATTTCAGTCTTAGTGTTGATTGATGTTTCTGGCAAATATTGCCTGACTTTTAACATGTATTGCTGGTTATGATGTATTGAAATATCTAAAGCACTCTTTAACATATGGCTGGGAACATTGCTATTTATGTTGTTATTTTAGAATTCTCGCACATTGCAAGACATGCAGAAGCATATGCTCGGACATGCACGTCTTCGACTCAGCATTTCTGTGAGGGATCTGGTCGGAAAAAGCGTGAGTGATTTTATTACATAAATGATTTTAAGATATTTGACATACTTTTTACTGTAATGTAATGCTTATATGGAGATATGCATTTGAAATTTATGGTGTGTTTTGAAGGATGCAGTGCACTTGAAGATAGGTTTGGCAGTTGGTTGAAGTGCTGTGGTTGAAATGGAGAGGAGCTTTGAAATTGCATTTGCATTATTACCATTTACAGTGTAGTGTAAGATTTGCACAGCGCATTTTCAATTTTGAGGCACGTGGTTGAGCAGTGGTTAGCATACTGGTCTGGAAAGCCTGTGGTCTGCAGTTCAAGTCCTGGCCACGGTAGAGACTTTTCAGTTGTTTGTGTCCCAAACACCCCTAGCTGACTCAGCTGTGAATGAGGTGTTAACTCAGTGGAAGGAAAGGCAGTGAGGAAAAGACTGGCAACTGCCCTCATTCAGCTGATACCATGAAAAGCTGATGGTGCTAACCCTTTGGTTCTCCTACTGGTGCTAAGCATGCCTTTTTCCTTTATCTTTTTACCAAGAGGGATGCTATGGAATATGTGTTTGCCTTTATCTTTTTACCATGGAGTATGCCAATGAGTATAGCTTTATCTTTACCTTTTTCAATTTCTACTCAGAGGCACTCTGGCTTTGGTGTCACTTGACATGGTGTATAACATGGTGCATTGAGTAAGCCATATTTGGCTTGAAAGTTTTGAAGTTTGAATCAGAAGAAATTGCCTTAATTATTCTTCTAACGATATGTGACCCAGCAAGTTGTGACCACCAGTCCAGTTGCTTTTAAGTGTATAATTGTCTTGAAATTTGGATCATCAAAATCCATAAGTCTCATACCATTGTTATTTTGTTAAATATCAATTCTGAAATGAAAATGCTTGAGAACAGTCTTTGTTTGCAATAAAAACATTTATTGTGCAAAATTCAGTTTATGTAACCCTACTACTTCCTTTTCTGTGCTGTAGCAAGAGGAACTGGTGCTGCTTCTGATTCAATTAAGACGTAGTCAGACAAAGCTTGAACAGTTGCTCACGTGGGCCAGGAATCGTCTTTCAAGCGCTAGGCCTAAGGAAAAAGCCTACAAATTGGAGTAAATTTGACTGTTTTGGCTTGATGTACTTAAGGATTTTAACAACTATAATAATAATAATAATAATAATAATAATAATAGTATCCATGGTTTAACCTTTTGCTCGGGTTAGCCGTCTTAAGACGGCGGCGGAAAACTTTGACCAAACGGGGTTAGCCGTCTATAAACGGCGCGCTATATAAGCGACTGCGTACTGCGGACCTGCACGATTTTCAAAAATCCAACGCGGCAACCGAGTTAGCTCACATCCATTGGATAGGCGGCAGCACCGTTTTCGATAATACTGACTATATATTCAAGGGATATTGACTGTAGACTGACCAAGGCTGGAAAATGTATAGGAAAAATCTTCAGCCGGAGGCTAGAATGGCCATAACTACGCCGAATATGGTCCGATCTTCAAAATTTTTGCACTATTCTGTTCCAATTACACCTCCCAACAACTTTCCCGCTCACAGTTGGGGGGTCACCGCTGAAAAAATTTTTTTATTGAGCTTTGAAAAATTTTTGTCGGAGATGGTCCGATTTTGGGGTGTAGAGTGGACCCTACCCCAAAAAATTTTTTTTGCATGGATGGTTCGAAAGCCCAATAAAAATGCTCAACAATGGTGCAAACCGCATCTTTCTAGCTTCTATATAGCCTGAAATATACCGAGTTGTTCGGTTTTTCACATTGAAAATCCGTTCGCGTAATTGTCATTTCAGCAAGCAATTGGTACTTGGGTATGAAACTCCATAATTACCCCAAATATGGTCCGATCTTCAAAATTTTTGCACCATTCTGTTCCAATTACACTCCTCTAGAACTCTATCACTCACATTTGGGGGTTTACCGCTGAAGACGTTTTGCTATTGACCTTTGATCAAAATTTGAACAAAATGTTGGGGAGGGGTCCGATTTTGGGGTGTAGAGTGGTCCCTACCCCCAACTTTTTTCTTTTGGCACGGATGGATAGAAAGAGCAATAAAAATGCTCAACAACGGTGCAAACTGCATCTTTCTAGCTTCTATATAGCCTGAAATTTAGTAAGTTTATAACGTATATGTTCACGTTTTCATACGAACGCCTTTTCCAAAAATTAATTCCCCCGACGCGTGATGACTTTAAAAATTTAATTCCCCCTTTAAAAGGTTAAAGTGATTCAGTATGATCTGACCTGTATGAGAACCACTGTGTTCCATTCCACTTGGTCTTTCATTCTAATTTTGGTTTTGTTAATGTATCCCCATTCTTTGCCTTCTTGTGATGTAGTATCTTTGTTCGTATATTCTCTTTCTTTGTCCTCTTGTGCTCAAGTCTACAAATAACAACAAACTTTGCATAATATAATGTAATAAATGCCTTGTTCAGTTGCACTACCGGTACTCACTGTACTACATACATACTACAATCTAATAGTTCTACAAAACCAATCTATTATCCTATAGTACTTTGGTTACTTATGAATGCTACAAATAAAAAAATGGAAATGAAATGCCTGATTGCATTTTATTGATACATTATTCATCATACTTTGTGATTTTTGACTACTGTTTGCTCTGTAGGGATTGAGTGTAAAGTAATTTGGCTAGCCCTGGAAATTGATAGTATCTGGTAGTTAAGTGACTTTCATGCGCCCATGTCAAGTCCGCAATACACTAACTAAAGAAGGCTTTGAAGTATGTCATGCTGGCCGACTTAGTCATCGGATTCTTTAACATTTCCCTGCTTTTCTTGCTAAAGGCGAAAGAACTCGATTGGAAGACTAGAAGATGCCCTGGAGCATGGACATGAATATTTTGTAGAACTACAGAAGCAGGCTGATGAAATAGAAAAGCAGATTGACGTAACGCAGCCGCTCATCAATCTTCTCGACAACATTGTGACTATGGGCAGTCTGTACAATGGAGATGGCCTCATGTATGCTTCACAGTACAAAAAGGTCAGTAATGCTAGAGCATTTAGTGGTGTAATTGTTGCTCTACTGTTTTTGTTTGATGAATTCTAAGTAATTGCTTTTGTATTTTCTATGTTTGATATATTATTGAAATCAGGTCTTACTTTTAGTTTTTCTGCATAAATAGGTATGTATGTCTCCTGAATTATTTTAATTTCATCAAGGCCATTATATAGACTCTTGTTTCAGTTGTATTTATTTTGGAATATTTATTAACACGTTGGCCACCAGTAACGAGTTAACATGCCACTCTTTTGTCACTCTGAGCAGCCAGTGACACGTATACACATCACTATGTTTATATGATCTATATGGTAAATTGGCACCCCAGAAATCTTTCTTGTGACTTCCCAGACATAATAGACACATGCTACCATTTTTCTGCTGCTAGATTTTGCCTGGTATTGAAATAAAATCAATAGTCTTTGGATTATTTTCCACACATTTATTGCAAGTTTATTTGGGATATATCAACTGCATTTTATTTATCTCTAACATAAGAAAAAGTATATATGTGTGTTTGTCATTTAGTAGCATGAATATTTTGCTACAGTTCTTTTGCTTCATGCAGTCTCTGCAGGCTGTGGCTGGTGAATGCTGCAGCCACAGCGTAATCTATGGCCTGACAGTTAGTGCGTTAACAGACTTTGACTGGGCATGGTTCTTCAAGATACAGCTGGTGATTTCTGCTTAAAATTCTGGCAAAAGTAAGAAAAATGGATACTTTCTTTCCATCACGAGGTGTGTGTTTGTGTGGGTTGACGAGTTGTTTCACTTTTTAGGGTCAGTTGCATCCAGATCAGATTGTTCCAACTAAAAAGATGCTGGAATTTTCTCGAATGAACCAAGAAGTACGACTGGCATCAAAACAGGAACATTCGATGCAGCAGTTGACTGAAGATGAGGTTGACCTTGAGGAGAAACTCCAGCAACTGTATGCACTAGATGCTATGCTCCAGGACCACTCCAACACCGTGACAAGCTTACAGGAAGACAAGGTATTGGGCTGGTGTATCTTTTCGTCTGTATCAAGACCAATGATTCATTCTGGATCGTAACACTGGTGGAGTCAAATATGTGCACAGATTCTATGTACATGATTCTTGCATGAATGATAATACTTGCAGAAGTTGTTTTGTAACTTGGGTATTGATTGATTTTCTTAACAGATGATGCTAGAAAAGATGCTTGATGACATTAAGAAGGCAGAGAAAACTGAAACTGATAATTATGCTATGCAGCACTTTGCTCATCAGCGACAGACCTGCGAGAAAAATCTGTTGTCTGTCAGGCAGAATTTAGCAGAGGCATCAAAGGTGAGAATTTGGCAAGATTTCAAAATGCTGTTAGTTGTATAATTACATGAAAATATTGTGCTCTATTACATGAGATGAATATGAGCAGTTTATAACTAGCCTGCCTCTTGTAGAAATGTTGATGTTTTCTTTGAATAATTAACTCTTGTTTATTTGAATGCTATTTGTGATTCCGGCATAATAGTTTTGCATTTAAAGCAAAACTGGTAAGCTTATAATCTACAACATCGGTTCCCAGCTGGTGGTACATGGTGCCTCTAGGGGTATGCGAGTTGATAGCAGGGGATATGCAAAGAAAAACAAGAATTTAAAAAAAATTAAAGAAAAAAGGAGATATATTGTTATAGAGACATATACTATTGCGAATAATAGTTTTACATTAAAGCAAAACTGGTAAGCTTATAATCTACAACAGCGGTTCTTTCTGTGGACAGAAAGTGCAAAGAAAAACAAGAATTTAAAAAAAATTAAAGAGAAAAGGAGATATATTGTTATAGAGACATATACTATTGCGAATAATAAATGTCTCTTTCTTTCTGTGAACAGAAAGTGAACACAAGACAAAATAGCTTAGATGCGCGTAGCGTGGGTTGGCAGCTTTGACTCTTCGTTCATGTTTTTGCGCTATATAAATTGACTTCTTAACCTAACCTGACTGACTGACCATCATCTTAAAACTGGCCAGTGTATTAAAAAGGGTTGGCAGCTTTGACTCTTCGTTCATGTTTTTGCGCTATATAAATTGACTTCTTAACCTAACCTGACTGACTGACCATCATCTTAAAACTGGCCAGTGTATTAAAAAGGCTCGAGAACTAAGGAATTTTGTCGTCATTTTTCGCTATGTTAACCTTTCAAACTATAAAATAAATAAAGAAACACCTAAAACTCTGAGTGAGTGGGGAAAACATCAATGGGGCGATGTAGTTGTTCAAGATTGAAAATCATAACCAGCATTTTTTGGGAATATGGTTGCCACATCAAAAATGTTTCAGGTTTTTAAGTGAAAAAAGCATTTACAAGCAGAAAAACATCACCAGGTCAAACAAAAATTTCTTGGTTTTCTTTTTTCTTGAAATTTGCAATTTATACAGCACATACCGATACTCGACCTCCCATGACCTTTCTCTCATCTGGATGCCCCCATCTGGTGGATGCCTGCAGTGGGGTAGACATGGGAAGACATGGGGTGGTCACCTCAGGCGCAAAATTTTGGGGAGCACAAAACTATCAGGAAGGCACATATGAAATAATACACATGGAGTAACTACTACACAAAATGGCTGATGCTCTTTTTGCTTGTCAGACTTTTTCTGAAATTGAGGAGCACATATACCAGTTTCTCCCGGGTGCTGCCTGCCCATGCTACACCACCACTCCACTGGATGCCCAGGACCACCACCCTCTTTGCACGCTACTGATCTAGGGGTACACGCAAGGTTCATATTTTTCTAGGGGTACAAGTCTAAAAAACGTTAGGACCTGCTGATCTACAAGATAGTCTATGCTGTAAATTGATGTTGTTTTGTGAATTTATTTTGTTAGTGATCTGTTGGTTAATGGTTAGACATAGTTAAATATCCTTGGTTTTTGCATTGACTTTCATATTTCAGCGCCTGGAAGAAACTAACACAGACAATGCACGTGTTGAGCAACAAGTTGTTTTGCTGAGAAACAAGATACATGGAGGGCTAGTAAAGTCTCAAAGTGTGCCATCATTGGTGAGAGCTGTGTGTATTAATAGATAATATAAGATAACACACACACACACACACACACACACACACACACACACACACACATATACACACACATATATATATATATATATATATATATATTAAAGAATACACAACAAGATTATGTAGGCATCTCTGGTTTGGTCTGTAATGCATAGAGGATGCCATGGCTTTTATAGCTTCAGAGTTATTTATCCGTCATCGCTCATTCTTTTTTGTGCAGTTGAGCAGTTCTGGACGAGAAGCAATGAAAATGGAAGAGGAGCTGAAGAACATTCAGACAGTGATGAAAGGTCTTGCCACACAGGGCACAAAAATTTCAGAAGCCATGGAGAACTTGAAATTGTCTCAGCCAGGAGCTAAAGGTTGTTTTAACTATTGCATTTTCTCCTTTATCATTAAGTCATTTCTGTGAAATTATTTGAACTTGATTAGCATCATTGGAGTAAGGCAATTTGCCTCTCAGTCCTGAAGGCGATTTTTGAGCATTGTTTAGCATGCTCTGGATTTTATAAAATAATTGACACCATTTTCAATTACTGTATAATAAATCAAGTTTGAAAATGTTTGAAATTCAAGTTTTATTGGATATTTATATATCCTCGGGTCAGAAACTTCTTTATTCAAACCCACAAAATATAATTTTAACATTTGCAGCTTGCAATCCTTTCAAATTTCTGTGATGCTGAACTGAACATCATAAATTCAGTTAACAGCTGCAGCTTTTTATATCCTTGTGGTTTCCTGCTCACCTGGATTACTGCTCACATCGAGAATCTTTTCTTTTGTCATTGAAATTGATTTATAATTTATGACTAATAATAATAATAATAATAATAATAATAATAATAGAAATTCAAATAAAGAATTTTTTACACAATAGGATGCAACGGTTTTTGACATTTAGTAGAGCTAGAAAGGGGAACACTGCTTTGCCAAGCTTACATGGTTCCTGTTTGGCTATTGAGGCCTGTTACGAACATTTGTGTAAATTACCATTAGTGTTATTTTGCAACAAGTGAGTGATGTGCTGAAGTTTAGCAGCTAAGACTTGATAATTGTCGTAGCTTGACTTGTCAGTTATTCAAGACATTTAGTGGTTCAGCTTTTGCAGTCCTTACTTCAGTTTTCAGTTATAGGTACAAATGATAGCATGAAAGTGTCACCATCACTTGTGTATGTTTCTACTTTTTGTGAATTTGTGCGTTTTTAATTACGACCTTAATTATATCATGAAAGGGCATTTTAATTGGTGATATTGTGATGGTGATTGCATTTTAGCGGCTTCTGCTGTAACGTCAACAGCAGTTGGTTACATGGAAACTGACCTCGATACAAAAGTGTCTCGTGACATATCCGTGCGCCAAGGCATCGACAACAGAATGGGAAGTTATTGGCCAGCAACAAATTCAAATGGAAATACGAATTATGGTTCTGTTTATTCTTCTCAGAACTCTCGTTTTCCGTTGTCAAGTACATCAAGGCTTCCAAATGATAGGGCAAAGATTGAATACAAATATTTTTCACCGCCTGTTACTCATCAAAATAGACTTCATTCGCATGGTGAGCCATCCGATCAGTATGGTAGTTGGTCAGAAAATCAGTATTATGGTCATCAGGGAAATCCTTCTGGACATCAACCAATGACATCTAATAGCATCTTGTGGGGAAACAACTTTGCTGGTGACCAAAAGACTCAACCTAGTGATCAGTTTGAACAGTATGGTTCAAAAACACAGGTATCAAGATATAATGAGTTATATTTAGAAGTTCGTAAAATTATCATTCTTTTAGAATGTATTGATATATATATATATATATATATATATATATATATATATATATATATATATATGTGATTATGTCCTTGCAACATTTCTCATCTGACATTTAAATAAAATGGCAGCTTACAATTTTTCTATTGACACACACACTACTTTAAAATTCTTATTTTGGATTATTTTACTTATATATGAAAATGACTAGACATTGTACAAAAGTGGATTCTCTTAAGTTGGTTGCCAACCATCCAGAATTCTTCCAGGCTGTTGGGGGAAATAGTGGACACTGTCCAGAAAGGGAATACTGGTTTTCTGGACAACATATTGTCTGGAAAAATACATGAAATGTGTGATCTTATATAAATTAATCTCATACTATTATGGTGCTCAGTCAATCGATCATGTATTCTGAACTGTTCGATATTTCTCTAATAATCAAATACAGCGAGTGTTGCGAATGCAACGTTGCCAGCACTCTTAGGCCTAATTGGAACAGTCTGGCTGTGTAGGTTGAACTAGGTTCCTACGTTTAATTTAATGCACTTTTCCTACCTCGTTCTCATTTCTTGGGGGAAAATATTCTCAGGTGACGAGAGTCACGAGACATTTAATATCTATCTTGCTGCTTTATTAGTCTTTGGCACAGTTTTAAAAATTATATCGTGCGTGGTGCCTGAATAACACATTTTGTGTCTTCCTTGAAGAAAGAAGGTCAGAAGGGGAAGAGGGAAGGGAGTTAGTTGGGCACATCTGTCTTGGACTTTGAACATGAGAAGTTGACAATCCTATTTCTAAGCCTTGGTTACTTTAACCTGACTGTGTAAAACATTTGGAGTAATTGTGTTTTCCTAACTCTTTGTCTAGCCATCAAAAAGAAGCACATTTGGTCCTGGCTTGGCAGCAAATTTTAATGAAATCAACAAATCGCCTCATGGTAAATACATCTTAATTGGCATAGAGTGCTGGGCAATAGCCATTATTGTTTTAAGATTTAGCTGATTTCTTAAATTAAGACCCTAAGTTGTGCATGAATTGTTTTGCTTTGGAATTTTCTCAGCCAGTCCTAGGTTACTGTTGCATAATACGTAATTTCAGAAAATTGAAATTGATGTGTGAAGGAATGATTTTTTGAGAATGGCAAAGTAACTGAAAATGTTTTTGAAATGTTGAGTACTGGCAGATGACTTTTTGGCTTAATGGAATCATGATAGCCTTTTGTCACGAAACAGAGATGATGATTTTGTTTATATTCAAACAAATTTTAGCAAGTTTTTCAAAAGATCATATGCATCCAGTTTCTGTACGTGATGTCAAAAAGCGAGAGCTGTCTAGGCGTGGTCCTGGAGACTATCAACTTGATGATGATATGCGTTATTCAGGTTAGATACAAAGTTTTACTGACCTTTTATCTAAGATGTGATTTCGTTAGAAGTATTAAGTTTATGATGATAAGGAATGACAAAAGTTTAGGCATTTTAAGTTGGGAATTAATGCACGTGGGAATTGTTGCACGTGAAGGTCATAATTATAGATGGTTTGTAATGAACTGAATTATATAATTATAGATGGTATGTAATGAACTGAATTATATATATATATATATATATATATATGCTATGTAAAACTTACAATGTACAGTAGATGAGTTTGTATTTACTATATGATATATATTTGACTAATAATTCTATAGTAAGCCCGTGGGAACCGGCCATAAAGTTTGATATGCTATTTTTTGCCATTTTTGATCCCCTTTCCCTGTCACAAACTGTCACAAATCTCAGACCCCCTAAAAGAACATCACAAATTTCGGACCCCCCTTAAAGCATCATCCATAAATTATGTCACGCAGATTTTCTATTTTATATATTTGAGTCTCTCGTTCAATTTTCTCAAAGCAAAACAGATATTCAACTTCTGACAATGATAAAAATTTAATTGAGACCTAAAATTGTATGTATCTCGGGCAAAAATGAGCAATTGGAAACGTCTTCAACTATACCTCCTATCAGGTATATTTAAGGTTTTATTTAAACTGAAAGCATGATGTCATGCTGGTCCTTCCCCCACTCCCCATGTCACAAACTGTCACACTTTCTTAGACTCCCTCCTCAAGCATGGCATACTTTATGGATGGCCCCATGTGTAAGTTTTTGATCCATCTCAACATGCATATGTATGCACACAGCATTTGAATCCTTTGTATTTTTAGAGGTTTAGTTTAAAAATGAAATAAAGTAATCAGTTATTTTGTCCTTGCAATTATTTCTATATTATCTGTTCCTTTGCATGAAGTAAAATTGGTCCTTTTTTGAGGGAATGGATCAGTAGTTATTACTTTTCATATGTTTAGTTCTTCGCCGTTCGCGGTCACTTCCTCGTGTTGATGCAAATAGTACTGGGTTTCAAGATATTACCCATCGTTCGATAAGTGAAAAGACTCGCAGGAAGTCTTTGGTCTATCTGCCAATGATGCCTTCAAAGGTTTCGATTATTGCTATCATATTGAAGTGTTAAAGTGTTTTTGCATGTCTGAGAATAATGAAAACCCATTTAATACAAATTATTTGTATGAAGATGAATGTAATGCAATCATGTAATTATATTCTCTGCTTTTCACCAACTTCGGTGTTGCTTTAGTTCAAATGGCAGCAGAAAACTTGGATCAAAGAAAAAGAAATTGTTACAGAAAGTAAACTATTATGACAAGTTACTCTATGCTTTGATTGCTTAATATAGAAATACGTTATAGGGAATGTGCTTTTTCAGTTCAGATTCTTGCTTCAGATGCAGAAACGAGACATGTCACAATGAAAATTGTTATACTTAATGTTGTTCAGAAGAAATTGGAATCAACCTCTGCAATGCAGCGTCTTTTCCCATCCCGCGAAAGTACAGACATCAAACCTTATCGAGACGAAATGAAGCACTCTCGGTCGACTGGGGCACTTTCGAACACTGAAAGTGCAATTAGCAGATCATGGAGCGAACTAGGTGGTCAGTTTACTCGAGGTATGCAAGGAGACCAACAGGATCAATCTAAGACTCGTACAGTAATGGAGCCGAGTCTTAACAATGAAGTGCACAGAATGCCGAAATTCTCTAAAGCAGAAAATTCCTTCAGACCATTGTTTACAACTTACGATCCAACAGCCATTCGCAATGTGCATGCGGGCAAGGTGAGTGGCCAGATATGTGCTTGTCAAAAATGCTTTTGTCTGTTTAACTGCTTTCGTCTCTAGAAAGTTTATAAGGGATAAGTTATTTAAAACGTCCTTTCAACTAAAAGGCAGGAAATCTGTTTTGTCCTCCCATTGTGTTTGAAATAGATGTCAAAATGAAGTGTATGAAATCTTGGAAAAATAGTTTTGATGCTAGAGAATACTCTTAGATTAATAGTTTAATATTATCACCCTTTTGATAGCAGTTGAGGTATGTAGTTAGCAGTGATTAAAAGTGTAAAAGATTTGTTCTCATTCGTATTGAGTAGAACTCAGGTCGAACTCCTGTTAACTGCTAACTATAATATAACTATATAATAGTTGATATCTTGAAATTCATCTTATGATCCAAGACTGTGCCTTTTTGGAGTTTAGTTTTAATCTGAAAAGATTACATATGATTTTTTGGGTAAAAAAAGACAATTTGCCCTGAGTGAACCCTTTTATTTCTTAGAATTACCAGTGGTGAATATAAGAACATTTGGCAAATCAAATTGGCCGCTAATAAAGATAACTTCTGCACAATTCATATAGTGCAAAATTGCTATAGTGTACCCACACATCATAAGCAAAAGAAAAACTGTGTTGCACTTTATGCATTAGGAGAAACATTGAACTAAGTTACATGTTGGTCACAGTATTCCATAACTGAAGGAATACAGAGGGAAATGCTTCTTGAAAGGGCGATGAAAGGCAGCTTTGATATGTAACAGTGCATTTTAAAAATATGTGATTATATTTTATATAAATTTTTAAAGAATTATTTCCTGTCTTGGTGCTTGCAGTGTTTGTGCTTATTTAATCTGCTGCAATGTTGGATATAATGTTTCCGATGTATTTATGCCTGCATGACTTTCTGTTTCTGTATTAATTACTATGTGACATGTTCAGCTTCTGATGGCTTTTGAAGTAAATGTGCTTTTGTTAACACTTTGACCTCTCAGACAGACAAGGCTAACACAGGGACACCAACAGCAGAAGTTATGGTCTTTGATGATTCAACTATTGATAAGGCATTGGTAAGCTATTCGGGCAGGGAAGTCTCTCGTCTATGTGTTTGCTACAATATTATTTTATTAACAGAGGATTCTTGGAAACACTAACAGCCGGAACTTGTTGTTTGAAATTATTTAATTATGCATACATCCAAGATCGTAGATTACTAACTTTCTTTTAATATCTAATCTTGTTTTATGGAAAGGATAACCTAAAATTGAATTATTGAATCATAGGTTAAATGACAAGCTAATGATGCAACTTATTCACAGTGTGTTTTTAGTATTATGTTATTAATTTACTTGATCTTTGTTTAAACTGTAGAACATTGTAGTGTACAGTTTGTTTCTTGATGTCATGTTTCTAGCTTGAGATGACTTGTAATGATTTCATGTAGAAAGCAACTTTAATTTTGCCAAATGTAGTTTGATCTTCCAAAACCAGTTGAGATACCAGAACGTTACATTCCTGACTCTTCAGATGAAGATGAATCTCCGAATTTTGAAGAGAAGCTTAGAAGAAAAGAGAAAGCTGATCAGATCAAGAAAATGATTGCAAAGCAAAGGTAGCTAAATAGACGTTTAATTTTTCAATCAACTAGTGTTCAGAATGCTACATTTAAACTCGAACCAAATTGAGTGAATCAGAACAGTATGAAATCTAGAGGCCAATAGTAAGTTGACGTTACTAGGTAATGATGAACTTGTGACTTTCAGAAGCCAACAATGATATTGACAGTATTTTATAATGATTACTGAGAGTAGTTGAGTTATTGATTATAAGATGGGGCATTTCTTAAGTTTTAAATTTAAAGCCAACTAGTTTGAGCTCTGTTATCTGTAATGTCTTGGATTACTGTAATAATTTGATAATGAGCATCAAGCCACTCAGTGCATTCGGATGCTGTTTGATGTAAGTAAGATATTTAGAATATACTTATTTTTGAGTCATATTTTATTAGTTGGATTGTGATATAGATTTGTTGTTATCTGTTTGTCAGTCTGCAGGATTTTTCTCAAGGTGAGCTAACACTACAGACAGGCCCTGTGCATCATCAGGTAAACGATGAAACAAGAAGACGAGAGCAGATCCTCGATGTAAAGAGATCACTAGCGCAGGCAGTCATGCTCAGAAGTAAGGAGGATGCAGGTCAGTTGACAGCCAATGCGTGTTACAAATTTTTCCACTTCATTAATGTAACATTCAAGATACCTTAGGATAGCCAAAGATTGTCATTGTAATGAACTTGAATATAACATTTTCTGTGAAACAGAGATTATGGTGTGTTTGTATGAACTTGCAACTAATGAGATTCATTCTGAAGACAGTGTCAGTAGCAATGATCATCAATCGTAACATCCAATTTTTTCTATAGTCTTGAGTGGAGTTTGATAACAGAGTTCAACTGTAGATGAACATTTATATGGATACTAAACTGAGATACTGATTGTAATAGCAAAGTGTGGCATTTAGTATGAGCTGTTTTAATTGTTCATCTTTTAATAAATGGATCATGAAAGGTGATGTTGGCTTTAGTGCTGCTCTAGAACCGACCTTAAACCATTGGCCATCAAGTGTACCCTAACAGAAATACATTTTAATCCATTAAAATAGCTTTTCTGGACATTATGGCTTTGCATGAAATACAATCATGTGCCCAGTATATGTGGTGTAGGGAATGACCGGAAACCGCTCCGGGCATTCACTCCGGCCGGATAGTGTGGTATTCAGCAATACCCGGACTTGCCAAATACTTATGTCACAAAACTATCAAATCCAAATATTTTCACATTCGACATTTTAATGAAGAGCAACTTAACTGAAGTTATCGGACGCACCTGCAAAATTTAAATTTAACTGAAACTACGTCACACAGAGAATTATGAGGCTGCATATGGTAGCTGATTAGTGATTATTAAGTGACTGCTGGTAACTGGTAGCTTTAGTAAGTAGTAAGTTAGGCCTGTTAAGGTCATTCTAATCCTGTGTGGCAATATTCGATTTGGATCTGGATCCAACAAATATTGATCCAAAATATCCTAATTTGGTATCCAATGGAAAATACCCATCCGGTCATTCTCTTATGTGGAGAAGGAGCCAGGTATTTCCATGTAATCATCTACTTACCATATCAAATTTAAATGCATTCACAACTGTAGTTATGGCACAGAAGAGAATTTTGCTTACCCAGGTTGCATTTAATAGCACTGCCGGTAAATGAATCAATCTCTGTGAATATGGAACTGCTGTGTGTACAAAATTTATAAATAAATAAAACACAGTTTGATTGGTCAATGGTCAGTCATCTGTAATTAGCTAAATTAAAAAACAACATAGATTCTCATAAGTTTAACTCTTTATGTTTAATGTCTATGAGGAAAATTGGTTTGCACTTAAAAATCAGCTGACATTTTTTGAAGTTCTTAATGGTTTTTGCAGCTCTCAGGCGTAAAGACTGGTCTGCACAAGATGGTCTTACCAACTCAAGATAAATCATAATTCATTTTGTGAGCAACTAATCATCCAGATCCAAATATACTATACTTCAGAAGCTTGTGATTACGGTATATGTAATTTTAATTTTTGTGCATATGACTGTAATCTTAATTCTGTACATTCAATTGATTTTAGACTATTTTAAATGGCAGATATAGCAATCGGGAGTTTAGATTAAATTATTTAATGTTTTATGTAATAAATGAATAAGTAAAAACTTCATCACAATTTTAGCTATTGCAGAAAAGATGTTTAACAGCGTTTCTAAAAGTTTGCTTGTGACCTTTTGTTTTGTTCCGCTGTCTTCATCTTGCGACTTTTCCTATACTTACTTTAGCTGCTCAAGTTTTGCATGTGTTCTAGCTGAATAAATGCATTCATATCGGAAATAGTTTGAATGCCATTTTCACTTGCCCTTTCTCTTCCATCTATAAGAGGTGCACTACATTGAAAGGACCTTTAGCTGACCAAAGAATTGTCAGTTGAAATTTTATCAGTAATGACTTTTTTCATATGTATTTTGCCCTTTAGAACCAGACCCGCATGTATTACTGTAACAGGCGAAGAAACTCAGTCTAGGAATATAAGACTGCAAATCTGCTTATGTAAAGTGCAACTTTTACAGTTAAAACTGGACTTGACATGAGTAGATTTCATTCTTCTAGTTCTGGAAAACATCGCTCTAGTCTTTTGTATATGCCATTTTCAGAATTTGTATTTTCATTCCAGTGGTACCAGTGGCTGATTTTTCAAAACAGCTCAGTCTACTCATGCCCCAGAACATTAGACCTCCACCTGTTGTCAGATCTCTAAACTAAAACCATAACTTTTGACCCCACCACAGATTGGTCTCAGTCAATGAGTACAGAGATTGAGGTTGAGGAGCTGTGAATACATAATTAATAATGCAGATTTAACATTGACTGTATTAAATTTGTTATATTTGCCTCATAGTCCACAGTGCAATTTTGCCTCTGTGTGGATTTATCCTATGCTGGTTGGATTGTTTGACTAATTTTAGGTAGAAGGTATGCCATTTTTTTAAGTACAGTTACAGCTTAGAATGATTTTCTAGAGTGCCTTAGCCTCGAAATTACGGCAGCAGAAGCACTAGCTTGACAATCAAAATAACCATGCCTATTTTATGGTATAAGGCAATTTCATATTATAATGAAAAACAGCGATGAGAACATTGTTATCAATATATCAGTGCCTTGTACTATAGGGTTATAGTAATACATATTGAATGCACGTAGACTAGTATCAGCAGAGCAGTGTTTCACTTGTTTGCCAGTAAATTTGGTTTGCTTTAAATAGTTGCCTAAGCAAGGCTCATTCTACCGGGTATTCTAAAAAAACCACTGATGTTCATAATGACATTACGGTCTGACTTTTAAATTTGTGTCATGTTAATTACGTTGTTAGTTTTACTCTGCAGGATTATTGCATACGCTGAACGAACAAATCTGTTGAAACTGTCCATCCTTTCTTATATTTATTGAAAAGATTTTTAATGTTTTTTGACTTGTTGCTTTCATCTATGAAATTCTTAATTTATATAAATGAAACCACCAGAAAACATTTGTGTTTAGTGTATGAACAGTTTTCTGCTGCAGAGTGCTGTGCATCATGAAATTAGTAACCTCATTTTCTTCTTTTTTCTTCTGTACATGCTATTAGTTTTTACTTTAGTAGTAAATTATTACATCAAATTTGTTTTAGCTTCTCATGTGGCTGAATCTCATGTAATCTAATTGTTTTTGGCAAATACTCTATACCTGAATATGAGATACTTTTTTACCTGCTTAATTAGGAATTAATGTGAATGATGTAATTTGCATAATCAGCATACAGTGTACATTATATTCCTGTGAGTCATATATTTTTCTGTAGCATGATTAATCTTATATGAATGTGAATGTAATCAGGTGCACTTTATTGACATTTTTTATTTGTATTTTGATTCCACCATTAGATATGGGTTTGTTGACTGATGTTTATGAGATTAATAGTTTTTTATTTGACTAGTTAGTGCTAATGAAGATCAGAGTTTAAATGGAATAAATAAGATTACCAGTACTCGAGTGTTATTAATATTAAAAATTAACAAGATTTATTATTCAAATTTGAAAATCATGGTGTTGTGACAAAATCTTAGTACAATAAATTTGAAACTTTTACATGCTTAATATTTACAAAAGTTGTTTAAGAACTTAATAAAAAATGCATTCTCATTGACATGCTATTATTCTATGGACCTGTCCAACCCAGCTGGCCCATCTACAGTGTAAGGCAGAGCTGACGCTCACCGATTGGACTATCATGACATTCAATCTCTATCAGGGCAGTTGCTGCCTGTAATTCGACTTGTTATTGAGCCACCCAAAACCCTATTATTATTATTATTATTATTATTATTATTATTACATAATACTGGTTCTTCCAATTATCAGCCTATTCTAAGAACAGCAGGCGTATGCAACAGCACAGTTCATTAGCAGCATGCTCAATTTGCCATGTGTTTGTTTGGGGTTTAATCCACTGAATGAGGACTACCTACTGTTACATGCAGGCCGGAAAAGGGGAGATTCTACTCAGTCAGATTCCCCCTCAAAGAAATTGCAACTACACTGTATTTAGGAGTAATAAGTTTATAATAGTAATGCTAATGTTAAGGCAAGAATTTCAGTGTGCAATGTTATGACAATTTCTCACCACATCCCCTTCGTCATATTGGGTTCAGTGAAAGGTGAGGGTACTTAAAGCAGCGAGGGTCAGGGGCGTAGCGACGGGGGTATATCCAGTGTTTATTCTAGGCCTTAGGGGAATTTCCCCCAAAGTTTGAAAATTCTCCCCCCCCCAATTTTTTTAGATGTTGGCTGGGGGAATGGAAATTTCCCCCCAAACGTGTGGAAACTCAAGCCGTGTCCCCCCCAAACATTTCAAAATCCCCCCCAATGTCAAGGGGGCTAGAATAAACACTGGGTATATCGGTTTATATATCCCCCCACACACAAATCAGTCTACCTTAAAGTTTTTAATGTGTTTTTTAAGATTTATCCCCCTCCACCCCCCCCCACCCCAATCACATACCCAAATCAAATTCCTGGCTACGCCTCTGGCGAGAGTGTACGAAAATGCGCCTATTGCGGCAGACACGTTGAATTTGTCTTCATCTGTGTTCATTTCAAAATCTGTACAAAAACAGGTAGGTACATGTACTTTCCGCAATATATGTGTCCGTAGTCCCGTTACAATATTGTTCTGTCATCAAATGCGCTAACGTCACGAGTTATAGGCCAATTAAAGTTGCGGTGTACACTGTACAGTACAGTCCAAATACTCCTATAGGTCTCTTTTTCGGTATTTGCGAAATATATTGACCTATTAGTTCACGGACTTGGATCAATATAGGCCCATGTGACAATAAAACCTGAGATATAAATAAAGCAATTGTTAATTAAAATATATTAAAGTAACTTTGTATGAACATCATTTCAGGTCGCGAATGTTAATTCTTTTATAGTCTGAAGCTTATGGACATTATAACATTGCAACATTAGAAGTCTTTAAAAATTGGAAAATTACTCAAGCTGCAACGTAGAAATTTCAAGAGAAATATGGATTGTGCGCAGACTATTGAAGTAGTCCCTAAGCGGACGACAATTTTTGACCAGTCAGTATAAAACGAGGAAGAGATGTATGAAATTGCGGGTGTGAAATCGTACATTTAAAAAAACTCTTCGAGACAACTGGATTAGGTCACCATTTCGTATATACGATCGACTAAGTCAAAGTGAGGATGGAACGAGGGCGTAAAACACGGGGGATGGCGGGGGGCGGCCCAAATAATTAGTAAGAGGGGACATAGTATCAGTTATATCCCCCCATGTTTTGTGCCTTATGGTAAAGTCACTCATTTCGGATGACCTCTTTTGCTCGTCAGGGTATTTGGAGACAGGGACAAAATATACTTTTAGGGAGACGAAAGGGGGTCTGATCTGACTTTTAAAACGATTCTATCCCCCCCATGTTGACGCCAGGTTTACGTCACTGGGATGGAAGCAATGTTTCCTCTATAAGCTCCGCGGCCGCGCACGTGGCAATGAAACGCCGCCGCTGGACTCCCAGCTTTAGTCTGGAGAGTGGAGACTGGATGTAGGTCGAGCGACATTAGACTAGCGTCAAATGACAAGCAGAAGGCTGGAACTGGATGCAGCACAGCACAACAGCATTCCGTACGTCTGATGCCACTATAGGTCTGCTGGGTATCAAGTCAACACACCTGGCTGGCTGCGACGCTCCAGCACAGTCGGGGAGCTGGGAGCAGGTGAACCGTGCCCGCATCTTTGAAAGTTGTCTAACTGCCTAGCTGCGATGCTGCTCAAAGCAACGAGTCTGGCAGTGTGTGCTGCTAGTATCTGAGTGATAGTAGGCCAATTTGTAGTGAGTACTGTTAGGGCCCTAACAGGTAGGCCTGGTAGCAGTGTTTATTCTAGGCCCTTTGGAGGGATTTCCCCCAAAATGGAAAAAATTCCCCTCCCAAAATTTTTCATATGTTGCATGGGGAGATGGAAATCCCCCCAAAGTGTGGCGACGGAAGGCTTTTTATTTTTTGGAGAGGAGGAAAAAATAAGTAAGATTGTCACAGAGCGTTTAAGAAAGGAAAACGGGCAGATGACCTTTTTTGCTCGTCACCACATTTTTATAGGGGGCTGTCCATTAATTACGTTGACAATTTAGGGGAGGGGGTTTGAAAAAGTCTGACAGTTGTTGACAGGGAGAGGGAGTCAAGAGAAGTTGACATCAACAATTTCACCTTTTACAAATAATCAGAAATAGGAAATTTCATGGAATACTACTGATTACAATGGACAAAATCATGGCAAAAAGGTCATCACCACCATATTTTGACATTCGATGAGAAAAAAGGTTAAAAATTGTCATCACCGCCAAAAATAATAACCTTGTTATTTGGACCTGTCATTGATCTTGGGGGTCAAACGTTTTTGACGTAATTATAGGGGGGTAAGTGAAAGTTGACAGTTGTTGACAAGGGGAGGAGGTCAAAAATTGCCCACAAATTGTTGACATAATTAATGGACAGCCCCTAGGAAGATGACCTTTTTTGCTCGTCAAGACTTTTGAGACGTCAAACCTTGTCCTCCAAACATTTCAAAGCCCCCCAATGTCAAGGTGGCTAGAATAAACACTGCCTGGTATTTTTCGTTTATTTGCGTATTTGCTGTAAAGAACTGATGTCGAAACGTAAAGCTAATGATAAGACTGGAATAAACGTTGTAACGAAGAAAAAGTGTAGCTTGAGTTTTGAAGCAGAATGGTTGAGAGAGTTAGCAGATACTGACTTGTCGACTTCTAGAAAACAAGTCTAGAAGTCTAGAAAACAGTTAACAAAACTGGGCGACTTCATTCAGTGATCGTGAAAGCAGTGACGACGTTGTTTGCCGGAGAAATTCATGTCTGGAGTAGGTAATGCTCTCTTTCGACGATGTAGTTCAGTTTGTAATAACAGATCAACAGTTTGGATTGCTGTCACGTCTGCTGGATATTTGCGCGACATTCCAAGCGTCAGGCGCCGATTGCGAGCGAGGTTTCAGCCTGATGAACGCCATCAAGATCAAAGCTTGCAATCGGCTGAAAACTGAACACTTGGATAGGCCCTATGCTGATGCGAATCCGAAATTGCCAAACGTCAGCGGCGCAGATTAATGGGATTAGATCTCGACAATTAAAGTGTATCCAGAATGGTCGTTAAAGAAAGAAAGACATGAGAAATTGTAAGGTGAGAGCGACTTTCAGTGACTGTTCAGTGTACATTACCGTAGACACTATAGGCCTACGTGTATTTTTTAATATTGGAGACTTGCAGTATTATACGTGATACTAATATATAGCGTAGCACTTTTAATTTAACTTAAGCGGGTAGGCCCCATACATTGAATAAACATAACTTTGAGTTTCAAATAACACTGATTTCGTTGTTGTTTTGGGTGACTTTTGTGAAAAATTCTGGTGCTCAGACACGAATATAGACTATGCCGCTCAGGCAATATACTTTTCCGCGCACACTGAAAAATAGAGGGAACATTGGATGGACGTTTTTGCGTTATTGTCTCTGAAGTGATAAATGCTGCTTATTATGTTTCCATGTCCTGTTAAGTATGTAGACCGGTATGATCGGAGTTGTTCACATTCTTTTTTAAAGTGTTGCCTACGTTTTTTGGTCCTGTCTCAAGACATCGTAAGATTTGAAGTACTTCTGCACAAATCACCTACAGTTCTGTCATGATGAGGGGTAGAAATCGTCGTTTGAACACTTTGTGTAGTACGATAGATAAGACATTTGTTTGTATTGATCTAGTGTTGGCTCAGACTGAAGCGTAAAGTTGTAATTATTTCTCAGCACAGTCTGTTGAAGACAATCGTCCTGCGGTGGCTGTTTCTCCGCCAGAACCGTCTTCGTTAGTTGGTCGGAATTATGATCGAGAATGCGCGTCGCCATTCGATTCTGATCCAGTCTTTCGTCGTCCGATCCCGTGTCCGGAACATTCCGTTGCGCGCGCGATTTCCAACTGTCAAGCAGAGCAACAGGTGGTTCGGTTTATCCAGGTGGCATGCAATGCGATCAGAGCGATAAGTAGCCTAATACGTCAAAGTTTACGCAGGGAGAAGAATATTGAAAATTAATTACATCAGTGATTTATGAAGAGGAAGGCAAGAGAGTAGGCTAAGAGAGTTTATCAAGAAGTCGAAGGCCTGCACCAGAAACCTATGGAGTATGGAAGTTAAACATATGTAAAGCTTTAAAATAGGACGACAGCAGATTGAGCCACTTTTATAAAGCACAACATTTACGCCTATTTAAACTGTTCGATGGCTACCTCAAAGTGCATGAAACTCACGAACCTAGATCATCTTGACCGAGGGAAGTGATAAATTTGAATAAAATTCTAGCAACAGGAGATTACGAGAGATTGGTTTTTGCATATTACAATATATTTTAAACCTACAATGCTCAAAGCTAAAATTTCAAACAAACCAAAGACGCAAATGACGTGCAAACTCCAATGAGAAATACTGTAAAATAGTGGAATTACCAAACGACATAGATGGCTGTTATCAGAAGAATTATGAAGACTAGACCAGATGCCATGATCGAATACATCCACGCATCGGTTGATATGTCGTCTGCAAATCACGCCGTGTTATTATAACAACGCAAAACTGTAGGCCAATAGCCTAATATCTACCTCGTAGACAGAACACCTCGTAAGCTTCTTCGAGTTTTAATAAAATAATGTTTTATCTCTGGATATTTGCAAAGAATACTGTAAGTCAGAGATGTAGTACTTGGTACTTGTACTTGAGTTGTACTCGAGTACAAATTTTTAGTACTTGTACTTGTACTTGTACTCGGAGGCCAGGTACTTGTACTTGTACTTGTACTCGGAGTCTTTGGAATGCAAGTACTTGTACTTGTACTCGGAGGCCAGGTACTTGTACTTGTACTTGAAGCATTGTGTACTTGCTACATCTCTGGCTACATGTACTTCAAGGGTACCAGTAATGCTGTTCCTTTAGGCTAATGACAAGCACATCCTCACAGATGGCCAACTACCTGGAACTCAACGATATTTATGATGAAGCCACTGATACCATCGTATTTTGGAACAGTGAAGTTAATAGAAAGGAGTTCAACAGGCTGTATAATGCAGCCATTAATTAGAGACCTTAGTTTACCTGCTTCTGGCGCACCAATTAAACGTGTATTTAGCCAAGCTGGCTTGATCGCGAGACCGCATAGGGCTAATATGACCGATGCAAGACTATCATCTCTATTTTTTAGTGCAACTGTGATGATATTTAGATGCTAATAGTGTCAATTTTATTCGTGGCCGGACAAACTGTCCGAGGACAAAATGTCACGGAAAAATGTCATTTAGAAAATGTCATTGAGACAAAATGTAAGCGTAAAAAATGTCAGGGGACAAAATGTCACGGTTTAGGGTTAGTGTTAGGGTGTTAGGGTTAGAGTTAGAATGATATTTTGTCCGCTGACATTTTTTCCGCTGACATTTTATCCCCATGACATTTTGTCCGTGACATTTTTTCGTGACATTTTGTCCTTGGACATTTTGTTCTAGCACCATTTTATTCAATAACCGTGACAAACAGCTACCCGTTAATAAAGTGTAGGCCTACTTGCGCTGTTTGTATTTGGCTATGAGGATCGGTACTTGTACTTGTACTTGTACTTGAGGCTTCGGTACTTGTACTTGTGAGTGTACTAGTACTTGGAGGCCAGGTACTTGTACTTGTACTTGTACTCGGAGGCCAGGTACTTGTACTTGTACTTGTACTCGGAGTTTTTGGAATGCAAGTACTTGTACTTGTACTTGTACTCGGAGGCCAGGTACTTGTACTTGTACTTGTACTTGAAGCATTGTGTACTTGCTACATCTCTGCTGTAAGTTAATAATATTGAGCATCGAGATAGCCGTAAAAGTGCTCGGAAAATTTAAATGGTAGTCCGGAATATTTGCGCAATTGTGAGCGTTATTCTTTTTCTTCTTTAGTGTCGTAACGATCGCTGTGACAGCCCAAGCGTTATTTGCTGGCCAATATTTTGTGAGATTATGTATTTATGCCGTTGCCGAATTTTATATTTCCGTCCTTGAACCCTGTCCAATTCCCAACACTTTCTATGCGACGATGGACTTTAGATAATATATTTCTTATCATTATGAATAAATGACCCTGTGCAAATATGCTTGGAGAGTATCATTTCATGATTATGTAAAAACGGTAATTAGTTGCTAGGCTAATGTACACTAGGCTATAATTACATCACATGAAATTTTTCTCGCTATGATTCAAATCTGGTTCGTTAGCAAATTAGGCTAACACCAGTGAAACACTTATTAGTTTCCTTTGCTGTTACACATAGCCTCCGGTGGCAAGGAAATGCACCGTAAAACTTTCGACACGGAATTTTAATATTAGCATCAGTCGTGTTCTGAAATAGGGAGAATGTGACTCGGTTAAACTAACCGGTTAACCGAACCTACTAGCCGTTTTCGGTTATATATAAGTCTAACCGTTTAACCAAACAATTCCGGTTAACCGTGCACATCCCAACTCCGATACTTACATGGACGATAAAGAGCCAAGTTGTTGGAGCTTTGCCGATTATCGGACTCTGCTCCGTAGACGATCGAATCTTCGCAGTTGACCAGCTGTCCACTGCGATAGACCGGATCATATCCGCGTTTGCAGATGCACAGGTTCTGATTGCGACATTCAGAATGAGTGACAACACAAGGAGGATGGCAGGCCTTGACAGTAGACGGCTTCTCTGACTCACTGCAGCCACCTTTACAGCCGACCCAAATCACGCATCCATCAGATAAATGCAAATCTATGAACTAGGCTTACGAGGGCGCTAGAGTAGCAGCTCATATACAGTAGCTGATGCTCCAAGAAATGAGGCCTAGCTCAACATTTGTTCTTCAATCGGGTTTGTGCTTACTGCTTAGCATCTTTGTGCTAAAACTGCGATACAATGCTGATAGACACAAAAACTAAAATGGAAACTGTATTTCGCACCCTTATTTAGTAGAGCTCCCAACTAGATTAGGCCTAAATCCGTCGACATGAAAACCTTCTTTGCTCTCCTGACTTTTTAGTTTTTAGAGAAGTCTCTGAATTATTGAGAATAAATGGATTCATAATCACCTAAAAGAGCTCAAAGACATCATTTGCTTTACGAGATTTTAAAGGTTTTGCCGACAGGTTGCAATTTTACTACACAATCGTTTGAAAACCGGATGTCACGTGACATACGCCATTTCAAAGACTTGTTCCCATCCTTTGATGCTTAAGGTGTCCAGTATAGTTTTCAATGTAACTTATACAGTGAACGTTGAATTTTTGTATTGACCGCTCCTAAATAAGCCAAGCTTTTGAATGCAATAAACATTTAGACAATCCTGTGGACTTATTGTATTGCTGTTATTTTATTTGTTCTAGTTAACAAACTTTGCACCATACTTCATGAAGCTATTTCTTCGTGAGGAGGGGGAGTAGGTTCTGGCAATAACATAATTGGTGTGCGGTTTTAACAGGTTCTAGTTTGTGCACAAAATTATTCTGACGGTGCGCTTGCAGGAATGATGGGGCAAATCTATGGTTGCCGAGTGTCTGTTTGGTCTTACCGAGCACCTTTCCACCTGTCTCGTCTTGACACCAGACGAGTCTCTTGTTTTCCACCCAGTTGCCGGTCTGCCAGGTGTATCGAGGACAGTTCGCCGACGAACAGCGTCGTGTCTCGATCAAGTTCAACGGACAGCTCTCTTTCCCAGGTCCCGGGAATGTCAGAATCACACGGCTTCTAGTTTGCTGTCCAACTGAAGCGAAACATTCCGAATTTAATTCATTCATTCATTCACTCACTAGTGAACCTCTATAGATACAATTGAGTGATGAACTTGGCATTAGAGTCGATGGTCGTTTCCATGGGCGCCCACACACATTGGGGCAAGAGGGGGGCTCTTGCCTCCCCCTGGAAAATGAAAAGCTATTTTTTTAATACAGTAACTCTATTTTGCTTTTAGTCAATATTTTCAAACCAAAACCACTACTGATACACAAGGTAAATTTGAGAAACTTGACTTTAGCTCCAAGAACTGTGGAAGTGAATACATTGAAAACTATATTAACCCCTTAACTAGGGATCCCAGATATATCCATCCATTTTACATTGAGTTACAGTTAAATACACGGTTAAGGGATTAACTATGGCCATTGTGTGTTGCCCTCCCCTGGAAAAAATTATGTGGGCGCCACTGGTCGCTTAGTGATTTGAAACGCAATCCCCCATTATCGAATCAGTAAGTCAGTCAGATTTTTCGTTTAATTTCTCGATGCGCTATTTTTTTAATGCTCTGATGATGTTCTAATGAGATAGCAATTAAACTCGCTCCTCTGGGAGTGACAGAGGTCGACCGGCTGGACAATGACGAAGCCTGAATTTGACTGCAAAACGCACCTATGTCGGAACTTCGCTCGTCACACGTTCGAAGACATGCGCTCCACGAGGACCAATCAGAGAGCTGACAATCGCCCGGACAAGGAACCAAGCATTCTTTTGTCAGCTAAATGAACATTAGGCCTACATCGCTTACACTCTACACTCCATCATCGTCATCATCATCATCATCATCATCATCATCATCGTGATCGTCATCGTCACCATTTGTATAATCTTAAGTGTCGTCATAATCCACCATCATCCAGTGGCGGCTCCACAGGGGGGCCCGGGGAGGCTCGTGCCCCCCTATTGAGTGCCTGCCCCCCCAGTGGCCCTCCCTGTTGGGACCCTATACTTAATACTACATACCTAACAACAAATGGTTGGCCTCCCATGGTTAGAAGTTGCCACCCCAACGGCCTTCTCACTTGCCAAATCCTGGAGCCGCCACTGCCATCATCATCGTTCAAGTATTCGCCGTTATCATCATAATTAAGTCCTTAAGCTGTTGCAAATAAGATATCATCGTAAAAATTGTAAAATTGAGAAATCAAGCGGTCTGTTCTAGTGTAATTGTTGCACAAGAATAACTAAACGGATTCAGCGCAATAGATACACGAGGATCATGATTCATGAGTAAGTATTGTACAATTTCAAATATATCGATTGGGAAAAGTGTATAGCTAAATATGGAAGACGTCTTCAAAACTGCGATTTGATTTGGGCCGAAAATAGACGGCGTGGCGTAAAAAAATTGCGGAACTTTCGTAAGTGATTAAACTCTCATTTTCTAACAAAAAATGTTTGCAGTTTAACAGAAACGTATAGGATAACGGGTTCTTTTCTGAAGTGCAAGCGCAAGACCTACTGTGAACGTTGGCAGTAACTTTGGATCGCATAATTCGAGATCAACTTCAACATTATCCAAGAGAAAGCATCTGACTGATCTGTGTTGTAGACCGTAACCACAAGAATCGTCCTACGGTGAAAAGAAAATGTCTGATTTAAACTCGTCTACTTTCCTACGACACAAAAGCCAACGAAAGAAAATCTGTCGAGCTATAGACCTACTCCCAAATTATTTCAACGCAAGAAAGAGAAACTTTAAGCCGAACACTAAACGATTTCAGTATGAGCAGGAAGATTAACCTAGGTCTCTTGGTCTCGAAGTGCTCGTTAAATCGTATTTCATATAAGTTTCATTCTGATCCTTACATCGGTTCTGTGAGAGGTGCAGAAGGAAGAGAAACAGAGGAGGAGGAGGAGGAGGAGGAGAAGGAGGAGGAGGAGGAGGAGAAGAAGAAGAAGAAGAAGAAGAAGAAGAAGAAGAAGAAGAAGAAGAAGAAGAAGAAGAAGAAGAAGAAGAAGGAAGGAGGACGAAGAAGGAGGATGAAGAAGAAGAGATGATGAAGAGGATGATGCTAACGACGGCGACGACGACAACGACGGCGACGACGACAACGACGGCGACGACGACAACGACGGCGACGACGATGATGATGATGATGACGACGATAATGATGCTGATGATGGTAATGAAGGACAAGAAGAAGAGTTTATAAAAATCACACAGGTGTTTGGGCCGTTGATTTTTAAAGAACGTTTGACCCTCCTTCTCCTACTAAAGCTGTTGCTGTTTAGCTCCAGCCTAAAGCTAAAGCCAGACTATCGTCCTCTTCTCTCCACGATCTGCGAACCTTGGCGAGCGGGAGGATGTCTTCTGGCTTAATGACGCTATTTTTCACACGATACGTTTATAGAAAGTCGATCGAATCTTGTCGCTGCCTGCTATAAATTGGTTCATATAATACCTCGATTTCGCAGTTTCCCCAGTCGTTAAGTCTCCACTGAAAGCACTCTTTGAACGGGCAGTACTTCCTTTGCGTGAGTGGGTCGGGACAGTGACGACCTCGGTTATCCGGATGCACGAGGACGGTGCGGGATCGTTCCTGAAATCCTGTGAAAACACGAAGGCCAACAGGACAGCCTTCAATTATCGTGTACAGAGCAGTCATTGAACTTCGGTGGATTGTTCTTCTCAGAATTATTGCATATCTAAACGTCGGCTGTTTTGAGAAGTTTCTAAAGACACACTTATTTAACATCTCTTATAAGTGACTCCTTTGTAAAGCGCTCTTGACTTTAGCTCCAGTTATGTTACTGCGCTACATAAATTGTCGTAGATAATAATAATAACAATAAGTATAATAAAACCACTTGCAATCCAGTTATTATTATTATTATTATTATTATTATTATTATTATTATTATTATTATTATTATATTGCTATTATTATTATTATTATTATTATTATTATTATTATTATTATTATTATTATTATTATTATTATTATGTGTTATTGTTATTGTTTTCATGAAAGATCTGCTATTCGGACTTGACAGCAGAAGTCTTGCTGTCCTTCGTGTCCTGAGAGCCCTTTGCTTCTTAGGCCCTGCTGCCTGTCTCTTCGTGACAGCTTTCGTTGATGTCTTTGGAGCATTGCTGGGTGGAGCAGCTGTCCGTTCTCAGACTCCTTCCCTCCGACAGATCAATGTCAACAAATGCAGCTTTGGAGCTACTGTTTTTCAACCAGTGACTGAGGCTTCTTCTTTGAAGGCAGGTGGTTTTTTTGAGTGCTTTGCTGTCTTCCCAGCCTCTTTGCAGGTCGGGAGTGGAGAGTATGCTCGACTGAGCGGTGTAGCAGCCACCCTTGATGTCGCAGAGTGGAGGATACGGATCGACGATTCCCATGTCGCACAGATTCTTCAGCACCATCAGAAACTTGGTCTGATCCAGACGATCGAGCCACCGACGGCAGAACGCAAGCGTGCCGAAATGCTTGTCGATCACTCCGAAAAGCTGCATCGATTTCGTCACTCGGGTCGGAACATGACCGGCTTCATAGTTCTTCATGTAATGAGACGTCTCCATGACGACGTGAACGTGAAAGAAGAAGGTCTCGAAGGCAAGGAACTCACCTTCCTCCGCCCTGGTCGTGTCACCTCCCTTGACGATCGGAACCGTCTTACCGACTTGGATCCTGAACGGCGCCATCGAGTGATCGCTCAGGTTATGTATGCTCTTCACTGGGTACATCTTTCCGTCCAATTCAACCTCATTGATTCTATGACTTTCCGGATGGCCTCTCCGACGTCGCTGATACGCACGTAGATCCTGCGCTCACGGATCCCCGTGTTTGTCGCATCCTTCACCGCGGCAAGAAGCGGATCGTATCGTGAATTGAATGTCACCGTAAAAGCGCAATCAATGACCCGGCCGTTGAAGTGGATTCCAAAGTCGACCTTCATCAAATCGTCATGCTGGAATACCGTCATGTCACCGTTGTTAGGATTGTAATGCGCAGCATAATTTTTAATGGAAACGTCCATTAGGAAGGCCAAACCGGCACGGAGACCGTCTCTCTTTTATCAGCTTTCGGGTGATGCCTTCCAGAGTCTCGCAAGAGCTGTTGTCCTGGATTAAAAATTTGCATGCTTTCTCGTCTGTCTGTGAACCTCTGCAGCTATCCTTACCTCCTTGTACGTGTCGTTCTGAACTCGATCGCGACTAGCCTCTTCCGACGTCATATCTTTAGCCATATTCTGCCGGCGCCGACGTCATGATCCTGTATTTCTCCGACCGGATCTCCATCAGGCAACAGGTCGATAAATGGTATGGACGGTGGAACAGTTTGCTCTGGTTTTCCCGCTTTTGGCGTTTTCTTCCGATTCATTTTCTTCTTGATGTTTTTTTCAAAGCGAGACTTTTCGTCTTTTTCATCTTCAGTCCATTCCTCAGTAGCTTCAGATTTTTCAGGTGGAGATTCATTCTCTGTCTCATTCGGCATTTCTGGCTCATTTACCCCAGCTATGTCGTTTTCATTCTCGTAGAGGACTTGCTCTGCTTTGGTGGCGTTCTTGCTTTTGTATTCCTCCTGGTTTTTCTTCTTCTGTCGAGCGGTTTTGTCGTCGACGATGAAAAGTTCGCTCGCCTCCTCATTCAACTCTTCGATTTCGACGACGTTTCTCGACGTCGTTCGTTCGACGTCGGTCATAATCTTGAACGAAGCAGCTCTGGCAGGTTTTGGTTTTTTGAAAGGTTCCTTTAAAAGCTACGTTATTGAATCGCTGTGTGCAGGCTGAGAGACGCTGGAATAAGTAGAATGCCTCTCTCGGATCTCCTGTAACGCAAGCAATTCGACGACCAATTTCGGCGATGAACTCGACCTTCTGCGTTAGTGGTCCGGATAGTTTCAAATGCAATCGGAATAAATTTGAAAGACGGGAAGGCCGAAAGTATTTGTGATGCTTGCGTGTTGCTGCATTTTCCGCTGCGGCCCCGAGAGAGTTTGAGGTCAGATGTACAGAGGATTTGGCGCAGGTGTGGACAGATGTGACGTCCCATGTCACATATTTGCCACTGGCCCAAGGAATGAGAGTGGCTCCATCTGGTCTCTTTCCATCGGATCGAAGGAGACCCAGTGGTTCTTTAAACTCAGGACACCGGCTTTTTGAAGAGCCTGCCAAATGATGTCGTTCAATTGTCTGATTAGTCTGCAGACAAAGCCGTGTTGTCCGCGTGGATCGACGATTTCTCCGCACTGACATTTATTGGCGCACAGATATTAAGACCGTCGGAGACCAACCGCCACTCTAATAGCTTCGTTGTCAGAAAAAGGCCGCAGGAAGCTAATGGTAAGGCGTGCATTATTATTATTATTATTATTATTATCGTAATCATAATCATCATTATTATCAAGCTTACCGAGGTCACAGGTAAGGGAACACGGCGACCAGAGTGACCATTCGGAGACGACGCAATCGACGGGACAGGGACTGGTGCATGGTTCGTCGCTCAGCAGCTCCAGTTCGGACGAATGCTACGCGTATACAAACGGTCATCGAGGTACAAGATACTTTCTTAAAGTTAGATTATTCGAAAAAATAGAAGATAACAAATTGCGTGCTCAGATGCTTTCTATCTGCTGGATAACGATGATTGCTTGAGTGTAAGAGTATCAACGTGTACAGTAGAACTTCGTTACAACGGACTCGGTTATTACGTGGTATACACGGCTATAACGCATCGCGATGCACGGTTCTGTGCGATGCGCTACCGTATTGGATGGTATTGGATATAACGTACCTCGAATATTACTTTAACCAAATTTTACAGACACGCTAAGTACGTTAGACCTACATCGAAGGTCGTCCTAATGTATTCTCATTTTGACAACTGAAGAAAGTCTAAAGGCAAAATATTTCTTCAGATATCGGGCGAAATTTTTTCAAGTTAGTCTTTTAGAGTTAAATCATCTTAGAATATCTTGCCAGATTCAAGTTAATATTTCTGCATTATGGCAAACTATTTTATTGACCTACCACAGCAATGTATTTGGTATCAGAGAGTTCTTGTGCCAGGGACGATGGAAGAAACTAGTGGCGACATCTATTTACAGGACACAGTTCGAAGATGAATACCTGACTTTGATCTGCCTGCAGATTAAGCGGAAAGATAGGAAGAAAAACGAAGAAAGCAGGGACGTAGCCAGAAATTTGATTTGGGATGGTAGAAATATTTTGGGTGGGTATAAATCTTAACTATAAACCAAATAAACCATATAAACCACATGTAAATCACATAAAAACGTTAAGGTAGACTGATTTTTTTGGGTGGGTATATACCGATATACCCCCCGTCGCTACGCCCCTGGAAGAAAGTTGAGAAAGAAGCATGGACATTGAGAAACGGAAACGATATGAAACGAACCGCGAGTCGTATTAAAGTCGTATTCCGATTAATTATCGCTCATGGTCTTTGATACTGAAAACGTATTTAAATTTTAAATAAACGCATGAATGAGAATTGGGAAAATCCGTGAACTGACTCGATGGCAGAACTCCTTGGATACGACGTTTCCGTCACTCCTAAGGCATTCGCTGAATCTCTGTCTGATGCCGGATCCGCAGGTCATGTTCTGATGGGGAATGCACGGGCCCCAGTTGGTCCAGAGCACCGCGTAGACGTCGCAGCGAGGTTCCAGGTCACAGCGGTCGAACTCCTCCAGCAGCGGACATTGAACGCCCGTAGACGCCGACTGATCCGGCGGACGAATTACGGTCCGAGACCTCTGTCGTCGGGTGTGACTCTGGCATTGCTGTGAACAGTACCGGAGACTTCACCGCGGACATCGAAATAGATTTGTTAGTTTAATTAACCAAGACTTTTGAAGCCCTGCATGTTTTCTCAGAGGCAGCGCTGGATTTTTTGGCTGGGTGGGTCTACATGCAATCTACACAACCAGAACCCGGCTATGACTACCCCTCCCCCAAGAAAACAAAATTTCTCAGCGGATTTGCACGATTTGCTCGGGTGCCCCTGCCCGAGGCTGGGTGGGTCCGGACTTGCGGACCCACCCCCTCAGCCCCTGTATTTTCTCTTTTCAGTTTAGCGACGAACACCAAAGGACTCTACGCGCTCTTGTCTGAGCTGCCTTTAATTTTACTCTGTGGTTCGATTTTCGAAAAATACTGGGTTATTGGATCACTATCACCACAAAATGAAATATTCGACGTCCAATTTTACGAAATCGACATTTACGCCCGATTAATGTTCTTACCTCCGGACACTTTGTCCATTCTGTCCAAGAGCTGACGACACACTGATCGGAACAGGGAACGTGGCAGTGATTGGTATCGCGAGGTTTTGTCTTTTGATCGCACAATCTGTCTTCTTCCTCGATCATCTCGTCGTCTTCTTCGACGATCCTAAAGCACCTGAAAACAACGAACAGCTGCGATTTACGCGGATTACACAGATGCAACCGCCAGGATTTAATTCGAAGAGATAATTCTCAATCGTCATGCTGTGATTATACAATCAGTGGTCAACTGAAGCCATAAGCCTGCTGTGTATATCACTTTCACACAGGCTAGCAGCTAGCTTAACCACTTTAAATCACGTTATTAGCCTATTATTATTATTGTTATTATTATTATTATTATTTCTATTATTATTATTTCTATTATTATTATTATTATTATTATTATTATTATTTTTAGGCCTACCATCATCATCATCATCATCATCATCATCATCATCATCATTATTATTATTATTATTATTATTATTATTACTATTATTATTATCAGCATTATTATTATTAATAGTATTATTATTATTATTATTATTATATTATCATCATCATCTTCTTCTTCATCATCATCGTCGTCGTCGTCGTCATCATCATCATCATTGTTATCTAATACGTGATATTTATAATTACCGAGTTATTTGATCACGTTTATTCGTACTAACAGAGAATCTAAAGAAAGTAGACGAGCTTAGTTCTGAAGAAAGAGTTGGCTATAGGCTATAGACTTTAAATAACGAGCTGTAACAAGCTGCTATCTGTAGCGTAAAGACAAATATATATATGTTACAGTCAAAGTGTGAAATCAGGCAATGTTGACATTGCCTGAAACTTTTATGAAATATCTAGGCATTGTTTAACAATGCCTGAAATTTGCTCAAATTTTATACACACATTTCCTGAAATCTTTATCTGTGATGGAATAGCATAATAAGTAACAAATGAAGCAAGCTAAACGAATGGTTTTGCGTAGTAGAATAGAATTTGCAGCTGGAAATCCTGGTAACAATGTTACCGTCCCTGTTCCATTAGTTGATCGAGGACGTGGCGACCCTCGTAATATCATGGGTGTCATTCTTGATCGTAACTGCAACGACTTGTATCGTATAGCTGTTAGAGCTATACGATACAAGTCGTTAGAGCTGGTGTTCTACAAGGCCGGTATGCACGAAATCAATTTGATTTGTGCACCCAGATACTGCTAAATGAAGATGATGTCATGGCACACAGCGAGATTTCATTGAGGGCTGCTGTTCAGTACGAATCAAAGAGTGGCGGTCAAGGTTTTGCAAAATGCAATTGTAAGGGTTCAAAAAGTGTGAAACAAATCGTTGTAGATGTTTCAAAGCTAAACTGAAATGCAATAGTCGTTGCCATTCAAGTTTAAGTTGCCGCAATAAGAACTTAAATTTTAGCCCGTTTTATATGACTGCTTTTTCCTTTATTGCATTAGAACCTTATAAAGTTTTAGTTGACTTCATTAATTTTGTAGAACTGTTTTATATTACTGCTTTTTGTTTATTGCGTTGTCTTCCTTATAAAATTTTAGTTGACTTCATTAATGTTGTAGAACTGTTTTATATGACTGCTTTTTCCTTTATTGCATTAGAACCTTATACAGTTTTAGTTGACTTCATTAATGTTGTAGAACTGTTTTATATGACTGCTTTTTCTTTATTGCGTTAGAACCTTATAACGTTTTTTGGAATTCATTCCTTTATTGCATTTGAAGTTTTTACAGTTGTGTATAACTTTTTTCTATTACTGCCTGTTTTTTATTTCATTTGCACCTATTAAAGTTTTTGGCACTTATTAAGGTTTCAGAACTGTTTTATGTTACTTATTATGCTATTCCATCACAGATAAAGATTTCAGGAAATGTGTGTATAAAATTTGAGCAAATTTCAGGCATTGTTAAACAATGCCTAAACATTTCAGTCAATGTCGAAAGTGAAACGGCTTATGTCGAGTTTCAGGCAATGTCAACATTGCCTGATTTCACACTTTGATAATATATATATATATATATATATATATATATCGAGAGAGAGAGAGAGAGAGAGAGACGCACTTGACGCTCCGTGATTGATATATGGCGTCGCACTGCTCAGTGGAGGAGACGCCCGTGAGGGAGGTGCAGATGCTCCATTCCCCGGTCAACCACTTGTAGCGTTCACACGGCAGATGACACGGTAGCGTCTGGTATTCCTGCAGTCAAAATCAATTCGCCGATTAAGCTACTATAAATCTGCGCGTTGTGCTCTATAAACAAAGTTTAATAAACCTATTATTCTTCCAACGATGCCGACGAACTTGTTTTTATTCTCAAAACACCCAAACAAAAATTAAAATAGCCTAATTGAAAATCTGCGGCGATCAGCAAATGCTTTCAACTTGCGTCGGTGTTTTTAAAAAAATATAACATGATGCAACATCCCCAGAAAGACGATTGTCAAGAATTAAACCACCGTCTGGGAATAGAAGTCTCGCGTTTCAGGACTCTGACAAACGCTTCCATAGCAAAGGCAATTCACCAGAGAAAAGCTAATCAATATAGGAAATGGTCATAATATGCTGTTGCAAGTGGGTTCCTCCTTTTCTTATTTGGTCAGACATCAGATAAGACAGGACAGGCGTCTACTGTCGCCCTGCATGGGTGTGCTTGCATTTGGATGCAAGTATAACTAAAAGAGGAGACAGTTCAGTAAAACTAAATCAAGACTGACCTGAAGCGCCAAGCACACTAACCGAACTGAAAACCAAATCAAAACGAACCATTGGGGAGAATGATAAGAGCGCTGCTGTGGCCAGTTGACATCTATGGACGCTGAAGATAATGGGAGAAAGAAAGGCCGTCTAAGGGGCTGTCCATTAATTACGTCAACAATTTAGGGGGAGTGGGTTTGAAAAAGTTTGACAGTTGTTGACAGGGGGAGGGGGGTCAAGAGAAGTTGACGTCAACAATTTCACTTTTTTCAAATAATCAAAAAACAGGAAATTTCATAGAATACTACTTATTACAATGGAAAAAGCATTAGAAAAAAGGTCATCACCACCACATTTTGACACTCGATGATGAAAAAAGGGAAAAATGGTCATTACCACAAAAATAATAACCTTGTTATTGGGACCTGTCACTGATCTTGGGGGGGGGTCAAGAGTTGTTGACGTAATTATGGGGGGTTAAGTGAAAGTTGACAGTTGTTGACAGGGGGAGGGGGTCAAAAATTTCCCAAAAATTGTTGACATAATTAATGGACAGCCCCTAATAGGCTTACTGTACTCGACGCAATTTTCTAAAAAAAGCACGCAATGTGAACGTTGATATAAAATTCTATGCTCCGATCGTAATAGAAGCCGATACGACCACATTTTGTCCATATATAATACGAAAATCAAAGGTATCAAAAGCAAATGGAAAGATAGACAGCAAAAGATGCAGTTGGAAACGTACTGTAATATTTTAGTTTTTTAACATAACGATGCCAAGAAATATAAATTAGTTTTAAGGGTTTCCGGTATGCCGTATCGGCTCGTACCGTCGCAAAAACACTGATTGCGCTGGAAGAACCATGCAGATTCTTTTCGACTGCCAGGATGACCAATGAGGGAGTATGTTCAAAACTCGGAGAGACGAGTGAAAAGTACGGAAATAATTGCAAAAAGTGAAAGCAGCCAGGCTACGTTGACTAGGACACGTGCTACGTCAAGAGAAACAGCAATATTATTCATCAATACTAAGAGCCATTACCAGGCAAGAAAACCTAGTTACATATCACGGTATTAGGCACACGTATTGTGAGATCTAATAGTTTTGTCTTGAATACATAGGCCTATACAGTGGCGGTTCCAAGAATTCTCGGTGAGGGATGCAAGGAATTTTTAGGAAGTTGGTGGGGATGCAATGAATTTATAGGACGTTGGTGGATGGGGTGAAAAATGAAAACCCGAAAAGGTTGACAAGCAAAAACAAGGTAAAAAGGTCATTAACAGTGTTTTGCACGACAAATGTACATAAAATTTCCTGAGAAAGGCTGACAAACAAACAAAGAAAAAGGTCATCAGTTCTGTTTTTACACACAGAATGCAGACAGATATCCAGCGTGAAACGCTGCCAAGCAAAAAAGCTCGGTGGGGGATGCATCCCTAGTCATCCCCAACGTGGAATCGCCACTGGGCCTATATTGGAATAAATGCGTCTTCTCGTGCGCCTTTCATTCAGACCGCCAATGAGATAGGCTGATGAACTTCGGCGTGCGTAGTGTGTTCAACATTGGCGCAGCCATGGGGGTACGGGGAGGCGGAACCCTAATTTGGTTGGGACCGGTCGTGGGCCTTGCGCAAATAGGCTGAGACTGGGGGGTGGGGGAGGGTGGACAGGTAGTATAATTGAAGGGAATGCGTTGTGATGATGAAGAAGGAACGTGTGAAGAACTCCTCGACGAGCTTTATTTTGCTCGTCGGGAGACTTTTCCCACAGAAAACGTCGCGATGCGTCCCCCTCCTCTATTCTGGAATCATGGCTACGCCACTGGTGCTCGTACTTCGCCGTCGACGAGCGGGGGGCAGTCGCGTCCTCCGTCGAGACTGGTGTCGATCAGGTAGCGGGACCTTCGTCTCTCTCCGTTTCCGCATCTCTGAACGGTCGTGCAAGAGCTCCACGAAGACCATGCGCTCATCTGACAGTCCCGTTGACACGGTATGAAGCACATCTCCTTCATGTAGTCTGCAAACCACGACGTCGTGTTTAGTTTCAGGGTTATTTCTAGGATTATAAATTTGGAGGTGTCGGTAAATTTTGGGGTCCAAGGCCAATAAAGTCTGACAAGCACAAAAGGTCATCCCATAGCTGAGATTGGGGGTGTTGGGGGTGTCGGTCTTAAATTGGGAGTGTTGTGGGTGTTAGAGAAGGGGAGAGTAAAAATATCCCTGTTTAGTTCCTTCACATTTTAAGAGATAATATCTAAGTCATGATGTACCGGGTATTTTGAGGAAGGCTAAAAATCAGGGACGTCATTGGGGGGGGCAGGGGGCATTTGCCCCCCTGATTTTTAGGGGAAAAGATTTTTTCGCCAATGTTTGTGTTATTTAATTTTTTTTATGCCCTAAAGGAGTGCTTGATATCGAGTAATCTGTAGTAACTAACCGTGAAAATGACTGACAAGCAAAAAAAAGGTCGTCAACTTTTTCGCAAACTTGTAACTTGTCAGGCTGAAAGTGTTTTGCCCCCCCCCCCTGAAAAACGGTGAAATGATGTCTCTGCTAAAAATCGTCTTCCTATATATTAGGCACCGACACTGACTATATCACGAAGCCAGAAGAAATTTTGAAATTTCTTTCTAATTGGTGTCAATTCCACGAATTCGAACTATTTAATTACTAATAACCATATAATATTATTAGACCATCTGTCAACCTACAGTGTAAGTTAAGCTAAACTTTGCAACGTGCCCTCTGTTAATTACGTTGGATCTAACTCGTTCATTAAATAAATGTGGAATGTGACACTAGATTTAACAGATTTAAACTGGTGTCAATTAAACAGACATCGTAGTTTCACTCTGTGCCTTAATCTTACAATGAACGTAACGAACATTTATGCAGCGCCTCTTCTGGACAAGCACTGAGAAGTGCTTACACTACGATTACTTTGAACAGGAAATATGTAGGTCTTTTCAGAAAGTGTCAGGCAGTGGTGTAACGTGGTTTGGAAGCCCCCGGGGCAAAAGGAGGAGTTTTCACCTCCAACTTTTCTTTTTCTCCCAACAGTCTCGACGAGCAAAAATGTCGTCCTTCGTACTTTATTTTTATCCGAATCATAGAATTGATAGGTTCAAAAATTCAGACATATGTCAATGTCTGCCTATCTTTCCTATTTTAGGATTTATAGGATTTACAGCTGTATTGAACGTTAAGAAAAGACGACATCAGAAGACTGGAGGCGTTTGAATGAATTGCGGATATGGAGACGAATAGAAAGGGTCAGCTGGACACAGCATATGTGCAATAAAGAGGTCCTAGATATTGTAAATGAAGAAAATACAATAATACAAACAATAAAACAAAGTCAAAAAAGAACTGGATTTGGCACATTTTAAGAGGAGACTCATTATTCAGAACAATACTGGAGGGACAAATGGGATGTAGGATAGCCAGAGGAAAACCACTACATCACTACTGCACTGGATGCTGACTAAAGACGGATACAAGTAATTAGCGATCCAAGACAGAGAGGGAACCAGGACCTGATTCTGGGCAGAGAACTTACAGAATAGTTTTATTATTACATAGATTTGATTTGTTATATTTTCACTTCGAATTTTGAGCCCTCCTCCCCTAAAAAATTGCGCTCGGGACGACCCCCAGCCCCCACGCTATGCACCACTGGTGTGTAGTATTGCTTGGCTGGAAGACTAAGTACGATCACGCCAATTTGCGTTGGAGATTATCTACCGAGGGTGTTGCACGTCAACGCGGATACGTTTCTTCGGTGCGAATCGGTGCAGACCAACGAATGATATCTCTGTCCTATGCCGCAGTGGACGTGGCTCGTCCTCATGTGACCGATCGGTTCGTCGGGCGACGGACCTTCGGACCTCTCCGGCGGATCCAGGATGCAGTCGGACCAAACGCCGGCCAGGTGAACGGCGTACTTCTGGCAGCGATTGCACGGCTGGACTTCCTGAACTGGATGAACGTCGACGTTGAAGCACTCCGGAATCCTCACGGAAGAACCTGGAAAGAGTGCGTCAGTACAAGAAACCACTTAGACTTACGCAGGCAGAAAAACAGGCAGAAAAACAAATATCGCTAAGAAGCCACGGACTCAGTTTTAATTCCAGTCACTGAAGCATGCAGTATTCATATCTCCATACTCTTATATATATATATATATATATATTTTATTATTATTATTATATATATATATATATATATATGAATTTCATTCAGGCCCGTCGGAACGAATTTCTAGCAGGCGGTGCATTTTGTTGACCATTTACTAAATTGATATGTTGTTAGCTGTTCCTCCGTATGAATCCGACGCAAGGGGTGAACTGCAGCCATACATTTTTCCTTCCAGGGGTGCAATGCACTCTCTAGGTGTTTCCAGGGGGCTCAGTGCACTCATTGCACCTCCACTTCCGACGATCCCGGTTTCATTACTTTTATTTTAAAAGCTATCATTTAACATAAACTGCAATATTCTTGAAAGTATTAGATATCAATAAGTGTGGCTATCGTTTAAACTGGCGGTACTGCTCTGCCCGCAACATATATAGGCTACTACAGTACTATTCGTCAATAGTTTGCTCATGACCGATAGCAACCTTCCATCGTCCGGCTGCGTTTTCGGACACCGTGACAACGACTGGAGCATGGACTCCACAGCGACCACTCGGAGAAAGTACAGGGACCCTGGTCGCAGGCGACGTAGCAGCGCTGGATGGAAACGGGTCTCGTTCCCGATTCGTTCAGGCATTTCTCGTCTGATATCGGTTCGTCGCCGCTGTCGAAACAGCGTACCACTGCGCTCAGAAAAAAATTGAACTCGGTTATTATTCAGGGGCGTAGCGACGGGGGATATATCGGTATATATACCAGAGATGTAGCAAGTACACAATGCTTCAAGTACAAGTACAAGTACAAGTACTGCTGGCCTCCGAGTACAAGTACAAGTACAAGTACTTGCATTCCAAAAACTGAGTACAAGTACAAGTACAAGTACCTGGCCTCCGAGTACAAGTACAAGTACAAGTACCTGGCCTCCGAGTACAAGTTACAAGTACCTGGCCTGAGTTTAAGTACAAGTACAAGTACCTGGCCTCCAAGTACTAGTACAACATTTTTGACATTGACATTTTTCCGCTGACATTTTGTCCCCAAGACATTTTCTACATGACATTTTGTCCGTGACATTTTGTCCTCGGACACCACGAATAAAATTGACACTATTAGCATCTAAATATCATCACAGTTGCACTAAAAAAATAGAGATGATAGTCTTGCATCGGTCATATTAACCCTATGCGGTCTCGCGATCAAGCCAGCTTGGCTAAATACGCGTTTAATTGGTGCGCCAGAAGCAGGCACACTAAGGTCTCTAATTAATGGCTGCAGTATACAGCCTGCTGAACTCCTTTCTATTAACCTCACTGTTCCAAAATACGATGGTATCAGTGGCTTCATCATAAATATCGTTGAGTTCCAGGTACTTGGCCATCTGTGAGGATGTGCTTGTCATTAGCCTAAAGGAACAGCATTACTGGTACCATTGAAGTACATATAGCCATAGATGTAGCAAGTACACAATGCTTCAAGTACAAGTACAAGTACAAGTACCTGGCCTCCGAGTACAAGTACAAGTACAAGTACTTGCATTCCTAAAACTCCGAGTACAAGTACAAGTACAAGTACCTGGCCTCCGAGTACAAGTACAAGTACAAGTACTAAAAATTTGTACTCGAGTACAACTCGAGTACAAGTACAAGTACCAAGTACTACATCTCTGATATATACCCCCCAAAATCAGTCTACCTTAAAGTTTTTAATGTGATTTATGTGTGGTTATATGTAGTTTTTATAGTTTATGGTTAAGGTTTACCCCCCTCCAAACATTTACACCCTCCCAAATCAAATCCCTGACTACGCCCCTGTTATTATTGTTTAAAAAAATTGGTTTATATTATTCAACGGATCCTACTACTTTAGTAGCTCAATAGGCCGCAATCATCTGCATAGCTGGGACTGAGTTTTTTAGACGCGAATTACTAACGCCGTTGTTATCAGCACAGTGTCTGAACAAGTTGTACAGTATAAACGCTAGCCTAAAGCATATTTGATTAGCATTTAGCGAAGCAAGGGAATTACAGCACCCAGGAAAGACTCAGCTGTTTCGAATGTAGGCCATAAACGAGAGATCGTTCAACCGTGCTTTGATAACGTATTTCCCATGGTCGTGGAGAGGGGAGGAAGAATTTTCCGGGGTCCCAGGAATGTAATTGAAGGGTCCCTACACGGGCGTGTGCGCGTCAAATGCTAATACAAACTAATGCATGTTTGAAACGTGTTCTCGGGTCCAGCTCGGGCCTGGTATTTCCTCTTAATTTCTGCTTTCTTGTATACATTCTAAATTCAAATTCTTCTGAATATGCGACAGAGTGTTCAACTCTAAACGCCATTACTGACACAAAGCGTCCATTCGAATACAGTTCATTGCTAACAACTACGAACACTGAGATTTTGGATAGAATTTTCACAGAGGCGTAGCGACGGGGGCGTAGCGACGGGGTATACCAATCAAGCAAGCAATATCGGTACATATATACCCCAAAATCAGACAACCTTAAAATTTTTAATGCGTTTTTAAGATTTTCAAAGTTTTTTGCGATTTATACCCCAACCCCAATCACATTATACCCCCAAATCAAATTCCTGGCTCCGCCACTGATTTTCAGCATTTCTTGTACGCACGACAAATGGCCGCTTCAGAGGAAATAAACAATAAAATATCACGATTTGCCCACTTCGAATAATCGAGAGAGTGACAACGATAGCAGTCTGGACAGGATATGGGATGGATACCTCTACTTCTGTATCCGTGTCCGCATCTTTCCTTGTGGTTTACAAAGATGCAGGAAGACCAGTCGGACAGCTGCCAACGGAAGAAGGCGCATCTCGGGAGGCTGGTGCACTGCTGAGACTCGATCAGATGCGGACACGGAACGCCGCCGTGTCCCGGATACTCCAGAACAAATCGGTAACGAAAACGCTCCGGGATAAGAGCCATGCCCTCTGCAATAATCGACACCGTCGGAATGAGAAATGCATCTCACCGATCACTGCATTTCTTTCTAATATATACACTATGTTGAAAAGAGCTCCGTTAAAACGCACTTAGCGGGTCTCTCTCTTTGTGTGTGTGTGCGTGTGAAAGAAAGAAAGAAAGAAAGAAAGAAAGAAAGAAAGAAAGAAAGAAAGAAAGAAAGAAAGAAAGAAAGAAAGAAAGAAAGAAAGAAAGAAAGAAAGAAAGAAAGTGAGCAGTTGGCAGAATTGATTAATGACAATATTAAATGAAATTACTGTGAAAATCTGTATCATCAAGATTGTGGACGGGCTGTGATCGGAAGAAAGTTTACTCGACCAACAGCAATTATGTTATCATTTAATATTGCAATTATTACATGTAATAATATTATATTAATTGATCTATCGTAAAAGAATCCCCGACCCGTCATCTTGTAACGGTTTTGTTAAGTTACATTGCGTTTCGAGAGCGTTGAATTCTAAAACGGAAGACATTTCTAGTGAAACTTTCCCGAGGTCTCCGTTGAATCTTTTGCTGCAGTGACGTGTGCCTAAACTGTAAAAGGCAGAGATTGTTTCGGGTCAGGACAGTCCGGCGTACCTGTGAGACAGCTGGTCGAGCACGGAGTCCAATCCGTGAAGACGCTGACCACGCAGTCGACCCGACACGGAACGGAGCAGTTGCGAGCCGTCACTGGAGTATATTCGGGCGGACATCTGAGTCAAAACATCCGAACGACGCTTTTCAGCAGACACCGCGGTCGTCGACGCGGACACACTCGTCGGAGGGAGGGACTAACCAGGGGTGCAGCGACGGGGGGTATATCGGTATATATACCCCCTCCAAAATCAGTCTACCTTAAAGTTGTTTATGTGATTTATATATGGTTATATGTGGCTATATGTAGTTTTTATGGTTTATAGTTAAGGTTTATAACCCCCCCCCAACATTTATACCCTTCCAAATCAAACTCCTGGCTACGCCCCTCCGACTAACGAGAAAAGCGCTCAAGGCTAACCGAAAGTCTGTGCTAACCGCTTCTGAAGAAGCTTACTGAGTTTCAACACTATAGCGTAAAAAGAAAATGGATAGCTGGTGTTTTAAGTGCCTGCTGGGGTCGATGTTATTGTTATCCGAGTCCGTTCGTACGACCTTTAACTGCATTCATTTGAACATTTGTTCGAATTATTCTTCTTTTTACCGAAGTCCTGCGTTCCGACATCATAACGACCACATTGTAATAACATTATTACACTGTCGTAATGTTTAACTAGCTCTATATTGGATTATGAAAGTACGTCGTATTCTATATAGGCCTACTGTATATGTATATAAAGTGTCCGGAGACAAGGGATATATATATATATACACTTGTATTATATTGTCTGTATACAGGTATATGCATATATATATATAAAACATAGATATGTACTTCTTTGATGCTACTTTCTCGCCGAAGTTTTCGACGCAGTGCACATCCCTGTATTGCACTCCTTCGCCGCACTTCGCAGCCGAGTGAAGTCGACAGTCGCTCCAGTCATTTGCGCGCCAATAGTAAGTGACACACTGAAGTTCTCCGCATCTTTCCTTCTCCAAGATCAGACGCAGAGGACATTCAGCACCGCCTGGAAATTCACCCGACCACCACCACCACCACCACCATCATCATCATCATCATCATCATCATCATCATCATCATCAACAACAACATAATCATCGTAGTCATCATCATCACCACTACCAAACCACCACCACCACCATCATTACCATCACCACCGCCATCATCATCATCATCATCATCATCATCATCATCATCATCATCATCATCATCATCATCATCATCATCATCATCATCATCATCATTGTGCTGTAGGAGAATCCAACTGGAGAGTTCAACTAAGCGGCAGCAAGAATTATCATTTAATTTGTCACAAACATAGGCCTATATTAAATCGATTACCGTAGTTCACAAATTTCAAATTTGTCAGAATATTGATTGTGTACTGGACTTGGCTACAAAATGGGGCCTTGGAGATTATTGACTTGAGGGAGCATGGACATTGTTGACCTCGTGGGCCATAGGTCATAATTGCGGTATTCTTGCTCAAAGGGATTAATTTTTAAACTGTGGTCCGGTTTTGAAAACCTCGTTAGACATAATGTTATGGCAAGTTACTCAAACAGTAATATATACGCGGGTTAGAGGTCCATTAAGTTTTTTTGTTCTCTCAAGGGGTGCCCTGAAAATTCCTCATGCCACTATATGACCGGTACTGTTCGCCCTGTATATGAAGGGCTTATCCACCATAGACTGTCACCCGTTTGTTCGGCCGGATACCTGGATTTGACCTGGATCTTTAGTGATTTGGATTTGGTGTGCCATCGGTTGATGCTCCTGTGCATTATGAAAGTGGCGCTATAGAAGTTTAAGATTAGAAGCATTAATGTCAATGACGAATATTGAAACGGATCACCAGGTCTGGGTTTTGCCAGGATGTCTCTATGTCGCGTTCGGTAACCCCCGCTCCGGGTTGAACTGCAGGTCTGGGAGCAAGGGGTCCACTCGTTCCAATCTGACAGCAGGCAGTCGTTGGGACACGGAACCACGCACGAATCGTTCGGTGAAGGTGGAGGTCGAGAACAAAGACCATAAGACACATTTGTCTAGAAACGGAAATCAGCGAGCAGGCCTATATTCAGTATATTTTGTTTTAAGCAGTTTAGCAATGTCACTCTCCTGTGTTGAATGATTGCGTTCTCTTAAACTGCATAATTGAGACAGCAATTTGCCAATTTGGTGTTTCAAATGACCTTCGAATACTAGACTACATGCAAAAATAATTATAGCAACAATATTTCTGCATTTCGAAACAGGGTCTTAAAAATAGAAACCTACAGTATAGTGTTAAAATCATGAATTATTTTATCTAACTAAGTTTGCATTTGTATGTATCGAATTCATTTTTCTAGATTTAAAATTCGCTAGTTCTAAATTTCACGGCATCATCGTTTTATTTATGAAGAGGCGACGATATAATCGATATTGAGTCGTATAGGATCAAACGTTGATATATAGAAGAGCTCTATACCCCGTGCATGTCGACGCATTCCACCGTTCTATTTCGCACGCCTTCGCCGCAGGTCATGTCCCTATGTCGCACGATGCATTGGCCCGAAGCGGTGATCTTCCACGAGTAGCAGGCCGGAAACTCACACGGCTGGACAGCGTGCAGCGGAGGACACTCCCTGCCTCCGTTGCTGTCCGCCTGAACGACTCCTCGGAGACGCAACCGGTAGCCTACAACGACAGCACACCACATGCACCGTCGCAATCGACGACTGGACCACCACCACCACCACGGCGAGCGTAGACCTCTACGTTGCGATGGGTCGAGTATTTTCGTGTCCGGACTTCCAAGACACACCTCGTCGTTCGGTTGGCGTTTCCTCCGTATAGTCTGTTGTCTTTTGCTGTTTCCCAGTTCTGATATGATCTCCGTGGAGTTGATCGGATACGATTTGCCGGTGGACTTAAATTTTAGAGTATCGTCTATTGATGTCTTTTGTGTGTTAGAAATCAAAGGTGCCATAAGAGTTTATCATTCTCCTCCTCCTCCTTCCTTCCTTCTCATCTTCATCAGCCATATCCGTACTAGCATCATCGTCATCAACATCGCCACCAGCACTGCCACCACCCAAACCATCAAACCATACATATATATCTTTTGAACATATATTTAAGTATATATATACATATATACCATGTTCATGTAGACAAGTTCAAATGTCTCATGTGTGTATGCATGTATGTATGTATATATATATATATATATATATATATATATATATATATATATATATATATATATATATATATATAGACCAGCGACGAAATTACTGTTATTAGGATTAGACTTAGACGCCTAGAGTCAAGCAGTCTGACATAGGCTACTTATGCGAGTTCTGCCCTACAGTGTAGATTAGGACCAAGGTATATATATATTAGCCAACTTCTAAGAAGGCTAAAATTAGAAGTATATTTAATAGTAATTGAAACCTGAGACGAATTATCCCATCCAAACTAATAACTAGATCGACGCGAGATCACGAATCCTTTTTTCTCCGACAACGTGACTCGCTTCTAATTTTACATACTTCATAGTATATTAGCCGTTAAATGTCACACGTTTCAATGATGCATTCGACATTCCGACAGGGAAAGAAATAATCAATACACGACTTCTAATTATTATATATCTGCGTGCGATGCTGGCCGAACGTATGCTATTTACCCCCGATATCTTTGCCTACGCTAAACAGCCATTAGCTAAGAAGATTTAATGATTAGATATTTAATCCTAAATCCGCTGCAAAGGAAAGAGTATATTCAATAGATATACTGTAGACCCACCTTCCTTTTGTTTCACTCGATCGAGGCCGCGGCGACATGTTTCCGGAAGACATTCGCTCCACATCGACCAGTGAGTAACAACGCAATCCCTTGGACACGGAACGAGACAGCGACGCGTATGAACAGGCGGTTCAGCGGGACACCGGCTGTCGGGAACCGGGGAGGAATCTATTGCGTCACGAAACAGCAGCAGCAGCAGCAGCAACACAGGATACAGACGAACAGTCTTCGTCGTGTGTCGTTCTATTAAGTCTGCTAATAACTCCACCGACGTACAGAGTAGCTACAGTATCATCATCATCATCGTCGTCGTCGTCGTCGTCATCCTCATCATCGAATAATTATCTTCAGTAATGAGTTACGCCATTTGAGACAATAATAAAGCAGAAATTGGCTTGTTTTGGACATGCCAGAAAGAAGTGTTCAGATCGCATGGAAAACGAAACTATACGGCTAGGCAGAAGATGCAAAGGTAGACTGTGCACGACTGGGGTAGACAGTATTAAGGTATGCATGGGCCAGTCACCAGAGTCTCGGTAGAATATGCAAATAGATTGTGACAAACATACTAGATGAATAGAAAAAGGGTGCTAGGACAAAATGTTACGGACAAAATGTCATGGGGACAAAATGTCAGCGGACAAAATGTAACCCTAGCTCTAACCTTAACCCTACACCGTAACATTTTGTCCGTGACATTTTGTCCGTGACATTTTGTCCGGCCACGAGAAAAAGTGGTCCACACAATGAATTTCAAAGCTCGAAACGAGAATGGTCAAGGCAAGCAACTATAATGTCTATGGATTTACAAGTCTAAAGTGCCGCAATTAACCATAAAACCTAAACTTCTGATCAGAACAGCTCAAAGTCAAGTACCGCTGACAGACTAACTAAAAGGGCAAAAATGCTTGGGCCTATATTTTGCAATTGCTTGGATTATCTCAAAGCCTAAAATCTCTTGAATAATAAACACTCGCTGTATTTTGTGACTTCAAGGAATGCACACATATGGATAATCTACTGTACATATTATTGCATGCATGTTGCCGTGTCGACAGAACACTCATCATTCTGTCGAGCAATAGAGAACGCAGTCTACTTACCAGCACTTCGAACGCACAAAACGGTTCGATTCTGAACACCTTGACCACATTCTAGTGGGGCAACACAGTCAGTCCAGCCCCCAGTTATCCATCTGGAGCTAAAATAAAAATTATTCATCTGTTGTCTGGAGTTGTTATCCATCAACATGATCAACAAACTTACCATATTTGTATTCAGCTGCAAGTTTTCATAATCTCATGTTTCTTTCCTGAATAAAAGCCATGCAAACTTTATATTGTATTCAGGTTTTCACTCATCTTTCCGTCACTATTTTTCAACAATCATTAGCATAGTCATGATGGGGCATAGAGGCTGCCACCCACCCACCCACCTCCCACCCCATTCGGGCCTAGGCTAGTCGTGAGATCCATGCAAACCCCCTGAAAAAATAATAGTTTGGGAGTAGGATGATTTAATTTAATGTTGTTCTAACATTTTTCGGCTGGATTTCTCCCTAGACCCCGTTGTGGGAGCTCACGATGCTCTCCGAAACTCCCTAATCTGGTCTGGAAGTGTTGTGCTATACTTGCATAAACTCGAAGAAAATTGTAGTATTTGATGCATGGGGTTTGCCAAATAGCTGTCATTATATTGTAGTCTGCAAAATTGTCCAAAAGTTCAAGATCTGAATCTAGTATTACCTAATTGGCCGAGGCTTCACCATAGATCCCGATAGGAAAGCCAATGACCATTAGCGCCGCCTCTACTGTAGAGGGACGCAGAGAATCGGACCGGCCGACTAGGGCTTAGACTGGTGGTGAGAAAATTATTCAGGTGATTGCCGACGTGATGTAATATAGTCTGAAGACATGTTCCAAATCTTGCATTTTAAATCTAACATTACCCTACATTATTTGCCCACGACGAAATGTCGGTCTCCGTAGATCCGCTGTTCTCCTATTCCTCCACCCTGGCTACGCCAGTGGACCTTCAGCATGTGATATTTTGGGATGGTATTAAACGGCCGACTGATCCGACTTGCGGTATACCTCTCACAGGTTTTATCTCGTCTCTCGGTCTTCGTCGTCGTCGGCGTTGCTTCTGGGCAGTTCTTCGCTACGAGGTCGAGTATTTTACGATGTACTGGATGGAAAAGCAGAAACAGATCGTTGACGTCGGCGGCGGCCCTTTCGGCCGTCGCCCGGGCGTGCAGCGATTGGTCGTAGTCGGTCCAGAGCGAGCTGACGACGACGACATCGGTCGGCGAACGACAGACGTTTGCGTCGAACAAACACAGCTCCGTCGTCGCAGGTTTCCGTGATATACGCAAGCACCTCAGGTCGCTACTGGAAACGGAAGAACAAATGGAAGAAACAAGAGGAAAAATGAGTCGACGCGAACAGCTGAGAAAGTCGTAAAAGTTCTCTCGTGTTTCGCGCTTTTATTCTGCCAGGGGCTTAGCACTACGACTGATGATAATAACGATCATTATAGTCTACGTTCATTCGCAAATGGCGTTCTGGATTTCGTCGTCATCTAAACGAATGCCGAGGCTCGCGTCCGTTTGAATTGCAATATTCCTTTATATTGAACTTTATGTAACTAGAATCAAACCATTCGAAGTTTCAATTTTGGAAAACTTCTGTGAAAATGCTCGAAAGCAATTAACCCATTTGTGCACAATGTTCCACTTGTGGAACACTAGATTAAAAATTGTGCGATTCCGTAGCCATGCGCTAAATTATTCTCTAAAGTGCTCTTTCTATCACTAAATACTAAAGTATATTGTATGTCAGACTTAAAAGAAAAATCGGGCATTGATGGGTTAATTTAAATGGTTGAAACAACCTGAAAACGCCATCAAAAGACTTTCCACTGCGTTTTACAAATGGAAATGCTTTTGACAGCTCATTTCAGCAGCATTAGAGGTCTAAAAATTGTTTATTTATTCGTTTCGACTGAGAAAATAATATGGAATTGTCGGTTGTAGATAGGAGGCGCATAGGCCAACAAACGGAAATGGTGATTTGACGTATTTTTGACCAGAAGTAGAGAAGTAGAGAAATCAAATATTATACTATAGTTAGTTGCCCGTCAGAGCATAATGGGAAGGCTTTGCTGTTTCTCTACCCGTTAGACACGAGAAAGCTACGCCGTTTTTTGTAAATGTTCTAGCAATTTGTCCAATGACTCGTCCTTAACCGAAACATGGCTTAGTGAGCAGTTTGATGTTTGCCAGGTTTCTTTTTCGCGTTAACGCCACATATGGTTGACCAATGGATAAACTGGCTCGCTTAAATATATTCCTACATGTTCAAATGTTTGCTCTTACAACTTGTTGATGGTCATTTGGCCATCGTAAATGCAAGGAGCACCGGAAATTGGCGGAGAAGAATTACGAAGAAGTATCACAAGGGATTCATATGGTGGTAACTCCATAAACTCCGGAGAATATTGGCAGTGAGATTGGGGAAGGAGAAGTGGGGAGGAAGATAGGGAATGAGAGGGGATATGAATAGGCAGGGGAAAGAGAGGGAGAGAGGGAAGGGGAAAGAAAGAGAGAGAGAAGAGGAGGGAGTAAATCGTAAGCTGTCACTAGCGGCTACTTCAGTCGTACACGAATTTATACATTTGGAAAACTATGGATTTGATAAATCAAACAAAAGTTTCCAAAAATGGTTGACAAACTTAACCGGTCACTAGTAAAATCCTTTAAAACGAGTCTTCAAATTAGACTTATGTGAAGCGAACAAACAGAAGAGCAACTAGCCTGATATGTTTTCTCTTTCTCTCTCACACACTCTCTCTCTCTCTCAATGTAAAACATTGAAAGCAAAGCGACGTTGTTTTCAATAATATAAGAAATCAAAAACATTGACTAAATTGGCTCAAAATTTTGACCTCTAATGACGCGACATGCTGGGCATTGCAATTGAATAACTTTTTCTAAATACTGTCTGCAAGTAACTAGGAATAGTCTGCGTTAGGCTGCATGTGCATTGACATTTAGATCCGTAACTAGAAAGATGATCGCTTCGCTCGCAGTGCAGGATAATACTAATCCAATACCTATACCTAATACCCAATCATTGAATTCATGCTGAACAACGTTTCAATGATGTACATACGCCACCTAGCCAAGCTCTGCGCCACGTAATAATTAGGCCTATGTACGTTAAAATCACGCAACTGTGACCATTTGTGACGCTGTACACGTATTTTTTGTGTACGTTAAAATGTACGTTAAAATTGCGCAACTTCTTCAAGCTACGAACAATTGTTACCAATAGCAACGTCGTCGCACGCCCACCCCTCTGACGCTGCAATGACTCGACTAAACCGTGCTAAACGTACGCTTCGTCAAACGTTTCTTCGTCAACCAATGAGAACGCTTGAAGGTAACAGAGAGACATACAGAACAAGGATCTTAATATTATAGATAGTCGTTATACGGAGTGGTTTGGCCTACAACACACCAAACCTCTCGGTTGCCGCAAAAACGCATTGACGCATGATTTCATTGTGTTATTTATAGCCTATCTCCACTATATAGTCAAAATAGTCAAAGTCCTTTCCGAGCTTCACGGGCTCATAGGGCGGCGCTGATCTCCGTTGCTATAGCCCTTAGCCAGGCGTGTAATGCCACGGATACGGGGCGAGTGTATCGTATAGCGTACCTGTTTGACTTATCGAAGAGATTTTTACCACTGCTCTTCATTTTACCACCACGAAAAAGGCTGAGTCGACCTTTAGGGCTCCTGCGGGACTCGAATCCGCGACCTCCTGCTCTATCACCCAACGTTATTACTACTCTGCTAATTTCCCGCCCACAATATAAGAAGGACAAAACAATAGAAAATAACATACTTCATGTCGATGGTGTTTCCGTGTGGATCAATGCACTCCGCGGTTCTCCATCTGGATCCGAAGACGGAAGTCCCCTTATGAGAGCGTCTCGTCTCTCCGTCCTTGAGCGGCGAGCAGTCGGTCCACCTTCCCAGTCGATACCTGTAGACGTCCTTTGCCCGTTCTCTGCACTCCGACACGGCCCTCGGCGGACACGGCTGCCTCTCCACCAGTCCGGTGCACGGGAGACCGCCGTCTACTGGGCTCACGAGGACCGCCCTGTGCCTGGTCCGGTTCCGGACGGAGCAGGAGAGGCACTGCGACCACGGACCGAAGTCGGTGGTGACGCAATCTTCGACGCACGCCGGGCGGCACGGCCTCTCCGTCGGCGGTCGTCGCTCGAACGTCTCGCAAGGCTCGGAATTCGACCGGAAACCGCCGCCGGAAAACGGCGACGACGGCGACGACGACGCCGAGTCATGTGCCGAATCACTCGACGGGTGGTGATGGCAAACCGGTTCGCAGGTGACGTTTCTCTGCTGAATGCCCGGACAGGACGTTTTTGACCCGTCTCCCTTCTTCGGCCGACACGTACTCCAGGCGCCGAGGGACCAGCGGTAACGGTCCCGGTGATGTCCGCAGACGCGGAAGCAATTACGACCTGCGTCGGGACGAGATGACGTCTGACAACGCGAGTCGTCGACGGGGCGAAGTTGTCGGTCGACGCAAGACACCGTGCGGGTCTCCTGCTGACCACCCGAGGGACCGCAGACGTCAGAGTGGCACACCGTCCAATCACCTGTAAAAAGACAACAGGTAGAGACTGTGTCGACTCCTCTCTTTCTCTCTCTTTCTCTCTCTCTCTCTCTCTGTCTCTCTGTCTCTCTCTCTCTCTCTCTCTCTCTCTCTCTCTCTCTCTCTCTCTCTCTCTCTCTCTTTCTCTCTAGGTCAGGTCATTCCAGAGATCAGTCAGAGTGGGACACAGTCTCTGTCTCTGTCTGTCTGTCTGTATGTATGTATGTATGTATGTATGTATGTATATATGTATGTATGTATGTATGTCTCTCAGCGCAATCGTAGCTTCACAATAGAAGCTGACCTCTGCCACGGCATGATGCATACAATCCAGGGACATCGTGACACTTTCTGTCATTGGCTTTTAGTCGACGCTAATGAGCATCTACATCATACATGTATACGTCAAGCTCTGAGACTCTATTCCTCTCACTCAAAATGTTATGCTAGAAATACTCTGCCAGTGGCGTAGCGAGGGAAGGCGGGGGCACTTTGTTGACAGCCCCCGGGCCCCGGGCGAAGGGGGCCCCCGAAGAGGGGGTTTGGGTTAAGGTTAAGGTTAGGGTTAACCCTAACCCTAAACCATAACCCTAGAAACGATGTGGTGACGACCTTTTTGCTTGTCAGCCCCAAACTGTGGGGTCCCATATCAAGGATGCCGCCCCCGGGCCCCCAAAAGTCACGCTACGCCACTGTACTCTGCAAAAGCAAAACGCATTTCATTCCTAACACGAATGACACTGTGCCAATGTTAGCTACGATGAATTTTGTATAGATCCTTTATTAGAGAAATGGATGGACCGCGTTCCTACCATGGTTAAACCTATTGTTGATGCTCCCGCTAGCAATGGTTCTTGACCTTTTTATGATTACGTACCTCTGAAACAAGTACAGTATAAGAGAACGAAGTACCCCCTATAGCCGCATACCTTATCCCAGGACAAAAGTTTGTGCTCCTCATTAATTTAAAAAAATTATAAACTGCAACATACATCAGTCATAGATTGTGCACATTCCAGAAAGTGGGATTTTTCTTTAGAATTTCTAATTATTACAAAGATGTCTACTGTATTTGTACAGTGTACAGAGTTAATAATTATTGTAGTAGCCTGAGTTTTTAAAACAGACTTTATTCCGGGATAATTTTTCGTACCCCACGACTTCCTTCAAGTGCCCCTAAAGGGGTAGGGTCTATATACGAGTACCCCTGGTTAAGAACCACTGCGCTATAGTGATAAGATCAACGGTTGGATTAAGCACTGAACTGACTGAGGAGGTGTGGCCAAGGCACTAAGGGCCTCGAAATTAAGTCCTTGTCACAAAATATGAGAATCTAAAAAGACTCAAAAGTTAAGGACACGTCGTATTTGTAAAATCGGCGTACAGGAAATCGTACCGTTGTGCGGATTGCGTCGGTTCGTTATAAAAATCTATGATATCGAGGACTATAAATCATTGTGAGATTCATGATACATTGGCATATAAGTTATTGTGAAAATCACGATAGATAGGCGGCCTAGAGGCTATTGTGCAAATCTTGATGCATAGGCCTAGAATTCACGTGATCATGGCATCTGGAAATCGACGCTACAACTTACTTCTTACCTCCACCTTACTTACTAATTTCTGCGTTTTAACAGCACTTAGAATAGCACACGCACTGAGAACCAGTGACGTTTGAGAACCAGTGACGTTTCTGTATTGCTCAAGAGTGGCCTGTGTTCGTGAATTGACGATGACGATGACGATGATGATGATGATGATGAAGATGATGATGACGATTGTTATTATTATTATTATTATTATTATTTGTAGTGATGATATCGTGAATTGAGACTCTTGATGATATAATAAAGATGAAGGAGCGAACTTTCTGCAATTTTCCACGAAATCTGAAATTCCTTCTCGGATCGAACCAAGTTTTCAATTGAACCCAAGTGCAACGAAGTTCACGACATGTTGCAAAAATCATAAGCCCACTAATGTTTTCGCTGCTTCTACTGAGAGCCTAATGGAGATTACAGCGACGACGACGGCGACTCTTACTGTAATTATCGTCGTTATTGTCAAAGCAGTGTATTCTGATTCGCAATGACAGTAGGCCAAATAATAACAATCACTTGATTGTTATTCTACTCTTGCACTAATCTCAGTGCCTCGCAATTCCACTTTATCCTTTTGGATAGTTATCCTTTTGGATAGTTATCCTTTTGGATAGTTATCCTTTTGGATAGTTATCCTTTTGGATGGTTATCCTTTTGGATGGTTGTCCCTTTGGATAGTTACAGCATTTGCCAGGAAAAATTATTGAAGGAGACGAACATTGGCTTTTGTGTGTGCGACGTCTAAATATAACCTGACAGGGTTATTTCTGGGATTATCAATGTGGGGGTGTCGGTAAATTCTGGGGGTCCCCTGCCCAAAAAGGTCACCCCATAGCTGAGATTGGGGTATTGGGGGTGTCGGTCTCAAATGGGGGATGCTGGGGGTGTTAGGGGATGTAAAAATATCCCTGTAACCTGACCATGATTAATATTTTAAATGCTGCTTTGCGAGAGAACAAAAAAGTGCAAACATGCAGCTTTTATGCCGTTATAGCTTGCACTGGATAACATGACCTTTTGCGTATCATGTATCTACAGTAATCTAACGCTTCTCTGAAAGCAGTAACGGTGAAATGTCGACCGTGGTCAAAACTGATTCCAGTTTATCCGTGTATAAAAATGCAATTAGCTTTATTAGACCTTAGCTGATAGTAATTTCTACTCAGGCTTAACAACGTTTGGGTTGTAATTTTTTGCTGGCTATAAACTACAGTATCAACTGCTAATTATAACAGTCTATCACATTTATTTAGGCTTATTCGGGATCCTAGTTCCAATCCTTTACCAGTGCAAAAGCGGTCTTTAAGTGCAGACAGTGGCGTAGCCAAGGGGGTTTGGGGTTAAAACACCCTTGGCTGCCGACGAAAAAATTGTGTTTCCATACATTTTTTAAATTTTCGGTCGCGGTTTCGGGAGTCAAATTCCCCTTGGCTGGCTGCAGATCCAAAATTTCTAAGTGTTATAGAATGTAAATGTGTAAGGTGACGACCTTTTTTACTTGTCAGCATCTGCAAAGGAAAAATACAAGAAGGAAAGATGAGGATGACCTGTTTTTGCTTGTCAAGATTTTTCGAAGTTGGTTACGATCAAAACCAACCCCTCTTCCGGAAATCCTGGCTACGCCACTGAGTGCAGATTTAGGGTCCACTGGGAATGGTAGTTTTTAAATGCATCACCGGTCCTTTAAGTTACGGAGACAGGTGTGATAGAAAAAGACACTCGGTGCGTTAATCAGTTGTATAGGCCTATGCAAGTGCATTTCTTCGGAATCCATCGTCACCTTTTTGAGAAAACATTAGTGGACGAATAATTGGAAGCTACAGGGCGAACGTCGTAAGTCAGTTCCGTTTAATGGCAATGCATGCCGCAGTCGGTCGTTCCATATCTTTTGGAGACGTTGAAAAAACGAAAGATGCCACGTAATTAAAACAGACCGTCCACTCGAAGACAGAACGAAGCAGTCAGGGGCGTAGCGACTGGGTGGGGGCTATATCGGTATATATACCCCCTCCAAAATCAGTCTACCTTAACGTTTTTTATGTGATTTACATATCAAATAAATATCAAATAAATGACATAAATAAATCAAATAAATACATATATCATAAATAAATACATAAATACATAAAATACATATCATAAATACATAAATCAAATAAATACATATCAAATAAATGACAGGATAATTAAAGTAAGAGCAAAATTCAAACATGGAACAATGACGGTGATTGAAAGCTACGCCCCAACAGAAGTCAGCTTACCGGAAGAAAAAGACACTTTCTACAACGAACTACAACACACCCTGGAAACAACACCAAGACATGATTTAATTGTGATGTTGGGAGATTTCAATGCTAAAATTGGAGATGACTATAATACCTGGGGACAAACACTGGGGAAACATGGAATGACAGGTGAAAAAGAAAATGACAATGGAGGTAGACTGCTGGAGCTATGCAGCAACAACAAAAGTATAATGAACACGCAATTTATTCAGAAGACATGCCGAAAAAACATGGACATCACCAGATGGAAATACACAAAACCTTATTGACTACATAATATTCTTAGGGAGGAGTGGATGACATCCATAAAAAGACAAGTGTATAGGAATGACAATAGGATCTGACCACAATCTGGGTGGCAGAACTGCAAATGAAAATCAGAAGCAAAAAGAACAAAGCTAAGGAAAGATACAAGCCGAGGCGTTGGCAGAACCAGAAAAAGCAGAAACGTTTAGAAAGGGCATACAAGAAAGATATGGAGCGTCGTAGCAGAGGAAAAGGAACTGACAGTGGAGGAGGAATGGGAAAGGTTTCGGGAGGGCATGAATAAAACAGGAGAGAGAGTACTGGGGTTCCAAAAAGAGAAAATCAATGCTGGATAACAACAAACACAAAGCAGAAAATGGACAAGATACGAGACTTGAAAAGACAAATGCTAACAACTGGGTTGAAAGAGGATAAAAATGCATTGAGGTGGGAGAAAAACAACTGGAACGTCAAATAAAGGAAGACAGAAATAAGTATTTGAAAATAGCAAAAGAAATGGAAGAGGCAGCTGTAAAGGAGATAGTAAGACTCTGTTTGCAAACGTTTTTAAACTATGTTCGAGGGAGGTAACAAGTTAATAGGACTAGAACTGATAAGAAATCCACAAGGAAAAGTCATTACAGACAAGACAGAGATAATCAACAGATGGAAAGAACATTTTGAAACCATGCTGAACAAGGAAGAATCATCAATGGAGAACAATAAGGGAGATAAAAGGAATGGAACCACTACAAGAGGGAAATGACACAGCAGAAGAGGTGACCATAGAGGAGGTAACAAAGGCCGTTAGACAAATGAGAAAGAACAAGGCCCCAGGTATATGCAATATAACCGCTGAGATGCTTGAACTCTGGAGAGGAAACCATAAAATGGCTCCACAGAATAATATGCAAAGTATGGAAGGAGGAAATAACACCAGAAGACTGGAGAAGAGCCATAATCATCCCAATCCACAAGAAAGGAGATAAGAAAGACTGTAACAATTCCAGGGGCATATCCTTACTAAGCGTACCAGGAAAAGTGTTCACTCAGTAATTTTAAACAGAGTCAAGGATAAAATAGATCAGAACCTGAGAGAAAATCAAAGTGGTTTCAGACAAGGAAGACGATGCACGGATCAAATTTTTGATACGGCAGATGATCGAAAAAGAAGGGAATTCAACAAAGACCTTTATATGTGCTTCATTGATTTTGCACAGGCATATGATTCCATCTGGAGGAAAGGCATGGGAAATACTTGAAAAATACGGAATCAACAACAAATACATACAACTGATAAAGGCTTTATACAATATAACATATGCAATGGTGAGAGTAGAGGGGAAAGAGTCGGAGGAATTCAAAATAGTGACAGGGTTTAGACAAGGATGTATTTTGTCTCCCTCACTGTTCAATGTGATATTGACTACATCATGAGAAGACTAGAAAAATAGGTAACCTTGGGAAAACAATGCAACCGCAGAATATGGAAGACACGGAGTATGCTCGACACATGCTTACTGGCAGAGTGCCTAGTAAGAATAATGGAAGCGGAAATACTGGCCAACGAAAGCGAGAAAATAGGCATGAAAATAAACTATAAGAAGACAAAGATTATGGCGGTGACAAATCAGCACGGTCCATGGCCAAAAGTGGAAATAGAAAACAATGAAATGGATATGGTAGAAAGCTTCGTATACCTAGGAAGTGAGGTAGACAATAAAGCAAGCAGCGAAAAAGAAATCAAAAGACGATTGGCGCTGGCAGGAAATGTCTTCAATAGGTTAAGGGAGAAGGTATTCAAAAGACATGATATAAACTTGAAATTGAAACTGCGAATATTAAACGCATGCGTCATTCCAGTACTTACATACGGAGCAGAAACGTGGAATATAACCGGCAGCATGGAAAAAAGGATAGACGCATGTGAAAACAAATGGCTAAGAAGGATCATGAGAGTTGGCTATAAAGAGCATGTAACAAAACAAAGAAATCAGAGACAGGACAACAACCCTTCGTCAGTAATGTTGATAAGAAAGAAAAGAATGGAATGGCTGGGGCATATATTTCGAATGGAAACGAAAGACTGCCAAAAATAGCATACTATCATAAACAGAAGGGTAAAAGAAGCCAAGGACGACAGAGAACAAGATGGACGGACTGCATAAGCAAAGACCTCAACACGGTGGGGCTCAAGCTGGAAGGGAAAACAACTGGAAGAAATAGGATGACTCTGGAGGAACTGGCGAGCAACAGAGACAAGTGGAGAGAAATCGTTTCGGAATCAACGACTGGACACAGTCAAAGATGACAAAGAGAGAGAGAGAGAGAGATGTGATTTACATGTGTTTATATGTGGTTTATATGGTATATGTGGTTTATAGTTAAGATTTATACCCACCCAAAATATTTATACCCTCCCAAATCGAATTCCTGGCTACGCCCCTGGAAGCAGTCGAGAATTGAGAGAGAGAGAGACGTACTTACCGTACGGATATTTTTAAGAATTCCTGTTAGACGGTTGTGCTTCACAGAGCATATTTATCACGAGGGCTTCTGAACTCAGAAAGAATTAAATTATAAGGTGGAAATTTAGAAAGTAAAGTAAAGTAAAATCTCATGGATTTCTATAGCGCCTTGGAAAGCAGGACAACAGTAGCTGCTTATTCTTAGGCTCTCAGCCTCTCTTAAAATAGCCATAGGAATGGTATGAAATCAGCCAGGCAATAGTCAATATCCGAAGGGCAGTGAGGTTAGGTTGTTACAGCTATGGATGAAATGATTTCAGAAAAAGGAAGGATTTAAGCTCAGTTAATTTAAACCTGAAGACTTGAGGAGATAATAAACTGACTTTTCCAGCGTATTCTGGATATTCTCGGAAGGACAACGCTTAAAGTGATCACAATGGATTGAATGGGAACAACTAGTTGACGTCGAGTGTCCGAACCGGGTTCTGTCAAGACTGGTTTGCTTTTGAAATACGGTCATGACAGCTTCCGCCTCCAAACATTTTTCTCGGTGTTGGGCCTTTTTTCTTGCCATTAGCCACGTCAGTTGTGCAATAGTGCTATAGTGCAATAGGCCTACAAGCACGCTTTCATCCGTTGGTAATGACATCCAGCGGGAACAGCAGATATCAAACTGGAAACTGATAAAGCGGTTTCATAGTCATGAGCACGAAGTGAATACAGAATCTAATTTCACTGTTGATAAAGGCGATTAATCTTTGTCTTACCACTTCTTGTCTCTATTTAATTGATTCATATTGGACACATATGTTTTTCGTCAGAGAATACCTCAACTGGTCTGGAAACTTTCCTGTCTATACTGTACGCGCAAAAGCTTTTAGATCCAGTGTTTAAGGCTAAAATAGAGAGAGAGAGAGAGAAAGAGAGAGAGAGAGGTGGTTATACCTTCAATCTGATTTATTTATTTTTTCAATTGCAAGCTTTACTCCTCATGAGTCAAATTCAACGGGACAGCGTCTACTACTAGACTGAGTCAATATCGATTGAAATATTCACCCCCGGCTTTCAGTGGCGGCTCCAGGATTTCACAAGTTGGGGGAGCGTTGGGGTGGCAACTTCTAATCATGGGAGGGCCAACCATTTGTTGTTAGGTATGTAGTATTAAGTATAGGGTCCCAACAGGGGGCTACTTGGGGGGCAGGCACTCGACAGGGGGCACGGGCCCCCTCGGGCCTCCATGTGGAGCCGCCACTGCCGGCTCCGACTGTTTGCTTAAAAGAGTATTCGGCTGTTTTCTGCCGAACGCTCCTACAAAATACAGCGTAAGTCAGCCAGCCGAACATGCAGACACTGTACGTAGGACGGCAAGAGTCCGTTGCTTCTAAAGCATCCGAACTGCGCGACGTTTCGGCGACTTGAAGGAAGCTCTAACGCCCGAGGGGACGTGATGCCGGTCGCCTCCCCAAGCACAGCAGTCCTTCACAGACCGACCGACCGACGGTGAGGAGGGATGAGAATGGGATCGAAGGGGAAATAGGTGGAGCCGCAAAAGCAATTAGCTGACTTCCACCGGCGGAGGATGTTGATAAACAGCTGAACGGTTTCATTGATCATATCGATTCGCCGTCGTCGTCGTCGTCGTCTATGGAAAACGCTTCGACCGACGCTGTTCGCTCGTCTTACTTCTTTGGCACTGACATCGTGGATCCAGAAAGTCTGTCGAATATGAATTAGTAGTTAATACATTCGTCGGATCCTCTGTCTGACAACTCTATCCATCTATCTCTGACTGTTTGTCTCTCTATGTCTCTCTGTCTCTCTCTCTCTCTCTCTCTGTCTCTCTCTCTCTCTCTCTCTCTCTCTCTCTCTCTCTCTCACCACTCTCTCTAGTACTAATATCCGGTGTTGTCTTTTTATTCTTTTGTTTCGTTCTTTACTTTTTAATAAATTTTAATCTATATTCGTCTGTCTGTCTGTCTGTCTGACTGTCTGTTTTGTTCATCTGTCTGTCTGCATATCTGTAAGCGTGCATGCCTGTTTGCATGCATGCCTGTCTATCTGTTGATCCTGTAGCCCTAAACTTTCGCTTAGTTAGTCTATTAAACAACGTCTTTCTTTTTTTGCGACATGCTAGAAAGACAAATTGAATATTAAGTCGTTTCTAAAACCACTCATCGCGTGACAGTAAAAGATACGACGCAACATCTGCCAGCCCAACATCCATCAACTGTGCACGATGACGAAATTATAGTTAGTATCAAGATCTGCAATAGAAGATGCTCTAACCTGCGCGAGTTTGCATCGTCGATTCACAGCATTCAATCGAATTTACGTAAAGTTATTCGATATTTTATGCTCAGATGAGTTGGTCTACATCAAAGGTCTTCTATTTGCTCCGTCATAGTCATGCACTGGAATTCAGTCAAAGGTTTTTGTTGTTGTTTTAAAATGAAATCGCAACCTAAAATGGCATTCGAGGTCGTTCTTATTCGAGTTCCAGAGCATTTCTTAGTTACATTAAATTTATTACTAATAAATTGCATATATTTTGTTTTCAATTTGCATACATCATCTTTAAAGATGGGAGCTTCGTGCTAACATTGACACACATCCAGAAGACATAAATAAGCATAATATCTTAGCCAGAGACATGCAAGCACCTCAGTTATGATAAACCTATCAGCACAATTATGATAAAACCTCGACAGAACTGCAGAATTTTTCATATGTAAGAGAAAATTGGAGTGTCCCTAAACTTTTTGCCACTACTGTAGGCTGTTACTTAATTCAGGATTTAAGCGCATGCCAATTAGGCCTATTGCCGTTATAAAAGCAACAACACGGAGGAGCGGGATCGCTGAAAATGCAGGACAAGAAAATGACGGACCAAAAAATGTCAATAACTGGAAAATGCCGGACTGGAAAAGTGCCGGACGAAAATTCCGGGGTGGAAAATGCAGGATTGGAAATTGGCGGATCAAATTTCAGGGGTGGAAAATGCAGGACTGGAAATTGGCGGACCTGTTATGTTGTGCCCATGTTATTTTATACTGTGTTATTTTATACGGTTTGTCTCATGTGTCTTGATATTATGCCAGTGAATGGAAATGTTACTGAATGTTAATGCTCTGCTTACTTTAGTGTATGTTGCTAACGAAAAACATACGCATACAAACACAAGATAATTTCTTTTCTCCAAAACTTATTAAGAACTACCAAAATAAAGCAGAATGGGTATTGGAAACGCATTACTAAAGCAGTATAAATATAATGTTCCAAGAAAAAACTTACTAGAATATAACAAAGTAAGACATAGTTGGCATAACTAATACAATAATAACGCCAACTACAAGTACTGTGTACTATAAGTACTGACATGCCATTTCCTGTGGTGGAGGTTAAATACCAAAATTCAAGTTTAAAATTGGAGAAAAACTAAATGAATTTTTAATACACTACTACTACTACTACTACTACTACTACTACTACTACTACTACTACTACTACTACTACTACTACTACTACTATCAGCCTTTACTAGAATACAAGTGCTACATTTTCCACTCCTGAGATAATGTCCTCCATTTTCCAGTCCGGCATTTGTGTCTGTATGCGTATGTTTTTCGTTAGCAACATACTATAAAGTAGGCAGAGCATTAACATTCAGTAACATTTCCATTCACTGGCATAATATCAGGACACTTGAGACAAACCGTATAAATTAACACAGTATAAAATAACATGGGCACAACATAACAGGTCCGCCAATTTCCAGTCCTGCATTTTCCAACCCTGAAATTTTGTCCGCCAATTTCCAGTCCTGCATTTTCCATCCCTGAAATTTCGTTCGTCATTTTCCAGTCAGGCATTTTCCGGTTCTGCATTTTCAGTCGACCCGGAGGAGCCTCGAGAGGGAAAATCATCGAATAGCGTCAATGACTTTATGTCGAAAAGTAAACGACTGTTTGACGCCTTTAGTTCTACTAAAGGTTTTATTGCAGAATATTCCACAGGCGTCCTAGCTCCATAGGCGTAAACTTCTATTCTAAACTTCTATTCTAAACTTCTATTCTATTCTATTATAGACCGCTAGGCTCTGTATATAGGGTTGACCTCCTCACTTTTTCATCCAAGTTTACTCCAATACGTCGCTCTGTCTGAGAAATATTTTTCAGTCGTCATTCGACACCGGTCTACGAAATTCTGATCGAGTGGGAGATATTGAGGCATACATCCGGTGCGGCGTCCATTATATGGCGCTATAGAAGTACTCTCAATCGGTCTTCGGTTGACTTCGAGGAACGGACCCCGTGGGAGAAATCGAATTGCATATATCCAGTCGCACCCAAAACGTTGCGTGCCTTGTAGTAAAAAGGACGCTATTCATGATTTGGCGACATTGTTATTTGCCCAGACAACACTTGCCCGTCGTCGTTTTATCAACTGCCCTCCTCTCTGTTTAGTCAGAGCCAGTCAGCCGAATAGCGTGCGCGAGTAGACCGTGCCGTCGCCGCCGCCGGCACTAAGCCGTGCTTTACGTCTAACTATTGGTCTAATATTTAGGACGAATACAGCTTTCTCCTGTATCTCCTCCCCCGCCCTCTCTCTCTCTCTCTCTCTCTCTCTCCGAAATTTGGATGCCGTGTATTCCAATGGCTGGTATCCGTCACGCTTCGTTGATTCGGTCGGCGCCGTCGGCGGCGGCGGTGGCTATGCGGGAGTGCATTATTCAATGCACGACAGGCTTTTATTGCGGTAAAAGCCATAGTCAGATTCGCCGCTAATCATATGCGTACCTTCGACTTTTGTCCATCACGTGCTTCGTGCCATTAGCGCATTCAGACAGTCGTCCGAAGTCACCGAGACCGGCTCCTCTTCCTCCTCTTTCTCCTCCTCCTCCTCCATCTCCTCCTCCTCCCACTCCTGTCTCTCTTTATCTTCCTCCTCTTCTTCCTCCAGCGTCTGATTAAAGCCAAACTCGAATCCTCTGAAGCCAAAAATCAAGCAACTTGACTCGTGCCGCGGTCACGGAATGCATTTCATTGCAATGCATCATAACAGAACATTTGCAAAACGTCCCTTCTGAGAGAGATCACCGGGGTTCTAAGGTGTCTCGAGACTAGCCCGAGTCTGCCGATGTCAAGGACACTCCAGAGGAAGAGATTCTGGTCGCGGAGCGAAACTTCGTTTTGGAGGTTCGCAGGCCTTTGGTCGCGTGGTGGAGCTGAAACATTTTCGACCAGAGTGGAGTTAGAATTTCAAGATGTCGATGATCGTTGATTTGCACTGAAGTATTTGCAGACGATACTAGCGACTAATTGTAATTAATTAATTGTTCATTTCTTTACACAGATTAACAAAAACCAGCTTTGTCCTTAGTCCACTAGGAATTTAGGACGTTGCTAAAATCGATCATCTGCAGCTTTTTAGTAATAACACTGCATGTAGGCGGGAAATATATATAATTGAATTTCGAAAGAAAGAAATTTAGTTTGATTACAGACTGAGAGTGATTTTTTCTATAACAACGGCGGCGGCAGCATCTGCGAAGGTGACTGTGGTAGCCACGATTTCTAGGAAACATGACAGGGAAATTGCGGAGAAAAATTTCGCAATTTGTCGCAATTTCATGCAGATTCACAGAGTCGGCGATTTACGCTGTTTCCAAGTGATCGCAGTGGAAATGGTCGGAGCATAATTTATGTAGCTCATTTCTTTTATGACTGGTTTTCCAACAGATATCTTAGAGGCCGGAGAACTCAGCTGTCTTAACGAAAAAAGGATGTGAAACGATAATCGTACCCGTCTTTGAATTTTGATCCGACTTTTCGAAATTGACAATCTCTGGATTAGATTCAAACGAATGACGTCATCTATTCTATTTTCAGACTACACTAGACATGGACATGGCTTGGGTCCACCAATGTTTTGGGTTGGGCTAGGTTGGGTTGAGTCAGAAAATTTAATGATTATGGTGGGTTGGGTTGGCTAAGAATATAAGTCATGTTTTTTATCGTTGATCGTTTAATACAATATTTTCGCTGGGGAAGTCGTGCCTCACTTCTCAAACTAACTATTGGGTTGCATAGTCTACTTTTTAGTTCCTTATGTCAACTATACATAGGACATTAACTTTGACACTGTGTCACAGAACCTATTTTATTACTTTTCGACGGTCAATACCTGGTTTAACCGTTTAAGTACTTGTATAGCGTATCATGGTGGGTTGGGTTGGGCCAAATAACCCTGTTACTTTCGTGGGTTGGATTGGGTTTTTAAAATAGAACCATGTCTATGTCGGAACTCACAGCGAATGTAATTTATTCGGAATATTTGTTGTCTGAATATGTAGCTTTAATATTTGCGTCAACACATTCTCTGTTTCCAGACGACGTCGGAGACATTTTGCTTTCTCTTTTTTCTCTCTCTCTTGTTCTCTCTCTCTCTTTCTCTCTATCTATCTATCTCTATCTCTTGTTCTCTCTCTCTCTCTCTCTTGTTCTCTCTCTCTTCTCTCTCTCTCTCTTCTCTCTCTCTCTCTCTCTCTCTCTCTCTCTCTCTCTCTCTCTCTCTCAAAACCTCTCTCTCTCATCCTCTCGAGTTTCTCTCTCTCTCTCTCTCTCTCTCTCTTATTCTCTCTCTCTCTCTTGCTCTCTCTCTCTCAAAACGTCTTCGAGTTTGGTGGAAAGATTCCGATTTCAAAACCGGAATTTAATGTTTAAATCTGAAGCCTCGATAGATGCATCCGCCAACATACAAGCGAGTTTCACGCAATGCACAGACTCAGCGGGAGCGTATATAAAGAACGCACCCGGCACACGGTCCTACGCCGCAACGATTATTATAATCGCCGAACGACGATTTCTCAACGGCGTTTGCTCTCCGCTAATTGCTTTTTCTACGTTCGCAGCGGCGGCAGAAACTTGATTCAATAAGTCCTTTGATGTTGATGCAGTGAGCAACTGGTCTCCATAGGGGAGATTTGGGCAAAGCAGCAGCAGCAGCAGCAGCCGACGAAAAAGTCTGACGAAGGACGACAGCAAGACCGGGAGATGAGAGCGAGGGGCAGGGGCGACGAACACGCAGAGAATTCGGTATCGAAGACCACCACACCCACCCACCCACCCAGTCAACAGTTTACGCTGCGGTGAATTTGACTTCGGGGCCTTTGAGACGCGGCGTAATAACGTTATTCCGTCTGGACGACACATTGCCATCATCGACGCTGTACGGCGTACGGTGGTTGCAGAGGAGCAGCTAGGGATCTGCAGGGACACACTTCGACCGACGGCTGTTTCAGTTCGCGATTAGCGACTGTAAGACGACAGAAGAGGCTTATTATCGAAGCTCTGCGTCCCATTAACCTCCGGGCCAAGTGTATTTATTAGTTTTAACCCAAGGTTATCGGCGGCAACACGAAGAGTTCTATAAGTCGACGCCGTCTTTTTGTGTTGTACGCAACTGTCTCAGGCACCCGACCGACACCCGGTCAAAAGGTAAACTGCTGCTGCTGCTGCTTCGTGGCAGACGCAACATGCGATTAATTATTATTCGTCAATTTAAATGCTAATTTGCAGGACATTCTACATCAACGGTTCTTTATTCGTAAAACGAAACTGCTCCTGTTTCGCTTCAATGTAATTCAAACGACAACTCCACAAACAAACGCATGACACAGTTGTAAATTGTAGTAGTAGTAGTAGTAGTAGTAGTAGTAGTAGTAGTAGTAGTAGTAGTAGTAGCAGTAAAGCAGCAGCAGTAGCAGCAGCAGCAGTGCAGTGGCAGTGGCAGTGGCAGTGGTGGTGGTGGTGGTGGCAGTGGCAGCAGCAGCAGCAGTGGCAGCAGCAGCAGCAGCAGCAGCAGCAGCAGCAGCAGCAGCAGCAGCAGCAGCAGCAGCAGCAGCAGCAGCAGCAGCAGCAGCAGCAGCAGCAGCAGCAGCAGCAGCAGCAGCAGCAGCAGCAGCAGCAGCAGCAGTAGCAGTAGTAGTAGTAGTAGTAGTAGTAGTAGTAGTAGTAGTAGGCCTAATAAGGCCTAGTAGGCCTAGTAACGTGATTTAAGGTGGTCAAGGTGGCTAAGTCCGCCTGTATGAATTAAAACCACCGTATGAATGGGGAAAACCGGCATTTTTGTCCTGTCTTTACGAAATGATTTTCCGATCTGGAAACTTCTGGCCCAGAATCAGTCTAAATTGGAACAAGTGGCTTAGCGTATCCAAAAATTTTTAGTCATAGATCTAGTTGTGTGCAGTCTTTCTTAATATTTAATTATGCTGATAACCAGCAATTGACGGATTGTCTCGAGTGCTCGGTGTTCTGAGCTCAGTGACTATGCTAAGATTTATTGCGTCTAAACTATAGCATCGACTAAGACGTGTTTCTTGGACTCGTAATTCTTCTGTCTTAGATCTTAAGTTCATGCTAACTGTGACGGTTTTATGGCTATTGTTCGATTACATTTAGTTTGTTCTGTTCGACGATTCCACTTCAAGCATCAGTAAACTAAGTGATCGTGGACGGCAGATGGCACAGATGTTACATTCTCAGGCGGTCGACCGGACTGCGTGCAATTCCTGAATTCGTAATTAAATTCATATTTGACCGTTTTTCTATTCGGTACGAAAGTATGAGGAGGAAATTCCTGGGAATTATGTTTAAAAGGGAAAATGTAGTAGTTGATTTATATAGCGCCAGATGACGGACTGACTATAGGCTAGATATCATTTAAGAGTTTGTCAGAGGTAGATTATATATAGAAGCCTCAGAGAAGTCAGTCAGACAGACAGACAGACAGACAGATAGATAGACAGACAGGCAGACATTCTGGAACAGTGATGGTGAATCACCGGATGGGTGAGCTGAGGAAGAATCAGACCTAAGTACTGGAATGGCGGTTGTTGACGTGGCAAATACAAGTAGACAGACGGACACAAACATAGGAACTGACATACAGAGGGTATGACGTTCAGATATAATATAGGAACCTAAGAGATATAGATCAGTCGATTTCAGCGGTGACAGTCGGTTTCAGTGAAGTTGAGAGTCGGGAACTGTCGCGGCTGTACTTCGAACGTTGAAGCGATTGTAACAATGTAGCTAATAGAAACGTTTTACTTAAGACTTAAAACTACTGTTCGCATTCTGTTATAACTGACTAGTTCACCCATTAAATATTACAAAACATCGCCTAGCGAGTCGCTCTCACCTTCATAACGGAGAAGTATCGTACGAATAACCTTCTCCCTTATAAAAGCACCATACATAGCCAGTGGCGTGCATAGAGTGGTGGGCGCCCGGGCGCGGCAAAAGTCGATTTCAACGCCCCCTTCATCTGGTGGATACCCGGTTTTGACAAAAAAAGATCGCCGAGGCAATATTTACGTCATCCTCTGGTGTGCGCCCAGGGCCAAATCGATAATTTTAAAGGTTCTAATGTAAAGAAAAATGTTGACAAGGAAAAAGGTCTTCGGGTCAACTTTGTCCCCTCTCTGCGTACACCCGGTACCACCGCCCCACCCTCTGCACGCTACTGTACATAGCTCTGAACTGTAGAGCCATACATGACGATTTTTTATATATAAACAATGTATGGCGCTGACTATATAATTCTCTTCCGATTTTCTAAACCGTATTGTTAGACCTACCTCAATTTCGGATAATGCCGAAATATCTCGCAGTTTGTTGTGATTAGCTGGCTGCCTAATGTTCCTTTTATCGCAACAGCTGAACATTTCTAGGATATATATACAGTATATATATATATATATACTGTATATATCTTACGGCAAGCGAACTCGTAGTAACATAAAACTTTACAGGAAAATCTATTTCGTTTTTGTTGCTGCGGATCTTGTTGACAGAAAATGCAGCGAGGGAGAGAGAGAGAGCGAGAGAGAGCGCGTGTCATGAAATCTTAAGCGGCTGTGTCATAATCTGCAAGAATACGACCTTTAACCTGTGCACATTGCAAACTCTGGCGCAGTGTCTGCTTTGTACTTTAAGAGTCTTTTCATCCCTCAACTTGCTTTTCGTTTCTTTTTAATCTAATCTAATCTAACTATCAACTTCTATAGCGCAACTACACTGAGCGTAGGGAAGGAGCGGAAGATGGCAGAGTGGGTTACGTGCTGGAGCGTCAGGCTGACGGAGCCGGTTCAAGCCCCGTTAATGCCCCTAGTGGCTTTCACACAGGCAGTAATGCCTTCTAAGCCACTTTAAATCATGCAAAGTTTTTTCTGCTAAGTAGTAGCATCACCCGGTGGCACACCAAATCCTACTCGCGTAAGATCCAAGCGTCTCTTTTGACTCCTTTGTTTATTTCTTATTTACAGTTCTTTTTTAAAATTTATAACTGACCAAATATGCCTAAACGTTATTATAACGTTATAACGTTGAAAAGTACACTATAGATACTAGATACCAAGAGAGAACACAGTTCCCGTTGATAGGCATCTATAAGTAAAGTAAGTTAATATGAATGGAGAATGGCAGTATCGGTATAAACATCTTGACATGATGACATCAAGTTAACAGGAAAATCTTATAACATAATCATACAATTAATATATTATCTTAGTATCAATTAGATAGGATATAATTTTTAAGCTGAGTTTGAATAAATATAAATTTGACGTGTTGGTTATACAGTCGTGGAGACCATTTCCAAATATTGACATTCGTTTCGCTTAATGTTGCTATGGCCATTGCATGTCGGTTCAATGTACAATTGTACATAGCCAGAGACGTAGCAGCCATATGGACAACCTGGCCAAATGCCAAGGGCCCCCCGACCTGCAAAGGGCCCTCGACCCAGCCAAAAAAATTTTTGTCGCAAAGTTGTAAAGTTGTCAGATCGAAAGATGTAAAGTTGTCAGATCGAAAGACCAACAAGCAAAAAAGGTCAACATTTTCGCCAACTTGTCAGATCGTCTCTGGAAAGGGCCCCCTGCCCGTTTTTCACCAAGGGCCCCCGAGCATATTGCTACGCCACTGTACATACAGTAACTATGTAAACAAGTAAGTCGGCGAACATGACGGCGCAGCATACATGTATATTCATTCCTTTGATTGCAGCTTATATGAGATCTTGCCTATAGGCTTAGATGCATCAACGAAATTTTTCTCCTCCTCCTCCTCCTCCGCTTCCGTCATTTCTCGTTCAGGTGAACTTTACATAGAAGCGGTCAACGATAGATAAAGACAGAGAGAAACAGATACAGAGAGGCAGACAGAGACAGATAGAAGCAGGCAGAGACATGCATTATATATTAATAGATAGACAGATGGAAATTGAGGTAGGTATAGATAGATAAATAACATCCGTACACAAAATAGGAAAACAAGAAAAATACAGAACTATAGAGTTTGGATTTCCTTATTCGGCCATTACATGATCTTTAAAATCTGTGCTTCGAAATCTCGAATATGACCGTGTCGTCAACTGACAAGAAGTATAGAGAGTCTTCATTGCAAGTATGCAACGCTATTCAATATTAATCACATTGGAAAAGATTAACGGCCAGAATGGATTTTCATTTGTTCGATCCGTCCACACAATGTCGAGGCATCAACGAAAGGCGGATCAGTAACGTCGGATGATTTTATCCGTAAAGTTCGGTCGACCGAAAATTTTCAAGAATTACAACGAAAAAATAAGCAAATCTTGCTTTGCTGGGACAAGGCGAATCGACAATCTTTCAAAAAAAACCAATCGTTCCAAAATATTGCTTCATGTATTTTCTTCGACGGCGTGAAAATTGCTCAAATTTGGCATTACTTCAGAATTACGACTGCAGGGGGATAGATAATAATTTGCTGAAGTAATTAAAATTGCATAATTATGAAGATCGTGCGTCGTTCATTTTTAACTCCTGTCCCCGCCCCTAATTGAATCTCCAGAATCTGAAATCTGAGAGATTCCGAGGCTATGCCCGTTGGCGATCGTGGACTGAAACCCATACACGAGAAGCCAGTTTCCAGGATTTCTTTTATCTGTAGGAGCCTATATAGTCGGCGAACATCAAACGCAAATGGCTTCGTATTTCGATTTCAGTCTCTTTCCAAGATTTTTATTCCGGATGTATCGCTGCATTGCTTGAAGATAACACCACCATTCGGCACTCTCCTTTCTATTAGACACACCCCGGTGAACGCTGAAAGAAGCGAATTAAAGCTCTTCGACGGTTGCCATGTAGACTAACGGCGCCGTTGTCATGGAGACGAATCACTAACCTGTGTTCCAAGTGTAGTCGGAAGCGATCGTATAACGATGGTCGACGACCAGAGCGACGAAACACAGACTAAAGATCAAGGAAGTCGTTGCCTGTGACGTCGGAGATGACTTCCGACATGACGTCATCGTCGTGATTCCTCCGCCCGACGAGATCTTGCAATAACAGACAACGTTTTTAAAGAATTTTATTCGTCGAAATTAATTGCAAAATTGTTTACCACGTTATTTCTGTAAACGACCCTTTGTGTAAACCCGTAAGTCTTCATGCATATATATATACACGTCTGTTTGTCTGTCTCTGTGTTTCTACCTGTCTCCCTCCCTCCGGACCCTGCCCTTGCGTCTCTGCATCATTCGTCCAGACAGTCCGTATTTTTCCTGAATCCTGCATGGAAACCCTAAAATACTCCAAATCCAACAGGATGGCTCGAATTCTTCTGTGAAGCACAATTTCTTCCATTCAAATCTCTCCTCCTATTTAACCATCTGTGGCCACTTCCTTGACTACTTTCTCTCTCTCTCTCTCTCTCTCTCTCTCTCTCTCTCTCTCTCTCTCAATTCATTCAGATTTGACTTTCTCGCCGCGACTCAGGATCATCATCATCAGCAGCAGCGTTAATCAAACGCCTGTTCTCGGCGACCTAAGATCCGAGGAAATGCTCTCGAAGCACCATCAATCCAGTCGAAACGACTAATGTAGAAGACACGGAACAAATGGACGTCCATCGTCGTCATCTTCGTCGTCATCGTCGTCGTCAGCAGCAGCAGCAGCAGAAGCAGCAGCGAGTGTCTATAATTATCACACTGTCACCTGTAATCTGTGAGGTTGAAAGGAGTTCGAAAGTGACGTCGTTGAAAAGCGGTTCTGTGAATTTACGTCACGGCCTCCGCCGTGCGCTGATGACGTCGACCGTCGCCTTCGCTTCGCCGGATGCTTTTATAGCGCGCCGTCGCCGACGTAACTCCGCCGCTGCCGTCGCCGTCGTCGTCGTCGTCGTCCTGACGCTTCCTGTGCTTGCTGTTGTCTTGTGCGTGTCTTGGAGCGATCAGACGGCACTTCTGTTAAACTACGTGCGCCGCGCCCGATGCCGAGCACTATCGACGCCGCGCATGCGCACTCGCACGAATCTATAGCTCCTCGATTCAAAAGCACTTCTCAATGCGTTTCTTATTCCGAATATCATATGTCCATGACAACTGCTGCTGCTGCTACCTTGTAGTCGTTTACACTTTCTTCTTCATAGTCGTCGTCATCATCGTCATCGTCGTCGTCGTCGTCGTCGTCGTTGTCATGAAAAGCCCAATGCATCGTCATCATTCTTCGTAATTGGCTGTTGCATTCTTAGTCAATCTTAGTTGTCGTCTATTCAGATGAAAATAGATTAATTATAGTAGATTATAGCATGATTATTAAGACTTTTTAACGGACACACAGGTGTTTTATTCAGGCGACGATGACGTCACAGACAGTCTTCAGAATCGAATACAAAGCGAAAAAATCTTTCGAGATACAGAAACAGAGAGAGAGAGAGAGAGAGAGAGAATGAATGAACACGCTGACATCAGACAAATAGCTGTATCGTGGAGACAAATCAGCAGAATTTACAAACGAAGAACTACCTTATAGGCCTAGAGTGAGATTAATGATGGTAAACCTACATCTTGCCTCTTCCTGTGTATATAGCTAACGCCCATTTATAATGGAAGACATAACAAAACTTTTCTAAAACAGTGCACATCACTACGTTCCGATGTATCTTAATTAGTGTAGGGGCCCTATTCCTTCAATCCTAATCAAACTATAATTATATTATTATTCGTGTCTTTCTATGTTCGTATGCATTCTACTGTTCGCTTGTAGGTAATATTATGTTCTCGTGTGATTATTGGGCTTTGTCTTAGTCTTCAGCTGATTGCTGCTGTAAGCGTCGTTTCAGATCGGCGCTGGTTTTTTTAAATGTAAATATTTGATACGGACGAGTTTTATACGTCGCAGCTTCTCCTTGTCAGGTTTGCGTGCGTCGTCTAAATGTCGCCGCCCGTCGGTGAGTGTGTTTTGTCTGTAAACGAAATCTACGCGGCGAAGCGCTGCTAAGATTTTTGCCGTTGCGCTCGGCGTGACATAAAAATCCGTCGCAGTGCTGCTGCTGCTGCTGCCGCTGCTGCTGCTGATGGCATCGAAAATCTTTCGAGCGGTCGAACGCTGACAGGTAAACGG
>CM030832.1:11346155-11586155 GCA_018105865.1 Metaphire vulgaris
AGAAAACAAACGCATGAAAAAATGATGAGGATTCGATATAGGGCTACAGATGAGACGCGGCACTAAATGACTGGAGTGGTTAAAATAAGGTTTAAACGGGAGAAATACGATACTCACCTATTTATTCGTGCTTTTGTAGCCTTTAGACTTTTCGCCACGATGAGAAATTAGCAAAATAAAATGCTTGGTGTTGGTAGGGGCACGTGCCCATGTGCCCCTGGATAGATGCTTATAAGTAGTAGCCCCCCTTATCAAATGAACGATACGCACATGAGGTTACGTACGGTCGAATTGTTTGATCGCCGACACGGCGAATTTTCCTGATCCCGTACAGGAATATCAGACACCATAGATGCAGTTCAACAGAGGCGGACCGAGGGTATGCGGCGCCCGGGGACAAAGTGCACCGTTGGCGCCCCTAACATTGGCGACGAGCAAAAAAAAGGTCGTCACATCGTTTTCGGCGCCCCTCAGCTCTTACGGCGCCCCTCTTCATTTAGTGCTGACAAACAAAAAAGGTCATCACACGTGTTTCTTCTTCTTTATTGTGCGTTTCACTTACCCAAATACCCGATTTTGGCGCCCCCTCACCTCGACGCCCGGGGACATATGCCCCCCCTGCCCCCTCGGTCCGCCTCTGCAGCTCAATCAGTTGTCGTTGCATTCATATAATATTAATTTTGATATAAAATATAACAGGACCATCCTTGCGCTGTCGTCATAAGTGGATTGTTGCTGTAGACAGTGTTGTTATAGCGAGTTCCTGCTATTACATTAACGTCGTCAGTTCCAATAGCGATGAATTATTTCATAGACACACGTGCAATATACATGACACAATGTAATGCAAACTGAATTAAACACCGACGTTAGACGACGAACGCTGACCTGTAACGTTATTCAATTATTTAGCTCCTGGATGAATAGTCTGGACTCTGGACATAACGGGGCATTTGATGACTTGATGCGCCGTGAAACGTCCTCTAGAGCAGGGTTTCCCAAACACTTTGGAACCAAGGCCCACTTCAGCGGTTTTGTAACGTGCCGCGACCCTAATCATAGCATGCAGTATCATAACTGCATTAGGCCATCTGGCGAACGTTAGTTGAAAAGAGAATCTTCTGAGTTTTGAATAAATGGCAAAGCAAAACCTCTGACTAAATTAGAATGAAAATATGCAAACGTATTAAGCATAATTATTCATATTTTGTCAAATAAGACAAAAGGAGAGATATAGATTTTGAAATTTCTTGAGAATAATCTTTTAAATTTTTTCCAGGAACACATCCTTGTTACGCATCTTAAAAATCCCATGAATATGGCAAAATCGCTCAACCGCTAGGTCTTATACCCTCGTCCATGAGATTCCCTATGTTAGTGGAGTTTCAGTGCAAAATGGTTGGAACACGCCTTCCTTGCGTTATTGCGAAATAAGATTGATTAAGTACTATAGGCTGGGATGGGGCCCGGCCCGAGCCCGAGCCCGAGGCCCGCCCGGCCCGTAGCCCGTAGCCCGTACCTTGCCGCCCGGCCCGAGGTACGGGCGGGGCTGCAAGGTAATTTCATAAAAGTATAATCTGCTAACACGATATTAAATACAATATTCGTTTGTAAACTCAAAATCAAATAATTTTCATAAATTATATTTTTAAAATTATTTTCTTAGATGTTCCCTAATTAAAATTTTTATTACAGCTTAGTTGTAACTATTGTATAATTGTCAATAGAACATTAATATTTTGTTGCTGTTAGGAAAAGAGGAGGAAAAAGGCAAGACTAAACAAATATAAACTTGAATTTATTAAAGAAATATTGTTAGCGCCCGGCCCGTACAAGGCCCGTAGCCCGTACATTTGCGCCCGTAGCCCGTACCTCGAGGCCCGTAGCCCGTACCGAGGCGCCCGGCCCGGTACGGGCCCCACCCCAGACTATAGGCCAAGGTTTCCCAAACTTGTTGGAGCTGTACGACGCACTACGGCGGCTTTGTAACATGCCGAGATCCTGCAAACTTATTGTCAATTAAAATAGGGATAAAACACTGATCATTTTAATATAAACCGCGTACGAAGGATTGCAGATTTGCAGGCATATAATTTAAAAAAAACCCTGCAGTGTAAGCCTACAGTACATGCAACACTCAAGGTTTGTGACATTGTGGTATTGGTTAGAAAATGACACTTTGAATCTAATTTCGCGCTACCCCGCGACCCAGTAGGTTGAGTCCTGCGACCCACTTTCGGGTCGCGACTTACAGTTTGGGAAACACTGCTCTAGAGTTTAAATTACAGGCGTCCTCTATCGAATGAAATGATGAAATGGCACGAATATACTCTTGAGAAAAGAAACTTAACAGTTGAAATATATACACACAAATTGTATATATATATATATATATATATATATATATATATATATATATATATATATATATATATATATTCCTCTATTCATCTTTCTCCAAGGTTATTTCTAGGATTATAAATTTGGGGAGGGGTGTCGGTATATTTTAGAGGTCCGGTCCCTTGCCAAAAAGTCGGACAAGCAAAAAGGTCATCCCAGGCTCAGATTGGTTTTTTTGGAGGTGTATATATATATATATATATATATATATATATATATATATATATCTTTCTCATTTAATAAATTTAATGATTTTAAGACTAAAACAGTTTCCTTTATAAAAATTCTACGGATATCTCGATAATTACAATATTCGCAATTTCTAATGATCGTGTGCTAACAAAAATCGCAACGATGACATGGGAGGCCCCTAATGTTTGTAGCCGCTTGATTTTTTCATCAAAGCTGAATAAGTCATTTCTTTCATATTTCACTCTTATTCGCGTGCATTCATTTCCCTCGGAGGCAGAAACACGCTTGCGCTCTGATCTAGTCATCTAGATAATATAATTACTGTAGGCCTATAATAATTAATTAGCGAACACTGCTCTGCATTGCTGATTAGACTAATATACGGCAATAGCTCCCTCTGCGCCCTCGTGCGATAGAGAGAAACAAGACTCGATAGCTCTGTAACTTAGAATATAAATACCTGATGAAAAGAAGTTAGTCTGATTCGAGGAAATTGAAACAATAAATTTTCTCGGCATCGAGATATTTATTTTAGGGGCTGTCCATTATTTACGTCAACAAAATAGGGGAGGGGGAGTTGAAAAAGTTTGACAGTTGTTGACAGGGGGAGGGGAGGGGGTCAAGAGAAGTTGACGTCAACAATTTAATTTTTTTACAAATGTTGAAAAATAGGACATTTCATGTAATACTACTTATTACAATGGAAAAAAGCCTGACAAGCAAAAAACAAGGTCGTCATCACCACATTATGACACTTGATGAACAAAAAAAGGGAAAAATGGCCATCGCCACAAAAATAATAACCTTCTAAACTTTTTAGGGAGATCCGTCACTGATCTTAGTTTGGGGGGTCAAAAGTTTTTGACATAATTATGAGGGAGGGTCACTGAAAGTTGACAGCTGTTGACAAGGGGAGGGGTCAAAAATTGCCCAAAAAATGTTGACATAATTAATAGGCAACCCCTTAGATACCCCGATTTTCGGTAATCAACGCAATCTTTAACTGCAACGTAAAGTAAAACTTTTGAAATATTATCTTTATCGATACGAGCAACCTTCGGAGATAATACAAAATACATTTGCAGGTCTGAAACAGGAAAAATCAAAGAGGCTGACAGCAGAATGTTTAGCAGCACTAAGTAGCTAACAATAATTCTTTTCCCTCTTTAAGTAAGTAAGTAAGTAAGTAAGTAAGACGAAATTTCTATCGCGCTGCCCGAAAGCTTGACGCAGTGCACCAGCTTATTCACGAGCGCTCAATCTGGGTGAAACCCATAGTTTGTAATCCGCAGTCCGTGATGGTCAAGGTTTTTAGATCCAAATAGGCAGTCTTTCTGTATATATTCTAAAGAAACGAAGAAATAGCCTATGTACCATATTTAAAGCCCAAAAGAATGAATTCTCAAAGGCCAATGAAACATCATAACGTATATTAGTTGATTGTGGTGATACCAGTATATACAGTGGAGGCTCCAGGATTTGGCAAGTGGGGACTCTGGGGAGGCCGTTGGGGTGGCAACTTCTAATCATGGGGGGCCAACTATTTGTTGTTAGGTATATGTAGTATTAAGTATAGGATCCCAACAGGGGACCCCTGGGGGGCCAGGCACTCAATAGGGGCACGGGCCCTCCCGGGCCCCCTGTGGAGCCGCCACTGCCAGTATAGGCCTACTGTAGGCCTATATATTACACGTGATTTTAGAAATCCTTTAAAGTTGAGCGAATATTACTTATACAATTTATGTCCGATCGATTTTGGCATTCGATACTTGGAAATATTTGATAATAAAATTACAGTATTGAAGGAGTTTTCGAGAATTGATAAAGCACGTTTTACCTACTTCCAATGCCACAATTATTGCTTGCCGCTAATACTTAAATTCGACGACTAGATCTACAAGTTAATAAAAAAAATCCGGTCTGTTGGAAAATTGTGCAATAACTGACCAAGTGGACGGAATTTAATATTTTAAAAATTCCTGTTTTGTCACAATTTCAATGGCTTGTGTTCGATGCGTTTCGATGTGCACAGCACAATGTCGTGTGCTGGGAACAGAATCTGAACAGAATCAGATTCAAGTGATTGAAATTCAGGTGCAAAAACACCGTGTAGAGGCATTGGATTTATGCATTCGTAATTGACAAGAGTCCGCGGCATGGAGTGCCTCAAGATTTAGCGATTAGACCACTGATTTAAAAGTATGTATTTAGATGATATCGACGAAGGATAAAGCCTTCTTTTCAAAATTTCGAAGTTTGCCGGTAACAAAAGATGTGTTGAAAAATTGACTTTGCTGGTGACAATAAAACTCTTTTTAAAATGTCAGAAAATTCACGAATTAAAATGAAGCATGAGAAAATTGATAGAATTTCTAAAATTCAGAGTCAAATGCGATGAAAACAATATGCAGGGAAAACAGACAGCAGCGGCAACACTACTCTGCTGCTCCTCCGCTGTGCTTCCAGGAAGAGCAGCCGAAGTTGTCGGCGGAAATTCATCGAACGCTCATCGATCGTTCTTAACGACTGAAACCCCAACAATGCGCGGCTACATGTAGCCGAAGGCGAAGGCCATTTATCACCTCTCTGTCTGTCTCTCTCTATCTCTCTGCCTCTGCATATGTCTCTGTCTGTCTGCCTGCCTCTTTCTCTTTTTCACTCACTCCCTCGCTTTCTCTCTCACTCTCTTTCTGTCTGTCTCTCTTTCTCTCCTTCTCTTTATCTGGATGCATTCATGACGATTGATTCAAGTGCTTAAAAATATCAAGGCTCCTAAGGAATTAAACGGTTTTACGGTCACGCTATGGTTGCGTAGCTATAGTGCTATTATGCAGCGTATGCATGAATGCGTTTCTATCGCGGTGAATACGGTTCTCTGGAATGAGTGTGTGGTCTTTTTCATTTTCTGCTCAAACCTCAAACTTCCACCTCCACCGCGCCTTCTTCGCACAAAGTCCTATCAACTGTGATCTGAACAGTCTAAGAGTGGTGAAATTCGGCGAAGTTTTGGGCGAATGACTATTAAAAGCATATAATTTTCAGTGCTTAAATATAAGACTATCAGTTTGTGGACCAGTTCAATCGTAGCAACCGAAGGTCAAAGCATAATTAGTTTCTCCTGTAGGATTGTAGGATTTGAAATTTTTCATTAGCAGTTGCAGCTTCTAAGTCCAAAACTTACTTGACTGATTTCTGGAGTAACTTTGACACATATTTTACGTAGAAGTTTTGACAACTTTCATGGATCCCCTTCTGGTCCGTGAAGTGGAATTTTAATTGTGCGAATGACTGGATGTATAGGTATAGACGCCGGCTTAATTGCGTCTTCAGTGGTGCTAGACGGAAGGGGTCGAAACAGGGTGGTCGCACCCTCTTGGGCCAAGATCACCCTCTTGGGTAAATTTTTGCAACAGCGGCTGCAAAATATTATAACATTTCGTGCATTGTTCGTAACAGCCACTGGCCCATGGGTACACCTTAATAATAATAATAATAATAATAATAGTATTAGTAGTAGTAGTAGTAGTAGTAGTAGTAGTAGTAGTAGTAGTAGTAGTAGTAGCAGCAGTAGCAGCAGCAGCAGCAGCAGCAGTCAGCAGCAGCAGCAGCAGCAGCAGCAGCAGCAGCAGCAGCAGCAGCAGCAGCAGCAGCAGCAGCAGCAGCAGCAGCAGCAGCAGTAGCAGCAGTAGCAGCAGCAGCAGCAGTAGTAGCAGCAGTAGTAGTAGTAGTAGTAGTAGTAGTAGTAGTAGTAGTAGTAGTAGTATAGCGATTATCCTCCGACATATTCCGAGCACACTGTTATTTAGCGTGTGGTAACGGCCTTTTTCTGCTCATCAAGTGAACCTGTAAAAGGTTAAAAAAATCGATAGTAAGTAAAGCACGCACATTATTGTATATCAATATATAAGAGAATCTGAAGACGTGGGAGCGCAATTCTCTAGCGTTCCCACTGCAAAAAAGCACTGATTCTACCCTATTTCAGCGCAATTCAGTAACGCTTTCTACTTGGTCTGTCTTGCTGGTTTCCACTCCGACTGACAGTGGCGGCTCCAGGATTTGGCAAGTGGGGGGCCGTTGGGGTGGCAACTTCTAATCATGGGTGCCAACCATTTGTTGTTAGGTATGTAGTATTAAGAATAGGGTCCCAACAGGGGGCCACTGGGGGCAGGCACTCAATAGGGGCACGGGCCCCCCTGTGGAGCCGCCACTGCCGACTGACCTCTGCTGTTGATGAATTTGGAATACCACTAAATATTAGAAACATATGATAAAAAGTGCATAATTATTAGTAGTAGCCTATAATAGTGGAAACGCGATACTAAAGAAATCAGTATAAACTTTAAAAGCATCCTAAATATAATAAAATTATCAATTAATTATTAATTAAACTTAATCGAGCACCATTGTTGAAACACAAGACATCAGCCAACGCTTCGACTCTGAGTAAAACAATTTTGCGTTGTTGATTTTCCTTGTTGACAAACGCTTTTGTTTGATAACATACGTCTAGTTCTATATCAGCGTGATGAATGTTTGCCTGTAGGACAGATCCTCTCCTCCTTTTCCCGACGGTTTCTTCTTCTTCTTCTTATTTCTTGAAAAAGTCTGACCAGATCCTGATTTGCTTTCGCTGGCGTTTCGTAACAGGGACCGCGGAACATACTTAGCGGGATTAGAGATGATCAAATCAGGCCCCAGGCCAGATAGGGATTTATGCGAACGGCACTTAATCACTCTGAAGCGCAATATATTATTGAAGACTTCTGTACACGCAGGGAAGCAGAGTGCATATACGATGGCAGCTTAAAGCCGACATCGCTGCACTTCAGCGCGAGTCCAGCGCAATGATTTACATTTCTGTCCATTGAAGAATATAAAAAGTGCAAGATTAACATCTGCTATTGAGAATTGAATTTCAAAAGCGTTACAATAGTTGCATGCGGATTAATAAAACATAATCGTGAAATAACCAGTCGCAGTATCTTTTTTAGTGCAAACGGAAACGTTTCGCAGTTAAAATTAAATTTTCGTATTTATACTACATCATAGGCCTACATGACACGTGTCATCGTCGCTTATTGACTGCTGGTAGCACAATCATTTTGTCATGAAAGATTAATTGAAAATATAAAATAAAATCTTCAAATGTTTTTTTTTTCTAAACAGGACATCGCGTAGTCAGCAATCAACTACCGCAGATCTAGATTAATTGAATATCAGGCACTGAACTGCAATTGATAATTATTGATCTGCATTGATCGATCGACGATCGTCAAATCAGAAAATCAATCCGTTACTTTTGACGAATGAATGGACGACTGAAACGAGAGCGTTACACGCCAGAACGAAAAGCAATGTCTATTGAAAGACGACAGAGAAGATTCAATGGATTGATTTAAAAGCAAAATAGAACGAAATTGCGTTCCAATCGATGCTCGAATAACACTTCAAAGACCAGCATTCGTTCAGATTAGACGACTAAGAAGAAAGCAATTTACGTAAAGCGGACAATTAGAGTAAAATGGAAAAAAGAGTCTACTAGAAAAAAAATCCTTCAAAAAGAAAGATGTTTTTAAGGACAGGTTTTTGAAAAAAATTAGTGCTTACTTGCTCCAAGCAATTATGAGAAATGACTAAGTTTATTTCTGTTACATGACTTTTGTAAAAATTTGTTGTCCAGCGTTATTTGTTTACAGATACACCTTTATAGAACAGTCACCATTATCGCCACCACGACCACGACCACGACCACCACCACCACCACCACCATCATCATCATCATCATCATCATCATCATCATCATCATCATCATCGTTTTTGTTAAATTCTCGACCAGATGTTGGTACCACAATATCTCCCCGCTGATTTCTTGAATTTGCCTGACAGCATAGCTAAAACGTTTAGCCCTATTGACATAGTTAACAATTTTCCAATAAAAAAATTGGCAACCAAAAGTTCGTGAGTAATCCAGAGTTCGGTCGTTGAGGATTAAATGGGCGGCTTTGCGGACGACAGCGGAGGGAGGGGCGTTGGTCAAGAGAAGGGGAAGGCTGCGCGGGTTCAGTCGACCGTCGAATGAGCCTCTCTTCGCCGAACTCATGCTCCGATGGGCAATGGGGCTTCGCCACCCACCTTGCGTTCTAATACCACTCCCCTTGGATAATGACCCTATCGGTCGTCTACGAACCCAGTATAGATTCCATAGTCCTTTTGAGAGTTTGTCCGGATTGCAGACATGCAGCTCACAGATGTCCATGGGTTGGGATAAACAGTGGGTTGGATTGGGTTCGGTTGGATTGGGTTGGGTTAGGTCAGACTTTTCCATAATAATGGTTGGTTGGGTTGGGTTGGGTCGGGTCAAAAAATAAGTCATGGTTGTATTGTATTACGGTGGGTTGGGTTGGGTTGGGTCAAGTAACACTGTCACCAGCATGGGTTGGGTTGGGTTGGAGATTTTGTGGGTTGGGTTGGATTGGGTTCTAAAATATGGACCCATGGACAACTCTGAATTGCAGCTTGTGTACATATCGAAACCGCCGGAGTCGTTTCCGTTGCAACAGCGATTCTTTGACAACGCTCTCATGAAAAGCACAGCCAGAGCTCTGAAAGTTCTGCCATCAAATGACGTGTGTGGAACTGTGGATATCACACCATGGATCAACTACTGTGCGAAAAATTAAAATAACTTAAAGATATTAAATTCTTAACATTGGAATAATGTCTGATATGTCTATAGTACACGTAGAAGCGTCGGATTTATTTTTGCCTGGCAAATAATAATAATAATAATTGGGGCATATTTGGACCCCAAGGTCCGGGAGCACGACTTTTAAAGGTTCGCTGGAGGGTTAAACAAGGCTTAATTGATATCAGGGGCGTAGCCAGGAATTTTATCTGGGGGTATAATGTGATGGGGGGTATAAATCTATAAAAACTTCTAAAATCTTAAAAACACAATAAATTTTTTAAGGTAGTCTGATTTGAGGGTATATATACCGATATACCACCGTCGCTACGCCCCTGATTGATATTTATTACTTCAAGAAATAATTGCTATTATTGCCGATACCGTCTTTACCAGCATTGATGTGAGTTGTGGTTCTCCATCTACCTCCAGAATTTCAACTTTTATCTTTGTAAAACTAATCATGAATACACATTATAATTATCTATCAGATGCAAGATAACAGAGCGTGCTCACGATCAGCTATCTTTCCAAAGATCCTCCTTGCGTGCATGAGAATAGACTGAGACTGTCGCGTGCATACAGAGTCACTAGAGATACCGACTCCAACCGTCGAGGAACTAAGACACGTACTCTCTAGAGTATTACTCTAAAGTGCAGCGGTCAAATGAAGGAACCGCGGTGGGTCCAATGGCTAGAGAGAGATGGACTGCTAGCCATATTATGACATCTGCAACATATGCTCGTAATTACTCGCCGACTTCTTCGATGAAGTTTCATCAGCGCCTGACTGTTCGTCATATATCCCAAGTAGGGCCGTTTTAAGGCATAGGCACGGTAGGCACGTGCCTAGGGCCCCCGCGAAACAGAGGACCCCGGCGGACCGCGGAAAATAGTTTCACCGGTGCTTCGTGTTGAATATACGGCTATTTGCGAATTTCTCATGCCCGAAAGAAGTCCGACAAGCAAAAACAAGGTCAGTACCGTTTTAGATGATTATAAAAGGGCGTCACTACTTTTTAAAAATTCTTAGGGTCCCAAACTTCTTAAAACGGCACTGATCCCAAGAGTTCTGATGCAAACACCAGCTAATCATGTATTATGTAATCATATGTAGCATGTAGGCCGCTTCTCAAGAAAGCGTCTCTCGATGCTGAGAATCTAAGTAACTAGGCCAATCTAGGCCTAAAGGCCAATCTGTAATCTACATTTTATATCGAAACTTCTTGAGCGTATAGTTGCACGCATTATGGAGAACCATCTATTGTCAAATTCTCTTTGCAACCCCTTCAATCGGCCTATCGTAAGCTCCATTTCGATCGAGAGAGAGAGAGAGAGAGAGAGAGAGAGAGAGAGAGAGAGAGAGAGAGAGAGAGAGAGAGAGAGAGACAGAGAGAGACAGAGAGACAGAGAGACAGAGAGACAGAGAGACAGAGAGACAGAGAGACAGAGAGACAGAGAGACAGAGAGACAGAGAGACAGAGAGAGACAGAGAGACAGAGAGAGTGACAGAGAGAGAGAGAGAGAGAGAGAGATAGAGAGAGAGTTGTACCATACGGTTTAGCCTTTCGTCTGGTAACTGATTTGCCCGCAGATCGGAGCGTCGAGTCGTCGGAGCCGCCTACCGGCCCGCGTTCGGTCCGAGCGTCGATTAGAGTCGATCGATTTATCAATATTACTATAATCATTTTGTTTATCCGGAACTCGGCTTCACGAAGACGCTTCCTCGTAAATATTTTCCCGTTGTATTTTTTTGGGTACCCGATCTGGCAATTTGATATTCAATTATCCATCGATTTCCGATCTGCTTTCGATCGTCTAGCTTTCCTCTGCGATGCCAATCCAGTTCGTGGCATACTGTTGTGTCGTCATGAGCACCAGGGTGGGGTGGGAGTGGGGGTCTCATGCGGCAGGAATCGCCTGGCCAGCTATCGAAAGGGCTCGACGAATGGAGATCCCAGAAGGGGCTGAATACGTCTAAAATGCTAAATGCATAATTGCCGATCGTCGGTGCCATTATTTTTTTATTAGCAAACAAGAATTCAAAGGAGCGTGGAAATGCTAAACAGACGAAGAAGAGTCAGGAACTAATACAAAATATGAATACCTGATTTAACCCTGATATTTTCCTTCTCTCTCTCTATCTCGCTCTTGCTTGTAATATCTTTCTATTTAACTTTTAATTTTCCTCTATTTTATTTTGATTTTGGATAAAAATCGAATTGGAAAAGAAAATACTATGACAAGATTCTGGACAAATTAAGACTGCTAGACCGCAAGCCTGAAAATGCACGCAAACACGCCGCAACGCAATTTCAGCCAAAGGTTTGGAACAACTTATATAAACCATGGTGGTCGAAGTTCCAATTTGGACGTTTTAATCGTCAGTTTAATTTGATTCTAAAGTATAAACTCCAGACCTGATGGACAGAGACCAAAGATCCATGAACCGTGCAGAGCGATCTCATAAAAACAGCACCGTCCTGTTTCATTGTAAACATGTTGACAACCTTTGGGTCATAATGCACGGAATCTAATGCTGGAATCTAGTGTGCATTGCAAGAGTATACTCTGAATGCCGTCAATTTAGTTTTTCTTTAAAATTTCAACTTGTAGCGACGCCATCTATCGAAAACGCGGGCTTGCTGTAAGGCGCATTCATCAAGTCTTCAAACGAAATAGTCCATGGTGTTGAATTGAACCTTCAACCTTGAAAGGAGAAACCTCAAAGAGTTCATGCGTTGCTTGTCAAATATTGACTGGGTTGGCTATTTTAACGGCGCTATTTTGACGGGTCACCATCTCGGTGTTCTAAAGACCGTTCTTGTATGTGCCATGTGTAAGATTCCGATTTATTCCTTTAAATCAGTGGCGGCTCCACCGGGTGGGCCAAGGGGGGCCGTGCCCCCGCCTATTGAGTGCCTGGCCCCCAAGTGCCCCCCCCAGTTGGGGCCCTATACTTAATGCTACATACATTAAACAACAAACGGTTGGCCCCCATGATTAGAAGTTGCCACCCCAACGCCCCCCCCCCACTTGCCAAATCCTAGAGCCGCCACTGCTTCGAATGTGTCCCTGACTCCCTGATTGTGAAAAACAGCTGCCTCACATCAAGAAGCACGTGTTGTACAGTATACTGTATTAAACTGAGCAAATAATTTGCAAAGAGATGGATTCGAGACGGTTTCAATCGCACGCCTGAAGGACTGAGACGACGCTCGTCTCTTCTAACTTCGATACCAAAAAAACAACGTTCATAAAACAAATTTGCCCAACTTTTAATCCAATTTAACGATGTCATACCTCCGACTACGTGACAACATTCTATAGGAATTTCAATTATAATTTACCCCACCACAGGGGCTATATTTCTTATTCTGCTGGTCACCTATATCAAATTCTTTCTAAATGACTAGTACATAGAATCCTGCCTAGGCCTATAGTTGATGCCGAATATTTCCTTAAATATTTGGTCTTCATCGGTCGTCTTCGTTCAACTGTTGACCTCCATCGATCATCGCTCGACTCCTTTCACCAAAGCAACATTAAATGGCTTTGAATCATGAGTACATCATTCGTGATGAATAGTGTCGCCATCTTCTTGTATTTCATATACACTTATGTAAAAGACGGGGACATGGTAAAAGACGTCAGTGGCGTAGCCAGGATTTCCCGAAGGGGCTCATGATTTCCATGATTACCAACGGAAAATCCTGGCAAGCAAAAAAGGTCGTCAACTATTATTTTGCTCTTGATTAAGTGAATTATATAGGTATATGAGCGCGTACAACTATATTGATACACACACAAAAAGTTTTTGGTCCCACAACCAAGAGGGGTTTTAACCCCCAACCACCATCCCCATTGGCTGCGCCACTGAAAGACGTGAATAGTAAGAGTCCAATTTCGTCTCTTTCTGTTTCTGTTTTCATAATCTGCTTTAGTAATGCGCGGATAACCGGTTTAAGAAAATACCGCGGTATTAAGAGTGACGTTTATAGATACCGTTGGCTTGCTAAATACCGCGGTTTATCGTCAGACGGTATTGATTTTAAATAGACTTGCCTTTATTATAATTATTAGAATGAATGCCATATATAGTTTTTGATTCTAATATCATTGGTAGTGACGTAGTGATTTCAGTGACTGACGTGATCTCGTAAAGTAAGTCGTAAGAAAGTCTTAAAAATTTGCGTTACTGCGTAAATCGTTGTAGCCGTAGCTCGTAACTTTGTGATGCATTTTGCAGTTACTTGCGATAATAGCAAATGGAATTTTTCTAAGACCGACGATGCGATATTTTTACACAGTAGGCTAGGCCTATTTTATCGTCGAGCATTTTCCAATTACCACGCATCACTAGTCTGCCATGCTGCTTCCCCACTCCCACTCTGACTGATGGATGAAGTTACCTTGCCCCGGCTGACTACTAAACTACTGATATCGCTATGTCAACGGTAGATCCTTAAGCGCTATTGGTAAACAGCCACAACGGTAGCTGCTTTCGAAAGCGCGCTACATAAATTCAGAGATTTTACTTATCTACTTACATACTGGGCGTATTCATACCTATTTGTTCCATTAGCTGCAGTACTTATTTACTGCAATTTTTCTATATATGCTCTTCTTGTCGCTTTACTAGCTGAGCGCTTAAGAACAAGCAGCTACTGTTGTGCTGCTTCCCAAAGCGTTATAAATAAATCCACGAGATTTTGCTTACTTACTTACTTACATTTGCGCATTTTCTGTATTACCCATCATCAGCATGTCTTACGATAACGTAGGCTATTCCGGTCACTTTACGTATGATGCTGAAGTGCATGGAATATTAATACAAATCGTTGTTTACTTGCCATCGAAATCAGCTATTAGGCGGATACAAAGAGATTACGGAACGATTCGAGATGAAAGTTTAATAGGAATCATTGAGATTTACATGTGAAAACAGCTCATAACTCAATGAACCATTGGACGAACGAAGTGCATCGGCATATTCCTAATCTGATGATTTCTGCCGAAATTGGCAGCACATTCATAACTACAAGAGGGTGTACGATGAAACGCCTCTTCCTCTCTCTCCTCTCTCTCTCTCTCTCTCTCTCTCTCGTGATTTTGCTTCAGTAAATCTACTTGGTGATAGAATCGTTGGACTGAAAGTTCAATTCATTAATTATTTACAGCGGCGTTCTGCGCCCAGCGCTGCGGCTGCAGTGGCTTCTTCAGCGAAGCGACTGCAGCCCGTGCTGATAACGGATGCCGTTGGTTTCCCTGTGAGTGCCTGCGGATGCCATGACCAAGATACGAACGACGTTGCTGTTTTCGATGATGTTCTGGATTCTGAGGCTTCATTCGTCAATGGATGGGCGAATGACTGACTGCCAAAGCTGAACCCTGAACTTATGCGCCTTGGGCGTGGACCATCGTTACGTCATCGTTTCGGCCATTTTCTCTTTGCAATTTCCCAAGCGGTATCCTATTATATATGCCTTTCCTTCTTATACCTATTCGCTTTTATCTCAGATGTTTTCTGTCTTTAATTAAAGCAACCGACAAGATGCCAAAGAAGTCCATCGCGTATTTCTTTCATCCTCCGTTCTCTCTGTAATGACATAGTTTATACGGCGCTCAGAGTCGTTTGGCAATTCGCAGACGCCGCGCCTTTTATTAAAATTTTTCTTCCCAATGTTATCATTCATGTCTGCCCTTTGCACCACGCGCCGAATTTATCGCTCTATCGAGGACGGGCTGTCGACAAATCGATTAATAATTTTTATTCGAAATCGAGGGGAAGGGGGTTTGTTCTGATTCACTTCTGCCCCGCTAACGCTCGCTCGTTCGATCGTCGACTTACGCGCCGCACGACAACCGAAAAACACGGCAGCCAGGCCGCGGCGTCTTCACCGGCAGCCCACTCCGTTAGATCCTACGGCCGTCGACGGAGTAGGGATGCAACGGAGTGGAGAGGGGGGACGAGAGGAGCGCAACGCCCGGCTACCGATGCGGAAGCGATCAAGGGCGTGGAGAGACGAAGCCGACCAGAATTCATTCTCGCCAGAAAGAAATCGTCTTCACCGGAAACCACAGACCGAAGGCAGTTTAAGGACGACGGCGAAATAGACGAAAACACGGAAAGCAGATTCCGTAATACATACACGACTGAACGTCGGATGTAAGCCTATACGTATGTCCCTCTGATCTATAAGGGCGTAAATAATATTAATGATGATGATGATGATGATGATGATGATGATGATGATGATGATGATGATGATGATGATGCTGCTGCTGCTGCTGCTGCTGCTGCTGATGATGATGATGATGATGATGATTTTGAGACACATCGCCGCTTCTGAGTCGCTGTAAAGAACCATTCGATGGTCGGCGGATCAGACGGATTTCGTCGCATTTTGCAATTCAGTCAACGTAAGTGGACTTTTATTGTGACACGATCGAGGGAATTTGGGGCTTTTTACGCGTGGCGGTTTGCTTTTATTTCACTGAATTTATTTTCATTATCTATAGCTTTAATTGTCGCGTGATCAGTATTAGACCGACGGACTATTGCACAGGATCCTTGTACTCTTGAAACTATCCAGTCAAGTAGACCAGGAGGATTTTCATCGATAAGAAATTTATATCAGTATTAATTAATTATTCGCCATTAATGGAAGGCTAGACTATAATATATTGACGATTTCAACATGGACAAGAGTAAGAACCTATAGATGACCGTGATCAGTGGTAGTTTGCAAGTAGGTTGCAGAGATGGCAATATATGTCACTCAAAATGATCCCGTGACCAACGAACGACTCGTGTGACCCATTGGATCCTTGATCATGTGAATCATGACCCATCATGAGTCCTTGGCAATTAAATATCTGTTATATTTTTTCAAAGCCATTAAACCACGTCAAAGCTAACGTTGAACATAGATCGAACATAAGAGGACGTGACTACCATGGATTTAAAATATAACAGAAGTTACAAACAGACCAATCAGAAATTTAGGGACATGACAGGTATAATCAAGAGTGCCATATCATTACTTTAGATCCAAAGATGGAAATATTGTATCGCGAATGTCTATTTGTCGATGGACTTAAGCTTAAAATTTCATGCGCTTCATGACTGCACCCGCAGTCTTTAGAAGTTGACGGATCACAGGTCAAGACCCATTGACCCATGAACAACCACGTGATCCATCAAGCTTTTTGATGACTCATTGCCATCTCCGGGTGGACTAAAACGGGGCGACAATATGGATGAAAATGTAAATTCAACGAATTTGACGCAAATTCATCTTTCGCCAGCACAAGTCTTGCTTACTTACTTACTGTACGTAAGGAAACACCACAGGCCCGTGCTCGAATCACTCGGTCTCCTGGGAGATCCCAAGTCACTTCATTCGATCAGCAGGATTTTTAGAGAGATATCATTCGTTCTACTGATCCTTTGTTCCATTCCATTGAGACCGACAAGGAATACGTTTCGATTCCTAAGGAATTTGACGCTGTTCTTCAGCCGACAGCGAATCTTTAATTATACTCGCGTAAGGGCAAAAAGGGGACTGAGCAATGAATTGAAGAATAATATGAATAAAATACTGTATATGCGAAATTCAGTAGAGAAAATAAGACGCGATAGATGGAAGGTTAACAGATGATGGTGGGTAATGGATCTTCCAGGCGCCTGCAAACTAAACCTACGTATGATAAAATATTGCGATGGGCATAACTCTTAGATAAAACGTGAATTAGGCGGAGGAAGTTTCGAAAGAATTGGCAGGAAATGTGATGATCCTGAAGATTTTGCTTCTCATAAACATAGTGATAGCTACTATCGACTCGAATCATCATCATCATCATCGTTTTCATCATAAATATCATCATCACCATCATAGTCGTCGCCGCCGCCAACATCATTAACATCAAAGTCGTCGTCGTCATCATCATCACCGTCATAATCATCAACAGCAGCAGCAACTGCATCATCATTAGCCAAAGCATCAACAGCATCATCGTCATTATCGTTGTCGTCGCAGTTATGGCGATATTTCGAAAGCAAAACAGTATTATAATTGTGTCTGGTGTCCCACAGTAGTAGCCTACAGCTGGCACTGCGCTGCGAATGCTTCTGCAATGCAGTGGCGGCTCTAGGATTTGGCAAGTGGGGGGGGCGTTGGGGTGGCAACTTCTAATCATGGGGGCCAACCATTTGTTGTTTAATGTATGTGGCATTAAATATAGGGTCCCAACTGGGGAGGCCACTAGGGGCCAGGCACTCAATAGGGGCACGGGCCCCTGGCCTCTCCGGTGGAGCCGCCACTGCTGCAATGCATACAGCTGGCTTCAGAGTTGAATTCAGTGAAGAGTGCAGATTCGAACACGGTCGACGTCTTACGGCATCCGGTGCAGTTTAGCTCAGACGCTCCGCCGTTGAAGTCGAGATTAATTGACGCACGAATTCTCGACATTAATTCAGTCAGTCTTCGCCTTACTTCGCCACTCCAGGACTCCGATCTCCATTCGCTTTTCCATCGCAGGCGGACCCGCTGCTTTGTGAATGGCGTTGATAGTCTGTCGGCGAGTGAGCAGAGAGGTTAGAACGAAGAAGCTGAAGAGAAAAAGCACAGACAGACAGACAGACAGCCAGACAGACAGACAGACAGACAGACAGACAGACAGACAGACAGACAGAGGCAGGTAGACACGACAGACAGACAGACAGACAGACAGACAGACAGACAGACAGACAGACAGACAGACAGACAGAGGCAGGTAGACACGACAGACAGAGAGGCAAAGAGAGATGATAGAGAGAGAGAGAGAGAGAGAGAGAGAGAGAGAGAGAGAGAGAGAAGCATAGAAGATTGGTTGAGTGATGTCGCTGCATATATGAATAATGCTAGAAAGCGAAGACTAATAATAATGGCTGGAAACTATAGCAGGCGTTGAGCAGAGTGTAACCAGTAACAGACACTGTGTTGAAGAGTTTCGTTCTCTTGGTTGATGGACAATGTTCGATGTTTGCCACGGGGTCAGTTGGGTTTGCAAATGTTGGAATCCTTCTCGCTAATATTTCACTTTTATACTTTTATTCGTTGATTTTAACTGAAAACTTTTCAGGCATTTCTACAGTAAGCGGTTTTCGCAGTTGAAGTTAACGTTTGCTTACTGAGAAAGGGCATCGCTTTTTGGACACTTTTAATTAATTACGTGAGTATAACTTTACTTTAAAAAGTGACGTGTATGCGTGCACGAACTGCTAAGAAAAGCGCTCGTATATATTTTGCAATCAATTTTGCGTAAGATCAGTGAACTTTCCGACTCTTCCTGCCAGTGAAACCAAATGCCAGTTGATGTTCACTGTCTTGTTTTCATGTCAAACATCCGACTCATGCACTGCTATTTTCGAAGTATCGACTTCTGGTATTCACAGACATTTCCCGTCAAAGTTGAAACTTTAGCTATCTCCTGTGCGCTTCAGTGTTCAAGAGCTCTTCATGCGTTAAAGGGCAGAGAAGATTTCTCTCAAACTCTACCGGAGGAGAATGTCAAAAGAGATTTTTCAGAATTAAATGAAGCTGTTCAGGGACGGTTCCACGTTGGGGATGACTGGGGATGCATCCCCACGACTTTTTTTGTTGCTTGTCAGCGTTTTCAAGATTTACCCGGGTCCGAGCCGCTATATGTCGCCGGGCACCGGGGCCCTGCTGACCTTTTTTTTGCTTGTCAGCCTTTTTCAGTAGGGTGGGGTTTACTGGGCAAAACACTGCAAATGACCTTTTTGCTTGTCAGCCTTTTTCTGGATTTATAGAGCAGGATTTTCCCGCTTCTGGGACCCTATAAGTCGCCATCTTCCTAGAAATTCATCGCATCATTGCATGCCCTGATTGCCCTCCACCAACTTTCTAGACATTCATTGCATCCCCCACCAAGATTTATTGGTACCGTCACGGAAGTTTAAGAAAATCTTCATTTCAATCTCGAGTACTGTTGTTAAATTTGGCGTAAGGTCAATCTTCTTTCGTATTCAAACAATTCTAATCGAGCACAATATCGTTCGTTTGAAATACTATTTCCACTTTAAATTATATTATATTATAATTAAATTATAATTAATTATTATTATGTTATTATGTATGCATATTAGAGGTTGAAGTTGAAGAGTCATGGTCTCTAGTTAAATGATTTTTTCAAAATTCTTATAGACATCGTGTGTAAATAAAGATGAGATTGAATAACAATAATTATATTATGATTCCGCAGGCCTATTATTGATTCAGTAGTCTACCTTCATAGTACCATTTATAATACCCTTTGGTATCAATCGATGGTACTCCAAATCTTAACTGTAAAAGACCAGGTCAATTCAGTTATCAGTCAGTGGGCGACAGCAAGGCAGACTATGGAGGAAAAGCTATGTGTGTGTGTGTGTGTGTGTGAGAGAGAGAGAGAGAGAGAGAGAGAGAGAGATGAGTTTTGATTCTTGATTTGAAAGTGTCGAAAGTGTTGAAAGTGAAAGTTCGTTGGAAGTTCTGACAGACAGAGGAAGAGAGTTCCAAAACCTTGGACCTGCCACAGTAAAAGTTCTCTTGCCAGTTTCTGTTCTAGTTTCGGGTTTCGGATACATTTTAGCAATGAGTCGAAGATGGTAGTGTTTCGGATGATTTAACAAGAACTGGGGTTGACCAATCTTTAATGTTTTAGACCTATGCACAAATAGACCAGTATGAAGGCAACTCATTGTTCGACAGGGAGCTAGCCAGTGTACATTTAAATGAACGTGTTTGGCGTGGTCGATCTTGGGGGCTTTAGTAATTTCTGTAGCACACGAACATTTCAAAAAGACTGAATACGAGATCTTTAGCAATACTGCTGAAACTTCGCCTAAAACCTTCAGATGCAGTGGCGGCTCCAGGATTTGACAAGTGGGGGTCCGTTGGGGTGGCAACTTCTAGGCACGGGGAGCCAGCCATTTGTTGATAGGTATCCAGTAGTAAGTATAGGGTCCCAACAGATGGACCACTATGGGTGACAGGCATTCAATAGTTCAATAGGGGGCGCGGCCCCGGGACTCCCATGCAGAGCCGCCACTGTTCAGAAGCGCCCGTCAAAAGACGATGAGCGTCTGGCTCCTCCTTTTTCATCCGGTCTTGCCACCGGCGATGGCAGAATTGTTACAATGTCTGGTGCAAACGTTCTATTTATTTGTATCAGGCATTTCACTAGTGCTGTTGTCGTCGTCGTCGTTGCTGCTGTTGCTGCTGCTGTTGCTGCTGCTGTTGCAGTCTCTTAGATGTGCCTCTCATTGAGTACACCCAGCCGTTCATGATTTATCTTTAGCTTTAGTCAAACTTTGAACCGATTGCATGCACCCGTTAACCTTTATTGACTGTTAGCATAAATCATAGGAAGACGACAGCGTCGTTGAGTCATGAGTTCCCCAGATGGAGCTGCATCAATCGCGACCTCTGTCGACGAAAGCAATTATCTGTGGCAATGCGGGTGCGGTCAACGACTTTAAGACGAAGCGATGACAACTGACATTCACTGGTAAACAATACAAACCGACGGACGAAGACAATTCTGGGAAAGACTTTTAAGTCATTAAAAATATCCACCTTTTCAGTTACGTTCAATTATTCCGCTCTGTCGCAGGGGGAGACAGAGAAACAGAGACAGAAAGACACAGACACAAAGTGATAGACAGAGAAACAGAGACAGGCAGAGAGAGAGAGAGAGAGACAGACAGATACAGAGAGAGACAGATAAACAGAGACACAAAGAGAGAGACAGAGAGACAGATAAACAGAGACAGATAGACAGGCAGAGAGATAGCAACAAAGAGAGAGAGAGACAGACAGACAGACAGAGACAAAGACAAAGACATAGACAAAGACAGAGACGGCTAGAAACAGAGAGAGGCAGAAAGACTTGTTAGTTTGTCTTCAGATTTTAAATCAACGTAGTATAGTCCGTCAAATGAATTGGTTTCGATGGAACAAGCATGCGTCGTCGTCGTCGTTTCCTGTCTTTTTTTAGTGAAATGAGGAAATAGAAGAAGCAGATGGAAGCTATTTGCAGGAAGAACTGAAATAGATCGAATCGTCGCTTAAGCACACATCGGGGTCTATTAAGATCTGCTGACTGACAAGCAATGTTAAGACACCAGTCAAATATAGGGCAGAGGAAAACGCTGCAAAGGTGCAATTCCTTTTTATTATCAATGTTGAATATTCGACCACTGCAGCATTTATATATATATATATATATATATATATATATATATATATATATTATAAATATATTGTCAACGCACAATAAGTTATTCACTCAGTAGTCGTAAGTCGTAAGCGTCACGATATACAAATTATTTAATTATTTAGGCCCTATATATATATATATATATATATATATATATATATATATATATATATATATATATATATATATATATATATATATATATATATATGCCCTCGGTACTTAGTTCCTGAATGTCTTTTAAAGAAAAAATGGCCGGAGACAAAAATTGATGCGTGTCAACTCTCTCGTCTGGTTCATTGAGGTTTGCAACGTAAAACGTTTCTCTATTAGATATTACGCCGAAGTGTTGGAAAGCCATGGACAAACGCTAAAAAGCCTTTTAAAAGGCTAAAAAGCGGTTGGTCACTGGTACACATACACAGGACAGGACAGAAAGGGATTGAGGATGAGAAAAAGCGCCGGAGAAGAGAGAGAGAGAGAGAGAGAGAGAGAGAGAGAGAGAGAGAGAGAGAGAGAGAGAGAGTTCGTAGGAATACAACTCTCACAAGCGCTATATAGAGATTAGGTCGATTGCGTTGCAGCAGTTTGAGCGTTTGGAGCAGAATCGGCAGAGAAGTTTCTGTCGCGAGGAAAGTTCGAACCCCAGACTTGGTGACTGGCAGCAACTTGAACCATGGCGCCACCTGCAATCAGTAAATCTAAATAAGTATTTATAGTCAAATTCGTAATGCAATAGCTCTTCTTGGAAGTTTCCTGTAAATAAGAGGCTGAGGCAGTGGTTAGTCAAATCTAATAAGCCAATCCACTAACAGTTTATTATTTCCAAATCAGTGCATATTTCTAAAACACAATAGTAATTTCAGAAAGACTGCATAATAATCACCAGAGAATGGTATGACATGCAGCATAAAGAAGACGTTACGGAGACCTTTTGTTCATGTTAGCTAATTCTCCTATGATCACCTCCCATTACATGACTCGTGAACTTAACATGTGATGGCAGCAGTGGCGTAGCGAGGGGCGTCAGTGGGGAGAACCGCTCCGGGCGGCACTTGCTCTAGGAACGGCTTTTTCGAGATTTTTAATTTTTTAATATCTTACTTTTATGACGCGATAAGATTTTTTGCTTGTCAGGAATTTTTGGGAGCTTGGTGACGTTTTTTGCTTGTCAAGAATTTCAGGAAGTCTAGAGCTTCTTTTCTTGTCGCTCGCAAAATCCGCCTACGACGTCACATATTGCCAATAAGTTTCCACCAAATAATAAAAACGCGGTAGATTTATAACAGAAATGAAGATGCCTATATAGACAATCATAAGTAATGAAATTTCTTAACTGTGGACTTTGTGCATGTTCCGCGTGACTTGCGAATATTTAAATGCATATCGGCTCTTAACAGTATAAGAGCCGCATCTTGATACTTCGATTTAATCGTTTGAGAAACTATGTCCGTCGTTGACTGCCTTGAATCCCACAGATCACCTGAGGCTGAGCAACAGACACTCTGTCTTAGCCGGTTAGGTAGGAGCTGGCTTGTATAATGGACCCTTATAACAGCTCATTTTTTACGCGGTGCCAAAATCTTCAAACATGCATTCTCGGCAAATCGATCATTGATTTTACACAAGATAAGCCTTTTATATAGATGAATGAAATCTCCCGGTATTTACCAGTGAAAGATCTATAGTCAATATGTCAACTTATATAGCGCTTATCTACAAGTCGCATTTTTGTTAATTCACAGAACAACGGCGAGATTCTTCCGATTGGTCGTCGATGAAGCGGTTCCTGACGCGGTCATCTCCTCTCTCCGGGTGAAGTCCGACATACCTCCTATTACGCTCCTCCTTCGCAATGAACGACTCCTCGGCACCGTCGCAGCCCAACGCCTCCTCCTCCTCCTCCGCCGCCGCCGCCGCCGCCACGGGAGACGATGGGTTCCTCGAGTACTGGGCGCTCGGTCTGATGGTCCTGCCGGGTGTCACCGTCTTTGGCAACGTCCTCGTCTGTCTGAGTGTCTACACGGAACGCAATCTGCACACCGCCACCAACTACTACATCGTGTCGTTGGCCATCGCAGACATAATGGTCGGAATTCTCGTCATGCCTCTGGCGGTTTACGTCGAGGTAAGAGGCAGGATTCTTCCCACCCACCCACCACCCCACCCCCGTTTTCTGAATTCTAACTGCTTTCGTCTTGTCGGTCTGATTATCGGGCAGTTTGCTAAGTGTCTTGCCGCCTGAAATTCAGGATAATTCAGAGAGAGAGAGAGAGAGAGAGAGAGAGAGAGAGAGAGAGAGAGAGAGATGGAGAAAGAAAGATATATATATATATATATATATATATATATAGAGAGAGAGAGAGAGAGAGAGAGAGAGAGAGGGGAGGGAGGGAGGGAGGGGGAGAGAGGAGGGAGGGAGGGAGAGAGATAGGAGAAAGAGGAGAGTGTAAAATTTGTTCTCTTAAAACATTAACTGGGTGGTTAAAGTTACTTAGTTACTTGCTATTGGGGGCGGAAGATGGCAAAGTGGGTTAGGCGCCGGAGCGGTAGGCTGACGGAGTGGGTTCAAACCCCGCGAGCGCCCTTAGTGGCTTTCACACAGGCAGTAATGCCTCCTAAGCCACTTTAAATCACGCTAACAAATATTGCAGGATTCATCGTGCATTCTGATATTTGATCCAGCTTGGAAATTTATTTCGGTTTTGGTAATGCTGAAATTCTCCATTCTAAGGCTCATTTTTCCACCGTGCGTTTTGACTTCCCTTTTGTCTAAATCTCACGTGTAGTCGTGAAGGGCAAACGGGGGTTTGGCCCCCGATTCAGGCCTAGACTAGTAGTATACGATTCGTGAAAATCCGCCGAAGGCGCCGATGGTAAATGTCACGAGGTAGACAGATTGCCAGTAATTAGTCTTGATATTTAGTCTGAAAACGGCTTCAGAGCTGAAGTTTCGACTGGGGTAGAACTCAAACGGGAAGCTCACGAAGCACCCCACCCCCAAACGCTGGATCAGACCAAGTTCGCCTGCATAAGTGTGTTGGTGCCCCTATTTTTGAATCCCGTCTCCGCCACTGATTTAAGCTAAGCGCCACAATTTGAATCCAACAAAAGCATCGCGTTAGATATTCTCCAACGCAAGAACGCAAACTAATATTATTATTCAACAGTGATGTCAATCCTTGTCCTGGTCCTTGTCCTTAAGGACTCCTTAAAGACCAATTTGAAGTCCTTGTCCTTGTCCTCGTCCTTGGTGAGTCAGTCCTCGTCCTTATCCTCGTCCTTGGGGGTTCGGTCCTCGTCCTTATCCTCGTCCTTGCAGATCGGTCCTTGTCCTGGTCCTTGTAACTTAGTCTTTGAAAAGTCCTTATAGGCCTAAAGACCAAATTACTTGTATACCATTTTCAATTGTACTGATAATTATGTTCCAAGGTAAGAGTAGTATGTGGATTTATATTTTGGCTACATACTTGCGTTGAGTTACTCTAAATGTTTAGTCATTGTTTCCTTTATAATACCAGTTGATTCTTTAGCAGAATTCTTTGTTTCCCTGCGAGGTCGGCTCCAGTTGAACGAGTGTTTTCGCAAAGTGGTCTCATAATTAGACCTCACCGTGTGTGCATGACTGATCAGCTTCTGGAAACACTTTTTCATTTTTATTATTATTATTATTATTATTATTATTATTATTATTATTATTATTATTATTATTAAACTTGACAATTTCTTAAGCGCAGTAACATAGCTAGGTGGCTAAAGTCAAAGGCGCATTTGAAATGCAGCATTGCTGTTGACTACATTATGTTTTTTTAAAATTTGCTTTTCTAATTTTGTGATTCGAATTGAAATTGTGTTTGTTTTTTCCTATCCGACTTTTTTGTCTGACAGAGGTTGGTCCTTGTCCTTGATCCTTGTCCTTGGGGGTCAGTCCTTGTGGTCCTTGTGCTTGCGGGGTAAGTCCTCGTCCTTGTCCTCGTCCTTGGAGGGTCGGTCCTCGTCCTTATCCTCGTCCTTGGGGATTCGGTCCTTGTCCTTATCCTCGTCCTTGGGAGTCGGTCCTTGTCCTTATCCTCGTCCTTGGGGGGTCGGTCCTTGTTAACATCACTGTTATTCAATGCCTATTCCGAGTTTTAATTTAGTCAAAACGGTAAATAATGTCGAGACGATTTAATATATATTTCGTCTTGTTCGGTTTTGAGGCAGTCGGCGATTTCCCTCTACGAAAACAGCGGTTTGCATAGAACAGAAAAAAACAAGAAAATGAAAAATGTGCTCCTCTCGCGTCTTCTCCTGTCGCTGTCTGAACAGGGCCAACGCACTCAGTCGACCCCAGAGCAATGACCCTGGCGCCCTCTGTTGGTCATTGGCGGAGGCGCAATTATTGCACTGCCCGGCGGAGTTCTTTACGCAGCAGTTTCGACAGCACAACAGCGTCGCAAATTATAACCCTCGCCTTGCATCGGAGAGTCTCATCCTATACCAGGCAATAAATATAATCAGTGTTTATTCTAGGCCTGTTTGGTGGTGGGGTAAATTCCCCGAAAGTTTAAAATTCCCCCTCAAAATTTGTATATGTTGGCTTGGGGGATGGAAATCCCCCTCCCCCCAAAGTGTGGAGAGACAAATCTTGTCACCCAAACATTTCAAACCCCAATGTCAAGGTGGCTAGAATAAACACTGGGCAATAATCATGGCTTGCGTTCCTGAGCTTGTCCATCCACGGGTTAAAAAGTTTTCCCAGTTTCGCTCGCTCGGGAAATGCGTTGCTAAGAACATGGGTGCAGGGTCGTCAATTGGAATAATGATCATTTTCATCGCGCAGAACATACTAATAGAACATCGTTTGGATAAATGCACTGCATGAACACAGGGGCTAAGCCGAATTGAGGGCGACGCACTACTTGGGGGTAACTAAGAGTGACGAAAACACGAAGATCGTTCCATCTGGAAATTGTTGACAGATGTTTATTGATTGAAACTCCACATACCTTGTAATTCCAAGAATCAAACACATGCACACACGCTCACACACACACACACACACACATGATATTTGTATGTAGGCCTAATATGTGAAAACGTTTTAAAATTCTGCAGACCAGTATGCAAAATTTGCTACCGTTTCATTTGACTGTGTCGTAATATTTCGTGATATTAGGTCTATATTAGAAGCGAGTTGTTAGCGAATATTGCAGCCATGTCTGGCTCTTCGCGAGATCTTCCTTTTGTATGTTCATCTTCGACTGTTCGAAAAACACGACAGTGTATAGGAGCCTAATAAATAAGACACTCGGGCAATCGTCTTGCGGACGTCACAGTGCATTGTTGTGACGTGACCTATAGAGCGATGCAACTGGAATTGAAATTGCAGGATAAGTGCAATCGATGACTAATTTAAAATATGGATTCCGACAAGAGGTTGACAACATTTGTCACCTAGACCAAATCGGGGTCGAAATGATAAAGAAAAGCGCCGAACATTTATAATTATAACTAGAAAGATGCTCGCTTCGCTCGCGCTCGCTTCGCTCGCAGTGCAGGATAATACTAAAACCCAATCATTGAATTCATGCTGCTGAACAACGTTTCAATGAGGTACATACGCCACGTAGCCAAGCTCTGACGCTGCAACGTACGCTTCGTCAAACGCTTCGCGTGGCTACGTTTCAATGACGTACATACGCCACGTAGCCAAGCTCTGACGCTGCAACGTACGCTTCGTCAAACGCTTCGCGTGGCCGTTCGCTTCGCGTCGCCGTTCGCTTCGCGAGTTGTAGGCCTACACACTATGACGCTGCAACGTACGCTTCGTCAAACGCTTCGCGTGGCCGTTCGCTTCGCGTCGCCGTTCGCTTCGCGAGTTGTAGGCCTACACACTATGACGCTGCAACGTACGCTTCGTCAAACGCTTCGCGTGGCCGTTCGCTTCGCGTGGCCGTTCGCTTCGCGTCGCCGTTCGCTTCGCGAGTTGTAGGCCTACACACTATGACGCTGCAACGTACGCTTCGTCAAACGCTTCGCGTGGCTACGTTTCAATGACGTACATACGCCACGTAGCCAAGCTCTGACGCTGCAACGTACGCTTCGTCAAACGCTTCGCGTGGCCGTTCGCTTCGCGTCTCCGTTCGCTTCGCGTCGCCGTTCGCTTCGCGAGTTGTAGGCCTACACACTATGACGCTGCAACGTACGCTTCGTCAAACGCTTCGCGTGGCTACGTTTCAATGACGTACATACGCCACGTAGCCAAGCTCTGATGCTGCAACGTACGCTTCGTCAAACGCTTCGCGTGGCCGTTCGCTTCGCGTCGCCGTTCGCTTCGCGTCGCCGTTCGCTTCGCGAGTTGTAGGCCTACACACTATGACGCTGCAACGTACGCTTCGTCAAACGCTTCGCGTGGCCGTTCGCTTCGCGTCGCCGTTCGCTTCGCGAGTTGTAGGCCTACACACATGACGCTGCAACGTACGCTTCGTCAAACGCTTCGCGTGGCCGTTCGCTTCGCGTCGCATTTCGATTCGCGAAGCCTAAGATTCCAGAACGACCAATCAGAACGCTCACCCAGCTAACCAAGCAGAACGCTTGAAGGTAACGAATGAGAACGTCACACAGCCACCAATCAGAACGCTCACACAGCCAACCAATGAGAACGCTTGAAGGTAACAGACATACAGAGCAAGGATCTTAATTTATAATATTAAATGCTCGCTTCGCTCGCACTCGCTTCTCTCTTTGCTCGCAGTGCAGGCTCGCTTCGTTCGAGGCAACGAATATTCCAACAAACAAATTAAACATAAACTGCTTACACAAATCGGGCCTAAATGTGCTCTATAAAATTAGCCTTAAGCGAAGCGTAACCTCGTCTTTCTAACGTATATAACCGCTGAGATACAGTATAGGTGCTATACGAAGCTCCTATTCACCATTCGGCACTGCACAAAAATACCTCTAACTTAACTACCGTAATAATCGATGAATAATTAATGTGCTTTATAAAATTAGCTTTAAGCGAAGCGTAACTGCGTCTTTCTAACGTTTATAACCGCTGAGATATCGGTGCTATACGAAGCTCCTATTCACCATTCGGCGCTGCATAAACATGCATTTAATTTAACTAATAATCGATGAATAATTAATTCCTTTGCAAGAAACCCGGGGATAAAAATTTCAGGAATCGATAGAAACGTAAGGAATTATAAAAGGGACCTTTAAAGTTTAAAGTACTAAACGGAACATTTGAAACTCATAATGCTAATCTATAGGGCATGACGTTGCACATTTGCGTCAGATTGCGGTAGATTTCCGTAGCTATGCAAAAATCTCAAAATGCTAATCTATAGGGCATGACGTTGCACATTTGCGTCAGATTGCGGTAGATTTCCGTAGCTATGCAAAAATCTCAAAATGCTAATCTATAGGGCATGACGTTGCACATTTGCGTCAGATTGCGGTAGATTTCCGTAGCTATGCAAAAATCTCATAATGCTAATCTATAGGGCATGACGTTGCACATTTGCGTCAGATTGCGGTAGATTTCCGTAGCTATGCAAAAATCTCATAATGCTAATCTATAGGGCATGACGTTGCACATTTGCGTCAGATTGCGGTAGATTTCGTAGCTATGCAAAAATCTCATAATGCTAATCTATAGGGCATGACATTGCACATTTGCGTCAGATTGCGGTAGATTTCGTAGCTATGTAAAAATCTCATAATGCTAATCTATAGGGCATGACGTTGCACATTTGCGTCAAATTGCGGTAGATTTCGGGAGGGGAGGGGGTTATATTCCGAGGCACACAGCCAAGCTCAACCAAAGGGATGGTTGGTTGGGAGATGGATGGGGAGAGGGGTGGAAGAGGGATGGGGAGAAGGGTGGAGGGAAGGGTGGAGGGAAGGGGGTTGGGAGAGGGTTGGGGGTTGGGAGGAGGAAGGGGTTGGGAGAGGGAGGGGGTGGAAAGAGGGTGGGGAGGGAAGGGGTGGGGGAGGGAGGGGGTTTGTTTGAGAGAGGGATGGGCTCTGACGGGAGGGGAAAGGAACGGGGGTTTGAGCTGCATTTAAGACGCTTCGAACGCTCCGTTGATTAGAAAATAATAGACAATGGTTGTCAATGGCAACAGCCTCGTGCACAGCCCAGGACAGAGGTTACGCAATTCGATTGTTACACAGTTTTGATTAAACAATAGACAATGGTTGTCAATGGCAACAGCCTCGTGCACAGCCCAGGACAGAGGTTACGCATTCGACTTCGCAACGTCGATTGGTGACCAATCAGAACGCTTGAAGGCAACAGACAAACTGGACAAACAGAGCAAGAATCTTAATATTATAAATTAAGGGGGTGCAGTGGAGCAGTAGTCGGGGATTCTTGCCGAGCAATCGGAGGGTAGTGGGTTCGAATCTGCGTATAGCGACCAAGGACAATTATTAAGTTCTTGGCCCAACGTAAAGACCAATGACTTCAAATCTTTCGTAGATTGTTTTTCAATACAATGAATTTGTTTTTCTGCTGAGTTCGATTTGGTGGTCACAGATCATGATGCTAACCTTTTAGAAAACTATTTCACGATCCATAGAGCCTCTTTTAAAAGGCAAATCAAGTCCCGTATCGAAACGAGCGTAGGGTCCTGCGCTGGTCTTTGTAAACTAAGCAATCGGAGACGCAAGATGGCTTACGTCCTTAATCTAGATTACTTTGTCATTGCTTTCCCTAGACCCGCGTTTTACCTTCGCAGCTTTACGCTTCTACCAATTTATCCACGCCTAAGTGATGAGCGGCTTGGTTGGCAACCGTCTCTACGACTCGATCCCGAGATGGTCACCCATCCAAGTACTAACCGCGTTTAACGTTGCTTAACTTCAGTGTTATGAGGGAACCGGTCGCGCAACGCCAAATAGGTAGGTTTTTATAATTTGACCAGACCGAAATTCTTGAATTTAAATGAGCAGCAGAATAAGTCGTTACAAAAAACATTTGAGCGTCACATCGATTACACTGGTCTACATTTTTAAAAAAAATTTCTGCTGACCTAAGTATTTTTGCTGATTCTACCCAATTGAGAGGTGCTGATTCCAGATATGAAGTCAAAAATTATGCAATACGTCAAATTTTTTCGCAAATGAGGAATGCTTAATTAAAGGTGTTAAAGTCAAACATAAGGGAAATCGGAAATTCTGAAGAATCGATAACACATAATATTTTTTATTCAGCCAAAAATGAGTCTGTCGTTTAACCAAGAGAGCAATAAGAGCAATAGCTAGTTGCTTAAATTTAAGTTTTGAGTAAGGAATCTTCTCTTTATGGATGCTCCGGTATAGTTATGATATCACAGTTGTCACGCTGTACACACCAGCAGTAGTCTGCCATAATGTTTGAGTTCCATCTGCCTTGATATCTACGTTCCATGGTCGTGATGTCTTGATGGAAGCATTCTCCTTGTTCCTCACTCATAGCTTCAAGATTTGATGTTCAGGTAGCTATGAAGGAAATGCAACTTGACACTCATGTTTGCTCTCAGTCTTCGAAAATCAATCTTCGAATTTTGAACTGAAAGGTCATAATTCTCAACTCTTAAGTTGCCAAGTAAGTCAGTAATCAGGTCGTAAAAAGCATCTTGTCTACAACTATAACATCCCATTGATTCAATAAGTCCTTTGATGTTGATGCAGTATACAAACTCCTCCTCCATATGAAAATATTTCAAAAGATCATTCTCTCTGCCATGATACATAAGCGTGGTTCCTGGAGACAACACTGAACAGGTTCTTTTCTTTCAGTCTTGAACCCAGTAACTCTGCTGACGACTTCGGCAGATCTAGATTTCATACAAGGTCATTCAACTCAGCTTGGTTGAATGCTTTGTGCATTCCAGCGTCAACTTCTGAGGCCACGAAATCTTCACCATCGGTGTCTGTTGACTGGCAAAATTCATCGTCGTCAGAAACTCCCAAAGTAGTGCAAATAGGTACAGGAACTTCGTCACAGTGAGCAACCGGTCTCAGAGCAGATGGGAGATTTGGGTACTGGATGGAAGATTTTGTCTTTGTGAACATGCCTGAAATATTTACCAGGCAGAAGTAGCAGTCATCAACATGCATGGTTTCGAGGCTCGCCACACCATTGGAACTCCAAAGCTAAGACTTTTTCTCTGACCTCTAGTCTTTTCTCTGACCTTTAGTCACATTATGGACTGTCTGAGGCTTTCAACACATGTCCTGCACACTTTATGTGGTGCCCAAGGTTTTCCTGGTCACCCAATTTAACTGCGAAATATGCATGATAAGCTTTATGCACAAATTCAGACACATCTCTCCTTTGTTTAGGTGTTGTAAAGCAACCACAAATGTAGCAAAATTTGTCAGGATCATTCCTGCACTGCACACGAAGTGTTCCAGTGCTGGGTGACATATTCCACAGAAAGCTATTTAGAAGAGTTAAATTTGCTGCGACTTGTAAGCCTCATGAACGACTGAATGCTGCCGTCGGTTTCACGCTGCTTGTATAGGCCTATATCCATAAAACGTTGACGTCTGCAGTTTAAAACTGCCTATTAAACTGTTGCGTTATTAAATAGTTATGCCCACTGCATATTAAGCATATATCTTTTGCACATCCTTATCTTTTTGCATATTCAATATAGCTAAAGAATTATAATACGTAATGCTTCATTATTACTGTAAACAGTAAATCAGTAAACAGCGTTTTGCGGAAAACTGGACGTGATAGGAGAAAATGGGTGTTATTTTTGGATTCAGCACACCAAAATACATAAAGATCACATGTTGTCTTCAAGTCAGCAAAATTGACGTAGACCAGTGTTATTCTTATCTTAGCTTATAACATAGCAATAAATAATCGTGCAGTAGCATTGACAATATGTCTGTGTTTTGATGGACGACGATGATGATGCTGCAATATTGAGCATAGATTCTGCTCAATAAAACTTTGCGATTCAATAGATGCGCTAGTTTTCTTTGCGAAAACCTTTCTATTGTCCGCATCTTTTTCTTGCGTTGATTTCTTCGACTGTTTTTTTACTCGTTGTAACTCTAATCAGGATTCTTATCTTTTTCTATTTCGCTCCCGATGACAATATTTCCACTTCGCGGCGAGTTCTTTCGATCAGTTCCAGTCCACGCCACCACACCCCCTTAACAGGCAAAATCGTATCCAGACAGAAAAATCAAATGCGTTCGAAACGAAGGACAAATCGATGACGTCACGTCGATAATGAAGTATTACTGACGGTTTGAGGATAGCGATAATAGGAATGCTGCAAAATTTATGCTAACCAATATCGTATTGCGTAGTGTAATCTGAGGTATACAATAATCTAGCAGCAATTTTGCTACTCTCCCCTCTCTTTCTCTCAATTTGTTGTCGTTGTCGTTGTAGTTAGGGGTTGTCGATTAATTGCGTCGACAATTTTGGACAATTTCAGACACCCTTTCCCCTTGTCAACAACTGTCAAACTTTCAGTGACCCCCTAAATTATGTCAAAACATTTAACCCCCTTTAGATCAGTGATGGCCTGATGGGTCCCCCATAAAAAGTTTAGAATGTTATTATTCCTTGCGATGATGGCCCTTCTCACCCTTTTTTGCTCATCAAGTGTAAAAAGGTGGTGCTCATGACCTATTTTTTGTTTGTCAGACTTTTTTCCGTTGTAATAAGTAGTATTCCATGAAATGTCCTACTTTTTATTATTTGTAAAAAATGAAATTGTTGACGTCAGCTCTCTTGACTCTCATCCCCCTATCAACAACTGTCAAACTTTTTCAAAGCCCCTGCCCCTGTTTTGTTGAAGTGATTAATGGACAGCCCCTTACTGCAGGCAAGATATTTTATTCGCGCGCTGAGAAGTGTCGGTGATGCGGTTAGTTTATCTAAATGTATTTAGGTGCGTAATTATTTGCAATTCAGGCGTTTTCTTATTCATTATTAAAATGGAATTGCATTCATTGCTGATGCAGAACATTTGGTCACGTGATCCCATTTTTGCCTAGTCATCATTATCATGGTGGGCGCGGTGGAGGAGTGGTAAGATTCTTGCGATGCAACCGGAGGGTAGCGGGTTCGAATCTGACCAGAGCCACTGCGTAGTGACTTTGGTCAAAATTTGTTCACCCCTGACTTGCTCCGCACTTACGAATTTTCACTTTGTGAATGACTCCACGTGCATAAAAATAACCATATAATAATAATAATAATAATAATAATAATAATAATAATAATAATAATAATAATAATAAAATCAATTACCAATTTAACGATGACACTTTTAAAACGCTTGAAACTTACCTAGTTTCCGTTCAATGTAATCGCTTCTGAGTAACTGCTAAGAAGAGGTGTATCCTAAATGCTTTGCTGCATTACATTATATTGCATCTTAATTTACTGTACTCAGCAGACCACCCAGGAACTGTTTGTACTTGATATCGAGTATAGCGTTGTCGTAGTCATTATTTTCCGAAGATCCTAATAATAATAATCGTGTCTTTTTCTTCTCTTTGTTCGTCTGATACTCTTTTGTTATCAGCTTTGCACTGAGAAACTCTATAGTGCTTCTTCTTCTTCCTCTGTGTCGTCGACGGGGGTCTCGGTAAATCAGCCGCTCATTTCCTTCGATCCAGCGCGGCTGAATTATAGAATGGATGTCGCTAAGTAATCCCCGTCGTCATCGCAGCGATTTAAAAATAGTCTTCCGATATGGAAGACGGCGAATCTTTGGTCCAGAAAGAAGAAACCCTCCATTTGTCTCAAGTCGCGTCAATTTTTCCCTATGTCCAAAGACGGAGAGAAACAGAGAGCGAGAGAGAGAGAGAGAGAGAGAGAGAGAAAGAGAGAGAGACAGAGAGACAGAGACAGAGACAAAGACAGAGATACAGAAATAGAGATGAAGAGAGAGATACAGAAATAGAGACGAAGAGATAGAGAGAGTTAGAAATAAAGAGGCAGAGACAGAGATAAAGAGACAGAGAGAGGGACGGAGACAGAGAGAGACAGACAGACAGAGGGACAGGGACAAAGAGAGACAGAGACAGACAGAAACATAGAGGCGTAGAGAAAGACGTTTTACGGCGACTTGCTCACCTGTGAACTTTTTATGGATAAATGGAATTTCGTTGATAATGAATACCATGAATACGGTTAACAAGTAACACGGAGGCCTCGTAGGATTCAGTGGGAGACATCATCTGCGTGTACAATAATTGCGGTCGTTCTGTGGTCGCTAGACACACTCATCCATCGTTCGGCGTCAGACGCGAACGAGACCCAAGCGACCGGAACCGCTTTAAAATGCATGATTACCATCTCTCGACAAACACTTCGTAACCTCATCATCATCATGCAACAGCAGCAGCAGCAGCTGGATCCGTCATTGGGACAAATAAAAGCAAGATCGCTAAAGCTTCGGCTCAACGGGGAGAGAGACAGACAGACAGACAAAAACAGACAGACAGAGACAATGACGGCGACGGGACAGGCAAAGTATTTTGGCGATTGTCTTTATTTACGGCATCCATAGAAGTCAAATGCGTGTTTAACTACTGGGCGAGTACAACTAGTGTGCTGTTTGGGGGATGGGATTATGGGGGAACCGTCGTACAAGGATGAGGACCTGTCATCAAGACAGACGATTTTCTTTAGTCGCCGATTGAGGAATTTCGTAAAAGATTGAATCCTATAGTCAGATACTTACTGTCGAATAAATTATTACGTCTGTCGAACTTCAATAGCAACTCAACTGCTGACGACTATTCGTTTATGACGAAATGTCGAGAGAACGCATTTCGAATTTATCGCTCTTTCAGACACGAAGGAGGTTTGAAAAATTCCAGAAGCTTTCGTGATTTCGCAAATGAAATCCGAAAATCTCGCGTTGTCTCTTTATTCGTGTACGTTATGCAACAGAAACAGCATGCAGATTGGAAGAAAAATACAAAATTTCTAATTTAAAACTAGGTAATATCTTCTTATCAGCTAGATTAGAAACCTGTTTAAATGAGAAAGAAAATGTGATGTCTTGTTCTTAAAATTGTACAGGTACTCAAGAGTTGGCTATTTTATGCACCATTGTTCTCTAGTCTCTATTAACCCCTTTGTTTGCCAACATGGACCAATGTTATCCATTAATCCCTCTGTTAACCGACCTAATTGCTAATTATGTTGTCAATCCGGTCCATGGTTTGCTATTGATTATTTAAATGATCTTGTGTCTGTATCTTCTTCTTCTTCTTCTTCTTCTTCTTCTTCTTCTTCTTCTTCTTCTTCTTCTTCTTCTTCTTCTTCTTCTTCTTCTTCTTCTTTCTTCTTCTTCTTGCAGACGTTGTTCCTTGTGTCATTTCTTTTCGAAAAAGTCTTCTCATGGTATGTTCAAAATAAGACAGCTTCCATTATATTTTGTATTCATTCCCAAAATATGTGCTTCTGTTCCGGCTTTTTCTCTCTCTCTCTCTCTCATTCGTGTCTTTTTCTCTCTTTCTGTTCTTAGAATTTTCACTTTCTCGAACCTTTCGTTACGAAATCGCCTTACGTCCTTTTTTGTTTCCTACTTCCAGTAATAAGGTTTCGAAACCCATTTGTTTTGTTGTTGTTGTTTTAAATCAAGAACTGGATATTTTCCAGACATGCAGACACGTTTGCCAGAGGCGAGGAAGAGTTTTTTCTAATACCATCGCTTGAAATAAACAGCGCGATTGTATACCACCATCTGTCATCTGAATAATCATGATAATCGCGTAGAAAATCAGTCAATAATCTCTCATTCTGACTGCTCAAAAAACAGTCTTCCCATATTCCCTTTCTCATTTGCCATTTCTATATCTCCAATATGAGTTATGTCTGCGTATCTGGTCTTACTCTACTCTACGTTTCTGTTTTCCGCCCTCTAGTGTTGCTCTTTTCCTCTTCCTCTTCCTCTTCCTCCTTCCTCCTCCTCCTCCTCATCCGGCGTCTTTTTTGCTTTTGGCCACGATGCATGTCTCCGCTTATAGATCTAATCTCTTCACATCACCGCTTGAAAGTTTCCAATATCTAGCAGAATATTCTTCGTTTTTTCATTTTTATTCTGACGTTTTTTCACCTCTGAACAAGTCCAGAACCTGAGTCTGTCTGTGATCTCCGTTTCCTGTTATTTTTGTTTGTCCTAGATTCCTTCTTCCTCCAGATCCAGACGTCCTGTAACTAACCGTCTTCGTGACTTTGACACCGTTACTTTATAGTTAATATCAATATGTAAAAATCGGTCTCAAACTGCTGCAGAGAAGATCTTACAGCTTTTTTAAGCGGTTTCAATTTCTGCAATGTTGCATTGTAATTAAATATCGCTTCATCCATCAGTTTAAAAAAACGGTTGCTTAGCAAGATTGAAGTGAGCAGACTATATGGTTAAATCTCAGAAAATGATATGCCACTGATAGAAAAGAAAAGGAAAAGGAAATAGGAAATGAAAGAACAGATGATTTTGACACAAATAACATAGGAAAACAACTATGTGGATGCCTAAGTATGACGCTTAATTAACGTAGTGTATTGATCAGTTATACTCTGTATATTGGGATATGACATTGCAATGTGCATGCATAAGAAGGCATAGGTCTATTATTTTTATCTGTATTAAAGTGCATCAGCCATAAGTGCTATAGAACCCTTGATCCTCTTATTTCCTAGTAGAGTCGCGCCTTTAGCATTAATAGCATGGCTAATATTATTAAGCTTATATTCACCATTAACGCTTATGCATGAAAATTTTTGTATTTCACTACTTATTAGGTCACCTGTGTAGGAACTCTGCAGAGATGAGGTCTGTTTGTCACCGCAATGTCCATTCATGCTGCGTAAAATGTCTAAGTGCTTTACTGTCAGTGTCTTCATTAGGCTTTCTCTTAAAGATTCTCCACACTTACAGTGTCGACCTCATTTCTCTCTTCCCTCTCTCTCTCTCTTATCTATCTATCTATCTATCTATCTATCTATCTATCTATCTATCTATCTATCTATCTATCTATCTATCTATCTATCTATCTATCTATCTATCTATCTATCTATCTATCTATCTATCTATCTATCTATCTATCTATCTATCTATCTATCTATCTATCTATCTATCTATCTATCTATCTATCTATCTATCTATCTATCTATCTATCTATCTATCTATCTATCTATCTATCTATCTCTATCTATCTATCTATCTATCTATCTATCTATCTATCTATCTATCTATCTATCTATCTATCTATCTATCTATCTATCTATCTATCTATCTATCTATCTATCTATCTATCTATCTATCTATCTATCTATCTATCTATCTATCTATCTATCTATCTATCTATCTATCTATCTATCTATCTATCTATCTATCTATCTATCTATCTCTCTCTCTCTCTCTATCTATCTATCTATCTATCTATCTATCTATCTATCTATCTATCTATCTATCTATCTATCTATCTATCTATCTATCTATCTATCTATCTATCTATCTATCTATCTATCTATCTATCTATCTATCTATCTATCTATCTATCTATCTATCTATCTATCTATCTATCTATCTATCTATCTCTATCTATCTATCTATCTATCTATCTATCTATCTATCCAGCTATCTATCTATCTTGTGTATCTGTGTCCGTGTCTGTCCCTGTGTCTATCCCTTTTTGTATATATATATATATATATATATATATATATATGCCCAATCTCTCTCTCTCTGTCTCTCTCTCTCTCTCTCTCTCTCTCTCTCTGTCTCTCTCTCTGTCTCTCTCTCTCTCTATCGTTTAGTCGTAGACATGTAGCATTCCACAACACTCTCCACAGACGCATTGCGAAATTATTGTGCGTGTACACTGTACAGTATATCGGAGTGTACATGTAAATGCATATTATATATATAATATTATATATATATATAAATAATTTAGTCAGCATGTCACACGTTTTCGAAACTATTTCTGCAAAATATTGTTGATAATATTCTTATTATAGATCTTTGTTAGCTGTTTGGCCACCTTCCTTGAGTCTTTTGTGAAAAAAGTGTTTCGTTTCCCAATTAGGTTTCGGATAGTTAAGTTCTGTTTGAGGAAAATCAATTAATTTTGTTCCTGTAATGCATGCGCATGTAATGTACACACTTTCATGTAATGTACACACTTTGCTTTCAACGTTGCTCTTTTTAAAAGGATGAAATTGATGGTCGCGACCAATAATTCGAACGACGATTTTTACCAATTTCAGTCTTATCCGCAGGTCTTCAATTGAATTCTTATGCATTTCTTTTGTCCACGCACTCTCTTTAAATCTGTAGAAGCATGCATCAACGTCTGTGTATGTGAATTCCAGTCTCTCTCTCTCTCTCTCTCTCTCCCTCCTAGGTCTGAATAACTGAAATTGACTTGTTTGAGGAGCGACATAAATTTCATTCGACATTTCCGACCTCATCGAATGCGTCTTGGCTTCTCGTGCAAGAATTTTCAGCATCAATCCATCTGTACTGTATTACTGAGCGGCAGTTTACTTCCTGCTCAAACCGAAGATATATCCAACCGGAATAATGGAAAAATTAGGCTGGTCGAGACCATTTGCTAAAAATTCCCGCACTTGTATCAAAGTTTCTTAAGAATTGGCCTCACAAAAAACGAGACTCTAACAACTATAGACTACAGGAACGACTCTGAGAAGAATGGAATATGGATGATATAATTAAGGCATGATAAGGAATGACGCCTTGACAATTATATAGATTAGGATGAATGGAGCGAAAGAATCCTTATCGGAATAAGACAGATAAAAAGAAATGACAAAACGAGGGATAAGCGACGATATGAAACTATAATAAGTAAGGATAGTTGAAGTGATAATATAATGTACTATCTGGTCAATTTCTTTAGCGCTCGTGAATTCACGCATGAGAATCGAACTTTTTATCCAAAGCTTTTATTTTCTTCTGTTTTCCTGACAGCTGCTGAAAACTCAGTCCTGCCCTCTCCACCACGTCATCTGCCCGCCTTCTTTTTTGGCCGCCTTCCTTTTATTTTCTAGCATCATTCATTTGCTGGCTATTACAGGTGTTTTACTAATTGCCTTCGGTAGCATTTCCGGGTATTTTTGACATCGGCTTTTCCTGGTAAACATCTAAAACATCTGCATCAATCAGTTTCACCGCCCATCGCTGCTGAAATATCAAAACACAGCGAAACTCGATCGATTACGAAGAATGTTATCATCTGGTTTATTTCTAGGATTATAATTTTTTGAGGGGGTGTGTCGGTATATTTTGGGGGGTCCCTGTCTGCCGACGAAAAAGTCTGACAAGCGAAAAAGGTCATCCCTGGCTCAGATTGGGAGAGTTGGAGGAGAAAGTAGGTCTCAAATTGGGGGGAGGTTGGAGAAGTGTTATGGGTGCAAAAATATCCCTGATTATCATTATCACTCCGTGTCTGCGAACACGTTAACGAAAAAGTGAATATATTCAACACGGTGACTTCAAAAGCGCACAAGAATTTCCACGAGAAAGCGTTGACCTTTGTCGATAGCCTATCTCGCTGCTTCACACTTTGAATAGATCTGGCATTGGACTGATCTTCTCTTTGCTTCGCGTACTGCAACCGGCGCTGTTGAAGTACATAATAATTATGATTCAGTAATTGATCAATGGCATGCAATTTGTATGCGATTATAGCGCCATGGCTTCGCGTTATTTATATCCCGGATTTAATGCATTCTTGCCGATTGGTTCATTTCCAAATATCGATAATTTAATTATTATTCGGCGGCTGTTGCACCGCGATGATGATGTGCAGTAATGGGAACAATTATTTCCTCTTTTACTTCAAGAGAACACGATAACCGAAGTGCATCTCTCACTGATTCACGCACTCGGTAAATGACGTCACAGAAAATGATCACGGTGTCTTCGATCTCCCTAAATTCTCCACGCGCCATTTTTTTATTCCTGATGAAAATTCTAGCGCCGTTCTTTCGCGCTCGAGAAAATGGTTCCCGAAGATTTACAGCTACAGATGATATTGAGATACAGAACAAAGTCAGAAGCAATAATTATCGTCTTCTCGGTCACGCCCCGGTATTCGGTCTCTTCCTTTGCGGCGTCTATTGCATACCACGAACTCTTCCTCCTCCTCCTCCTCCTCGGATGGTAAGTCTTCATTGACGTCGGCATCTCTAACCAAGAGTCGGGTATAACGGTCGAATTTATGGTCGTCGGTCGCTCGTTTTTCGATACCTTGCTGAATTCCAATGAAAGCCCGTTGCACACCGCGAGCGAAAAAAACAGAGAGCTTCAGCCAAGACGACCCCCGTGTCATTTCGTGTTGATGCTCGTTCACCCCCTCCCCCTACTCTTGACAGCTAAGTCCTCCGTCGGTGAACAAGACAAAAAAACAGCAGAGACACAAGAAGACGCACCTTCGATTTAAATGCATCGGCGTATAGCTGCGACTGGGACACACGGCTGTTGCGTCGCTGTGATTTGTCGCGTTAACGTTCGCTCTTTCACCAGAGACGTCATTTCACTGTTTTCCCGTCTGGGTTTGCGGAAAAGCTGAACTCTTTTTGCTTGTCAGCCAATTTTCACGGTTAGTTACAGCAGTAGTTACTTCAATTTACTCGACATCATCGCACTCCTTTTCCGTCTCCAAACATTGGACAAACGGACTGGACAAACGGCCGTAGACAGCTTACACTGGTCCAGTCAGTTGCCTCAGCTTATTAAACGAACATCAGCCGGAAAACACTGTGTGCAGTGATACGCTTAAAAACAAAGCAATTTTACGTACGAGAAACACGCCCATTAACTTTTAATTTTAAATCGATCTAACGCATCAAAGTAAATAAGAACCGGGACCTATCGGCAGTACTGCATCAGAAACAAGTTTCAAAGACAACTAATAATGATTCGGGTTTCATTGGTCATATGATTAGGGGCTGTCCATTAATTATGCCAACAAGTTTTGGGCAATTTTTGACCCTCCCCCTTGTCGACAACTGCCAACTTTCAGTTACCCTCTATAATTATGTCAAAAACTTTTGATTGCCTCCCCCCAAGATCAATGACAGGTCCCAATAACAAGGTTATTATTTTTGCGATGATGACCATTTTCCATTTTTTGCTCATCGAGTGACAAAATGTGGTGGTGATGACCTTTTTTGCCATGCTTTTTCCATTGTAATAAGAAGCATTCCATGAAATTTCCTATTTTTTGATTATTTGTAAAAATTGAAATTGTTGACGTCAACTTCTCTTGACACCCCTCCCCTGTCAACAACTGTCAAACTGTTTCAAACCCCTCCCACTAAATTGTTGACGTAATTAATGGACCGCCCATTAGTGCAATTATTAGAGTATGCGAATAAATATTTTAAACCAAAATCGATAAGAATTTATAGGTCATTTCAGTGTACTCCAAAGGAAAGTATTATAGGCCTAAGTCGTGCGTTGACCTTCAAAACGCCAAACAGTAAAGAGAAGCCATTTACTGTAAATGGTAATTTGACGATAATTAAATTCGTCGCGAGTAAGACTAATTCAGTTGAAACAGATTTAAATAAATCCAAAACGAACGGCACAATTGGAACTGAAGCAAAGTGACAGAAACCGTTAAAAAGGCCTTTATTCAATGGCGTTTGGTGAAAAACTGGGGGCTCAATCCTACACTTTCCCTTATAATAATAATAATAATAATAATAATAATAATAATAATAATAATAATAATAATAATAAAAATAATGTGATTTAAAGTGTTTTAGGAGGCTGTGTAAGCCTGTGTGAAGACCCTGCAGTATCTCTCCCCATTCAGTGACCTAGTTTTCCGAGATAGCATTCACTTATTATGGTAGCCTCTCAAAAGTGCACGGAGGAGGGATTCGAGACTACAGGCCTAGTGGAAGTTTACGCCTAAACCCTTATTGCATCGTTGAATTCTGCCATCCGATGAATTTTGGGTTGAGATGAAACAGGTGACTCATCACCTGGTCATGGAAAACCTGTACAAACGTTAAACGCAGCCGTTATTTCTGGTTATGTACAGGTGAATAACTCCGTCTGGAGCCTCGGTGACGCCGTCTGTGACACCTGGGTCGCCTTCGACGTCCTCTGCTGCACCGCGTCCATCCTCAACCTGGCCGCCATCAGCGTCGATAGGTAGGAAGTCCCAGAGATGGTAATGGGTCGGTGGGTCAAATGGGTCGCCGATGCTTGACGAGTGACGCGGGTCGTGGGTCAAAGGTTCGGTGAGTCATCACACGGGTCATCGGTCATTTTGAATGACCCATTGTCATCTTTCAAAAGGTCGATTAAGACAGGGTTTCCTAACTTTTTCGAAATGTGCGACCTAATTCAGCGGCTTTATAGCAATCCGCGACTCTGCAAACTTATTGTCAACTGAAATTGAATAAAATACTAATATTTTAGTATAATCTGTGTACAGAGGATTGCAGGCATTTAAATCTCTTAAAACCTGAGCCGACTTGCAACTTTCAAGGTTTACATTGTGGTTTTGATTAGAAATGACGTTTCTGAATCTAATTTCGCGCTAATCCGCGACCCATTAGAATGAGCCTTGCGACCCACTTTTGGGCCGCGACCCACAGTTTGGGAAACACTGGATTAAGGTACAGCTCCATTAGAGGATATGTTACCGGGATAAATCCCCTTACCAGTTCATTACGTTGTCCCCGGACAGTAGGCGGATGGACCCTAGAATAAGAGGGGGCAACGCCTATTGCCAAGATGGCGGACGACAGGACTGTTGCATTTCGGGGGCTGACGTGCGTTTCAAAGGTTGCGTTTTTCGATTGGAAAGAAGGGTCGTAAGTGTAGAAAGTTTCGGTCAGACCGTTGATGCTCTTTCGGAAATTTATTATTTTGCGAACACACTTTAATGTCGCATATAACCATTCGAGTTGACGCAAGACCTAGCGGTCAATCGGGCGATGACCTACTAACCGGGAAGCTGATTGGTTGAACGGCAAAGATATCCGGCTGAATTATCCGCTTGAATGTGCAAACGCATTTTCTCGGACATATCCGGATAGTATTTTTTGCCCCAAACAAATATTTCGCGGATATATTTTAAAGTGAAGCACCCGTCGTTTGATGCCAGCAGATACGCGGATACTGTCCGGGTAACTACTTAAGAGATACATCCCCCGCAGCATATCCCCTAATGGAGCCGCAGCTTTACGCATATACTTTCCTATAGCATCCGTTCGCAAATATAGCCTATAAGTAATTTCTGAGGTTTGCACAAAAACTTAACCCTTTAATGGCTGAATCTCTCGTTTTTTAAACGTAAAACACGCTTTAAGTTAATTGGAAAATCCTTGACATCAGTTCAGATTACCCCTCACCCCCAATCAAAATGTATCTGCGTATTTGCACGATTTGCTTGGGTGCCCCTGCCCGAGGCTGGGTGGGTCCGGACCCGCGGACCCACCACCCTAGCGCCGCCCCTGTCAATGGCCATCAAACGCTTCCTTTTAAAGATTCGGTCGTAGTCACTGGTTCGGGCGAAACGTCGTCAAGTGTACAACATCCGTCGTAAAGACAGTCGTTAACTTAATTAACATTCAGCCATCAAAAGCATTCGTAGTATACGAACGCTATTAGATCGCTACGGTGGCCTGGCTGAATGTTCTACAAGTGCAATGCAATGCTATACCTAAGGAGTTTTCAATCAACGGCGATAGAAAATGTTCGTGGAAAGCGACCGGAGATATTCTGGTCAAGCACGAATATACCTTGCCGACGAAATCAACAAGTTAATCTTTAGATCGAAGGCCATCAATTGTAAGAGAGCTCGGTAAATAATATTGCGACAGTCCTACGGTCGCCATCGCAAAATTTTACTACGTTGAAATAAATTTTTAAGCACCAATTTGGTAAATGAGATCAGCCGATAAAATCTCGTTCAATTCATTTCTGCATGACATTAGTCTCTGTCCGATAGATAGTCGCAATAAAAAAGGCACATGTGGCAATAAAACTGTAAGTCGAAGGTCACGTGGCAGGAAAAGCGAGTCACGAATTTCGAGTGAAACGATGTTTTCGTCAGAATTGCACGCAAAGTATATAACCACACTTGAAACATTACAGATAAAAACTGAACCTATAATTCGAAATCAGTGCATTTGGATTTGGTTGAGCAAGTTGGGGGATGCAATGACAGTGAATATGATTCATGTCCAGTGACCAGATGGTTGCATGTTTGAACCTGCACTGGTTCTACAGTAGCAGCAGTGGCTCAAATTCCAGTGCAATAGATCACGCTGTTTTTAAATTTGAAAATATGGTGCTTGAAATAATAATAATAATAATAATAATTTTAAATTTAATAATAATAATAATAATAATAATAAAAAATAATAATAAGCTTAAAAATAATAATAACTGGATTTTAAATGATTTAGTTGGTTTCATTTTGTGTTAAAAACCACTGTCTGCTTTGTATGAGAGTATCATATAGTTCATGAGGTCTACTCAGGGTTTAAACTAGGCCGTTTCCGGGGAAAATTGGCCTTTCCCCTCCGGAAATTTCAAATTCCCTCCCGGAAATTTTTGCATACTACATCAACTAACAGCAGCCCTCTAGCTGACTTTCCTCCGGCTTTGTTAGTTTTCCCCGGAGTCCAGAGTTTAGATTAAACACTGGGTCTAACGTGTAAATTCTGTGAAACTATCGGTGGTTAATGTGTAGAAATTTTGTAGAAATGTTCAAATTCCTTCGAGTTCTCGTTCTTCGTAATATAATTTTCAAACCACAGTTTGTCTCCCCAATGAAAGTTAGTGTTTGCTTCACGATCCAGAGGCGGATCTAGGGGAGGGCAGAGGGTACACATGTCCCCGGGCGCCGAGGTCAGGATTCCAAAATCGGAATTTCCAGTGAAAATGCACAATGAAGAAGAAACACGTGTGACGACTTTTTTGCTTGTCAGCACTAAATGAAGAGGGCGCCGTAAGAGATTAAAACTGGTGACGACGTTTTTGGCTAATAGTTATGTTTCAAAACACAGTTTGTCCCCGGGCGCCGAATATCCTAGATCCGCCTCTGTTTGCTTCACGATCAACCGGTGAATGGGAAATACGCTGCCATTTTCATTAGACGGAGGACCAGACCGGCCATTTCCTGGATCATCTCGCTTAATAGCATTGTGTTTCCATGTCCAGATACGCAGCCATTACTCAACCGATCCGCTACGCTAAGCAGAAGAATTCGAAACGCGTCTACGTGATGCTGGCGATGACCTGGACGGTGTCGACGGCCATCTCCTCGCCGATCGTTCTCGGGATTAACTACACGGAACGCCGACGCAACCTGCAGCCGACGCAGTGCATCTTCTACAATTCCGACTTCATCATCTTCTCGTCGATGGGCTCCTTCTACATCCCGTGCATAGTGATGCTGTTGCTCTACTGTCGCATGTTCCGGACGATTCGCCAGAGGGCGCGACTGTCCGTTCTGCGGCGCAGTTCGTCGCGTCCGGAAGACGGAAGTCATCGTAAGAACTGTACTTCCGCCACCGAATCGGAAGCGGAACCGAAGGACCGAAACGGCGGCGGCGGCGGTGGAAGTGGGGAGACCCGATGCGAGAACAGACTGCTGCTGGCGCGTACGAAGTCCGCTTCCCGGGGACGGCGCAGCGAGGGTGAGTCGGCCGGTGAACCGGGGGGTGAAGAAGGCGAATCGTCTCCCTGTCAGACCCGTGATGATCGATGGAAGACGCGGGGGACGGTAGACGACCCGTGCCCTCTCTGCCTCCTCAACAAGACTCATCGACACGACGACGACGACGATGGAAACGAGTCGACAGGTGGCGCCGTAGAACTGGTTCCGATGAAAGGATCGAGAAAAGAAAGAGGAGGAGGCGTCGAGACACCGGTGAAACTGCTGCCATCTATCGAATGCGACGAATTACGGAACGATCTGCTGTCGAGCAATAATTCTGTCGACGGACAGACGGAGAGAAGGAAGGCGCTCTACTACCTGAGGTCGGCTAGGCTGAGCGTTACGAAGCTCAACTGCTACCTGAGACAGTGGCCTTCGCAGTCGAGGAAGGACCGATCGGCCACGAGGCGAGAAAGGAAAGCGACGAAGACCCTAGCAATCGTCTTAGGTGAGGTTGCTCGACTATTGGTCGATTTAAAAGAAGCATTTGAGGGTCGGACCATATATTGCTTCTTCCTCAAAATTATCGGCCTCTAGTGGATGCAATGTTTTATACAGGCCTGTTAGGGGAGATTCCCGCCTCCCCCAAAAAGCCTCGACTTACCCCCCCCCAAAAAAAATCCTAGCACTTACACAAATTTTGCATTGAACTGTGTGTCTTCCTCTCCAGCCATGTCAATTCTCCCCCCCAAAGGCTTTAATTCCCTCCCCCAAAGGCCCATGGCGTAGATTCAATGACTGCATTTTTCTATAATGATCAAGGTACCTGGTACAGTAAAATTGATCAATGAAATGATTGAAATCTAACAATTGACCACAAATTCTAGTGTGAAACTAAAATTGAATTGACAACAAAAGAAACGTGTTTATAACACAGATCTACAAGATTAATGCTATACTCCAGTTGCTCCGTAAACAAAACAATAAGTATATTCATCGAATGAGGGCGGTATTCTGAGGAAGAGGGGGTGTATAAGACGAGTAACCTCATCAAAGTAAACGGACACCAATAATTGTCAGCAAAGTCGAATAGAACCATTTCAGATATTAAGTTGTTTTGTTGCGTCAAAGTATAACTGTAAAGCAGCGCAACTGAATTTACCAGTATTCTATTCTATTCTATTCTACTTGGTAATTTATGTAGCGCTATAGCATGGCCAAGGCCAAAGGCAAGAGCGTTTTACAAAAGACAGTCATACGATAAACGAAATAAATGAGTTTTAAGGTTCGATAAGAACGACTCGAAGTTGGTTGTCGTGGTCACAGAAGCTGGAAGTGCGTTCCAAAGGAGAGGATTGCCCCGAGTCACAGATCTTTCTCCAAGCTTCACGGTCTTAGACGGAGGGGGAACGTAGAGGTGAGATCGTTTGCTAGAACGAAGCTGTTTGCGACAGTCTGTCATCACCGGCCTGCGTATCAACGCCGAAAGATATTCCGGGCAGAAAGGGTCATGCAAGGCTCGGAAGGTCAGCGAGCATCGTTTAAAAACGATACGCTCCGGGATCTTGAGCCAATGGAGCTTATCCCTCAATAACGGTAACAGTAGCGTTGCTTCAAAGGTCATCGCCAAATTCTCAAATGAGAGAAGAACAATTAATTAATTACTTAATGAGTCAGCTGATGACTCATATTCAGTCCTTGCATGTTCTGGGATTCTATTTTTGCGTCCATGTGACAATCGTGTTTACGCCCGGTATAGATTTAACGGGATTCCATATTATCGCGCTGTTTGGTATCCGGTCTATCAAACGTATTCAGTGTGAGCACTAAAAATCGTTTAACATTCGACACTAATTGATTTCTTAATAAACTAGGTGTTTACCCGTCAAAAATGACGGGGGAGATTGGCTGTTTTACCACCCGATTTTGCGCAACTGCAATAGCATTTTGCGCAATTAATTGTCCTTAACTCGCCGCCTTTGCCTTCAACCGAGTTAACGCCCATTCGCATGAATTTTCTAAAACTTGATAGTAGACCGACCGCCGAAAACCTGTATCACCTTCCGATCAATCGGCCACCGATTAGTTTTCACCCGATCAATATATAATAACAACCCGCTCAATTTTAACCGGCGAATTTGGACCGACCAATTTACACGCGATCGATAGACACTGAATCAAGATCGATAGACACGAAAAACCGCGCTGTTTATAACCCTATCCTATTGATTTTGCAGCGGTGTTCCTACTCTGTTGGGTGCCTTTCTTCACCATCAACATCATCAACGCCGTCTGTATCCGCTACGATCTCTTCCAGCTGGCGGCCATCTGTCACATCCCGTCGTCGCTCTTTTCGTTCTTCGTCTGGCTCGGGTACGTCAACAGCTGCATCAACCCGGTCATCTATACGATCTTCAACGTCGAATTCCGCCGATCATTCAAACGACTCTTACGGCGACCGTGCGTTCTCTACGGCGGCTGAACCAGGACCACGATCACGTTCACATGCACCAAGGACTGCAGTAGCACGTGTACTTCCAACCGTCGCATCTGACTGTGCACACCAGCACGGCACACTGAGCCACAAGAACGGCTGCTGAGAGATTCTTGCCGCACGTATACAGTATATCGATAGCTAGACAATTAATTTACTCGCTAGTCAACTGTCCATCTGTCTCTGAATAGATAAATAAATGAACGGTCCGAATCAAATATCTCTGAATGTTAGCATCTTCTTAAACGGCACCCGATATAAGAGAACCTTTTCTAGTAATGGTTTGAAAAAGCTGGGGGAACTGACAAAGCCGAGGGAAGTTTATCAATTTTGGAAAAGATTAAACACTGGTTTGTGAAGCTATCTAATTGCCGGATAATTATTGCGTATTTTAAGATACAATTTCGACTAATATTATAGGAATAGCCTGGCTAATATACCTTCAAATATCGCTAGCTTATCTACCTTTGCAATAAATGAGGTCTGTTTCACATACGATTAAAATACTATTTTATTTTGAAATGTCCTCGTTTATTTTAAATTCTACAACACATCCATTTTCGAGGCTTATTTTGCACAGGCCACGTGACCATTCGTATGTTATATATAATTATATATAATTGTATATATATATGTGTGTGTGTGTGTGTGTGTGCCATTTGACTCAGAAAATTGATGACAATTTTAAAAATTCGGCATATAGACAAACGAAAAAGGAAAATTTTATATAATTAGCGAAAGAATTAATGACTTGTGTGTGTGTTGTGTTTGTTTATAGAGGCGTCCGTATAAAAAAACGATGAGCGCCTGTGTGTGTTTGTGTGTGTGTGTGTGTGTGTTGTGTGTGTGTGTGTGTGTGTGTGTGTGTGTGTGTGTGTGTGTGTGTGTGCCTCCTCCTCTCTCATTCGGGCTTGTCACTTGCTATTACTGACCTGCGCATAAAGTATTTTTATGTACGTGTTGATGCTACAACTTCTGGTGTCGACTTTGTCTTTTAGAAACGATTCGAGCCTTCAGCCGGCTTCACGCAAAAATGAAACGTTCTAATCGTCTTGTGTCGTCTTTGGATATCTGCAAAATATCCCTGGGAATTATGGTAGAAAGATTAGCGCTGCGTCCTCTTTTAATGACGTATACGGCATCACTTATCGCTGGCGCAATGTGAAGCACGCTCGATGTCAAACCGGACGAGCTTATAATAACCTATAGTTACGCGCTGAAGACCCAGCGAAAAGCCCATCATTAACGTATTACTCAGAGGCAAGCACAAAGTATAGATGTTTGAACTTCTAGTGTCCAATATAAAAAATGGTCACCAATTTCTGGGTCAAATTATGTATTCTTCTTCCTCTTCTTCTTCTTCTTCTTCTTCTTCTTCTTCTTCTTCTTCTTCTTCTTAGCGTGTCCACTAGTGTAACCATACTAAAATCATTACATTGGCTTAAAATAACAGAACGTATCCAATATAAGCACATAGCTCACTTCAGTCATCAAAACCTGTCTACCTTAGATCACTATTAACCCCTCAGCCTCCTCGACCCACACGTTCGTCATCTCATCTCACTCTGTCACGCCCGCTAAATCAGTCATCCCTGAAAATTTGCAACCGTGTGCCTCTCATATGCTGCACCTGAACTCTGGAACTCGATCCCAGCTTCCCTTCGCACACTTGGACACTTTCAAACAATAAAATCTGATGGCCCGTTTCCTATAATTCCTGCACTATCTCCTCAAGTCTTCAGGTCTAAGCTTAAATCCTTCCTGTTTCTTAAATCATTTCCGCCATAGCTGTAACAACCTAGCCTCACTGCCCTTCGGATATTGACCATTGCCTGGCTGATCCCACACCTTTCCTATAGCTATTTTAAGAGAGGCTGAGCGCCTAAGAATAAGCTGCTACTGTTGTGCTGCTTTCCAAGGCGCTATAGAAATCCACGAGATTTTACTTACTTACTTACTTACTTACTTACTTAGTGGAGCGTTGCTGTTTCCAGAGTCCGGTGCCACAGTTCTCTGTCCTGCGCCCGCTTCCACGCCGTGGCAAGGCCAGAGTTGTTTGGGGCTACACTGTAGGTCTTTCACAACCGTTCTTGTCCAGGTTGTTCTGGGCCTATCCGTCGGCCTTTTCCAGGTCTTATATGTGTGTATATATGTATATACAGTATTACATACACACACTGTATATATGTATGCATATATATTTATATATATCGTATATAAACGAATGGGCTCTTCCTGCTTAAAAATGTCAATTATAATCATATTCCACCCCCTTCCTTGCTCATAGACCTGCTGAACACTTTTCAAACATCTACACCTCCTGAAAGTTCCAGAGATTTATCTACAGCCCCAGTGGAGGTTACACCCAATGTTCCACTAAGCTGTTCGCGTGTGCGCGCGCACAGAGTTCGCAAAGCAATTAAGCACACAGGGGAAACATAAAGCGCACAAATTGTTGAAAACTTTTCTCCATTGCTTTTCTATCATACACGTACTTACTGATAAAGATTCACGCTTTGTTGTGAACTTGTATTAAACGGCTCTATACAATTACTGACGTTTGGTCTAGACTATGGGCAAAGGTATTTTATTCTTTTATTTAAACAATCAATCAATCAATCAATCAACAATTTTATTTTTTCTCATAAACATACAAAATAAACATATATCAGCATGAAGCAAAGAAGAAAAAACTTGACTAACAATTAACACTTAACTAATTTCATTTATATAAATTGTTTTTTGAAATTTTATTTACATTGAGAAAAAAGGTTGACCCAGGGGATATCTATCCCGTAAATTGGTCAACCAAAAAAGATTTAAAAAATAAAAATTAAAAATTACATGGTGGATTCATGTTAAACTTACACTAGAGACATAATAAAGTAAAATTAAGAAAATTAGTTTGACAATAATTCAATCTCAAAATTGGTTATAAAGATATTTAATTCATAATTTGACTTTCCAAGTTTCCATTTAACAGATAACATTTTAATTTATACTTAAAATTGGTATTAGTTTACAATTTTTAAGTTCAGGGGGAATACTACTCGTATTCCATGTTTTCGGTCCTTGACACCTAACAGAAAAGAATCTAACATTTGTAGTATAGCATACTGAAGATTAATATTTTCATTATTTCTAAGATTATATTCGCATTTATTGAATAGTGTGGTGAAGTATTTATTTATATAAAAAATCGTGGGAAAAATATTGCAGAAATATTTATATAAGAATAAAGCAGATTGTTGAATATAGATATTTTCTATATATTTAAAATCTTGAATTTCTTGTAAAAATTAATAGTTTCAGTATATTCCTTATCATAAAAAAGTCTTACTGCTTTATTTTGCATAATTTTGATTTTGCCTATACTGTATAGTTGATTTGTAGTTTTTCCCATATAATAGTGTAATAAGTAAGATATGAATGTATTGGAGTAGCCTATAATAAAGTTGACGGAGAGCAGTGCAGTCGAGTAAGTTTTTAATATGTCTAATTAAATTTAAATTTGTAGCAATTTTATTGGTAAGTTCATCAGAATATTCTCTCCAATTTAGATGTTGGTCTACAATTACCCCTAGAAATTTAGTAGATGATTTTTGGATTATATTAGTTTCATTTATTTTTATTTGGTCAATTTTGTATGTATGAGGTTAATTATGATTTGTGCAAAGCACGCGGTTCCAAATATCGATAAAATTTTAAAAAACAGAAAGCCACAGATATAAATGTCTTAAAATAGAGATTTGAAATAATTGACGTAAACGTGGAAGAAAAAGTGGGGAGCCGAGCCCTGTACCTTCCCCATTCCCTATTGTAGCCTCCCAAAAATCGGTGACTTGCGCATAGCGGCCTAATAGAAGTTTACGTCTGTGTTTGAAATGAAAACGAACAGTAACTTCATTTAAGAGTTCGTGGTCAATGGCGTAGCGAGGCAAAGTGCCGCCAGGGGCGAGAAAAGAGTGCCGTAGTCAATGGTGTAGCGAGGCAAAGTGCCGCCCGGGACGAGAAAAAGAGTGCCGCCTCCGAACTCCGAAAAAATTCCTGACAAGCAAAAAAAACGTTATCAACTTCCCTAAATTTCCTGACAAGCAAAAAACCTTCATAAAAGAAAATTTAAAAATAAATAGATAAATCTCGAAAATGCCGCTCCTACAGCAAGTGTCGCCCGGGGCGGTTCGTCCCCACTGCCCTCTCGCTACGCCACTGTTCGTGGTTGCGCTTGATTGTGAACAGTTTCAAGATCTAGCAAATCGAATGGATATAGGAGGAATATGCATTGCAATTTAGCTCAAGAACGTTGAAGAACAAGAGAAGGAATCAATTAGAACAGGGTTTCCCAAACAGTTTGGAACTGCGGCCCACTTCAGCGGTTTTATAACGAGTCGCGAGACTCGCGACCCTAATAGTAGCATGCAATATCAAAAAATGCACTCCGCCATCTGGGAACGCTGGTTGAAAGGAATCTTCTGGAGTTTTGAATAAATGGCAAAACAAAAGCTCTGATTCAATTCGAATGAAAAATATGGCAAATACAGTATATTAGACAGAGATATTCATACTTTTACCAAATAAAACAAATGGACAGAAAAAAATATTGAAATTTCTTGAAAATTATCTCTTTAAAAAAATTTGCCTGAAACATACCTTTGTTACGCGTCTTAAAAATCCTATGAGCATGGCAAATTCGCTTGACCGCTAGGGTCAAAGTTCTGCCCCAGAAGAGATTCCTATTGTTAGTGGAGTTTCAGAGCAAAATGGTCGGAATACGCTTTCCTTGCGTTTTTGCGAAACAATATTAATTTTAAAAGTACTGTAGGCCAGGGTTTCCCAAACTTGTTGGAACTGTGCGACTCACGCCAGCGGCTTTGTAACATGCTGTGACCCTGCAAACTTATTGTCTACTAAAATTGCATAAAAGTTTAATAAAACACTAATCATTTTATTATAGACTGTGTATGGAGGATTGCATGCATATAAATTTTTTAAGATCTAAGTCTACTTGCAACTTTCAAGGCTTGTGACACTGTGGTATTGGTCAGAAAATGACAATTGAATCTAATTTCGCCCTACCCCGCGACCCACTAGACTGAGCTCTGCGACTAAATTTTGGGAAACACTGAATTAGAAGAATACCATGTTACTATCTAGACATGATGGTGCACATTAAGAGCCATCTTCTTGGTGAAAGCATACCTGACCTGGATCGAATGGCCACATAGTAGGTTTCGAAGATAAACTCTAAAGGCATGAAAATCATAACCCGATTACAAATTTGTAGTGCTTGATTTGTGATGCCTGATACTTTTAAACTAATGAAAGTGCTATATTGTTAAAACGCATGTGTATTCTTAGTCGTAAACTTCTACTAGGTCTCTAGACTCGAGCCCCACTTTTTAGAGGCTACCATAGGGAAGGGAAGGGTATAGAGTTGGGTCCCCCACGTTTTCATCCAAGTTTACGCCAATGCATATGGTGTTTATATTATAAACTGTGGGAAAATTGTAAAAAGCGGATCATTGGCCGATAACAGTGTTCTGAGACGTATTAACTTGTTAGAAAATAAGTAATGTTGATTTCGGGTAAATTCTGGGCGCGCACAGATGTTGACTTTCCGTGTAAAATTTTGCACACAATAAATTTCATGCGCTCACAGACTACAAAAAATTAGAGGGAGCATTGAACTTACACCTCCCAGCGGGGAGGTTACACCCCCGGTTTTTGACGGACACCTCCCTGCCCCTACACCTCTGCCAGGGGTGGTGTTGGCAATCACCCAGACATATGTTAAAAGTAGTTTGAAGATAAGAACTATTACAGGGGAGGTGGGGCCCAGGTCGCCAAAGGACCGCCGTCAAAGCGGCAATAGAGCGACGAACCAGATCAAAAGCAGCGCCTCTGGCGGGGAAGATCCGAATGGCCATCTGTGCATTTTAAATCCGGCAGTAAGACTTGTTGGACTATGACTATACTACGAAAAACTTTCCATATAAGACTCAACACTGGCAACTAGCCAGGATTTTCCGAAGGAAGTAGGTTACGGCCAACCATGCAGCCAATCCCCGACTTAGAAAAATTAGAAAATCCTTACAATCAAAAATGGTCGTCACCTATTATTTTGCTTGGTTAAGTCAGTTATAAGAGTGCTATATGAGCGCGCGGACAGCGCCTATGCAACTGTATTGATATTTTTCTTTGCTTCTTTTTTTCTTTTCTTGCTACATTAAACCCGATTTGTGCGCCCCTCCACCCACAGACCCACAGAATACTAATAAGCAACAAAAAAGTTTTGATCGGCCAACCAAGGGGGCTTAATCCCCGTGGCTACCCCACTGATTGACCTCTGCAATTTTGGGACACCCCCGAGCGCAAATTCCTGGAAAAAGCCTAGAAAGTTCACGATATCCACAGTATGCAAGCAGCCTTTTCATGTTTAGAATAGAAAATACGACTCTGACAATCCATTTTGATACATATTTTAGCCTCTTATTAAAATATACATTGTCATAATGTTTGAAGTTAAATAGACAACTGTTACATACATTGTAGAAATAAGACACACGTCATCACGTGACGAATCCGTTCGAATTTCCGGTCAAAAAATTTGGAATAGTATTCAAATATGCAAATTGTATGCACATATAAAAATGTTTACTGCGAGTATTTTAGAAATGCATATTTCAACATAGACTAAAATGTGTCTGAAAATGAGTTGGCGGAGTAGTAGGCCTAATTTTATTCTGAACATGAAAATGGCCGTCTTCGTATTTGGCTGCATCGTTTGAACTAGCAAATGCTTTTGCCAGCTCTCGAACGATGAACGAAAAACTAAGGGTTTCGGAAATCGTGAATTTTTGTAGAGCCAATGTTGTCCAAATATAGAAATATCTCCAATATTATGCGCTCAGATGGCAAACCCGCGTCCTTAAATTCAAACGACGCAAATTGCAGACTTTATAGAGAAATCTCAAATTATTTAGCACAGTTAAGGTCATTATTAAATTCCTTCTCAAAGTGCTCAACGTTTCGCTGTCTGAATTTACTGATTTTGTTGTTGAAGCGATACAGCTGTACATAATCGTTGGTTGATTGTCCGGTATTCTGAGCTGTTCTAAATGCAAATCCTTTTCCATCCATTTCTCTTTCCTCGGTTGTTTTTTTTAAAAATCTAGGATCAATTTGAAGCAGTTTTGCAATTTTCGCTCATTCTTTGCTTATTCTATAAATTATAGTCTAGCATTTATATTACTCGAGAAGTGTTTGGCACTGAATATCAGTTATCTGTGATTTTGCCATGCAGTGTTTATTCTAGCCACTTTGACATTGGGGGGATTTTGAAATGTTTGGGTGGGGGACAAGGTTTGACATCTCAAAATGTGATGACGAGCAAAAAAAGGTCATCTGCCCGTTTTCCCTTCTTAAACGCTCAGTGACAATCTTCCTTATTTTCCTCTCTCCAAGAACTAAAAAAAACCGCCGCCACACTTTTTTGGAGGGAGGGGATTTCCATCTCCCATGCAACATATAAAAAATTGGGGGATTTTTCATTTTGGGGAAAATCCCCCCCCCCAAAGGGCCTAGAATAAACATGGAAATGCCATGTATGCGATTCAAAACCAGAGTATTTGTCACTAATTCAAGCTATTGTGCTGCACAAATTGCGTGAACGGCATACATTACCAGGTCTTGCAATGGGCTGGCAGCACAGTGCCCCCATACCGATGTCATTCCAGTAGAACGTCGAATCCTAGCTTTGCGTCAGGCTTAGGAAACGCTAGTATCGCAAACGTTGAACTACAGTGTAAATACGATGAACGAACGCCTGGTGTTGATGCGGTCGACTGGATCGAATGAATCGCGCCTCCTAAATACTTTGCGATAGGCCTACACATGGAGGTATTATCCCAGGAGACGGCATTGCGTCATTTTTAGCCCAGGCTGCGTGAAGTAATGCCGTCTCCAGGAATAATATACCTCCATGGGCCTACATTTCGAAACATCGTCGCAGATACCACCAGTCTGTCGTTGATTCACGTAAACTCGCAAGCATTTCTTATCGGCAATGAGCAGAAATGGCTTCCTTTGTAGGCATGGACGTCCGGAGGGGGGTTTGCAAGGGGTGCAATTGCCCCCGTGGAAAAATTGTGGAGTCATGAAAAAAGTAAAATTGCTTGTTTCTTTCGTCACAAAACCTTGTTTTGTACTCCCTTGGAAATTTTTTTCATTTCATTCGCCACAAGACCTTGTTTTGCCCCCTGGAAAAATTTCTGCGGACGCCCATGTTTGTAGGGTTTTTGAGTGGTCCGTTCCTATAAATTAAAACTGCAAAAGTTGATTCTTAGAAGAGACGTAGGATGCTCATAGCGGAGAGACAAAATGCTAAATACTGAAATACACAAGATATTTCGAAATCCTCGAATAAAAAGGCAAGCCTGATGCGGAATTTTCGTCTTCTTAGAAATGTTGGAATAATAGGATTTGATTTAAAAGATATTTATTAAATTAGAAAATTTAGTATTAATTCGCAAAATATGAGCTTTTTTATTAGCGATAGATCTGTTTAGTTCTAGACCGATCATCCACCCCTCGATGATGAGAAGTTACAGCAGCTGACAAATGAATTTTTAAAAATCACAGAGAACGATCTACGAATTCAATGGATCATTTTCAATCGAGCGAGTGAGTTCAGGTTGCATCTGCCTTTCATCGCGCTGGCGGAAATTAGATTCCAAGCAACCAGAGAATCTGCGAAAAAGCTCTTTCCAAAGAAATCTTTTCGACGGATTCGGGCAAATCAGCCAGTCAGGCTGATTTTCAAAATGATTTAAAACAGTGGCGCAGCCACGGAGGTTGGGGTTAAAACCCTTGGCTGCCGACGAAATTTTTTTATGCGTTTTCATACATTTTTCATATTCGGAAAGCGGTTTTGGGGGTGGTTGGCTGCTGATCCAAAATTTCTAGGTAGTGCTATGGAATGTAGAGGTGCAAGGAGACGACCTTTTTTACTTGTCAGCATCTGCAGTGGAAAATACAAGAAGGAAAGATGAGGATGGCCTTTTTTCTTGTCAAGATTTTTCAAAGTTGGTTACGATCAAAACCCAAACCCCCACTCCGAAAATCCTGGCTACGCCACTGATTTAAAAACGATAATTAATTAATATTCGCCTTTCAAAAATAGACTATTTGCCGCAAGAATTATATCTGACATATTTGGAAATTTAGTAAAAAATCTCTTCTGATACCGACTGAGTACTTGTTTCCTGATAAAGTTATTCACAAATTATCGAAATTAAAAATTTACAATAAATCCCAAGATATCCATATCAAAGCATCCAGGATTGGTTAACAATTCTACTAGAATTACTTGGCATCGACGCCAGTTGTGAACTGGCAAACGAATGGAACAAAGGCATCGATCCGTATGACACGAATCAGACATATCAGACATGGCAGGAAATTACAGATTATAGACATCATTAGTATGGACTGTGATTCTTTGATATTTGACTCGGGCTCTAGAACTAGAAATATATCGACATCTTATATCTTTTATTGACCGATGACACGACAAAGAGGTCTACTTAATTGACCGCCGTTTCAAAGGTAAGCATCTCGTACATCACTCCAAATCACGCTATGTTAGTTCCTCGGATGTAGGTCTATGTAGGCTAAACCGTTACAATAGATTAAGGTCTCAATAAATTGTAACTCGCTTATCTTCGAACTTTATTATCCGATGCACGATAAGGCGATTATGTTAGTCAGGTACTACTACTACTACTACTACTACTACTACTACTACTACTACTACTACTACTACTACTACTACTACTACTACTACTACTACTACTACTACTACTACTACTACTACTACTACTACTACTACTACTACTACTACTACTACTACTACTACTACTACTACTACTACTACCACCACCACCACCAGTGGCGGTTCCAGGAATTCTTGGTGGGGGATGCAAAATGAAGAAGAAAAACAAGAAAAAAGTCATTATTAGTAGTGTTTTGCTCACTAAATGTTAAGAAACCTTGCCAAAAAGGCCGACAAGCAAGAAAAAGAAGGTAATTTTCAGTACTTTTCACTAATTTTTTTAAAAACTCACCGAAAAATAGGTTGACAAGGCAAAAAGGTCATCCGGAACCCCGGGGGGGATGCATCTCCAGTCATCAACATGGTGGAACCGCCACTGACTACCACCACCACTACACTACTACTACTACTACTACTACTACTACTACTACTACTACTACTACTACTACTAATAATAATAATAATAATAATAATAATAATAATAATAATAATAATAATAATAATAATAATAATAATAATAGCGAGGTGTCTAGTGGTTTAATTAGGAGGCATTACTCACAACATTTATACACCTGATTTAATTCAAGAACCAATAGAACAAGATTTAGAATCTCTGGAAAGAAGATAATCATGCGGAAACATGCGCAAACAACTAAAACTCACTCGCGAACTAATAGCTGGCGTACCCTCAGGGTGCAGGGTGATATTCTGGTAATGCCACATCTGCCATAAAATACAGAACCCTCAAGGACACTGATAAAATACCGTGTGAACCCAAAGACATTGTGACTCGCGAAGTGTTTGAGCTGCATCGAATAACTCACGATCCACAATGCCCCGTGAGTTGGGTGTTTGCACCAAGGCTTAGTCGATAGGCGATAGCTGAGGCAGATGCCAGGTTTATAGGCACATTATCCGATCGCAAGCCTCGATTAATTTTTCTAACCGCTGACGGAAGTATTTAAAATGAGAAGCCAGAGAGGGACGGACGGGACAGACAGACTGGTAGACAGGCAGAGACAGACAGAGACAGATTGCCGAAAAGGTTGAGGTACAAGAGAATAAACAATTCTTCCGGCACATACGGCAAAGTAGCAGAAAGCGATGTTTGAGTTTCATGACAGAGCATTGAGCGGAGACACACACACACACACACACACACAGTCATTTATCTAATTGAGAGAGAGAGAGAACTGAAAATACAGGATTACGTAGATCTTAATGATTATAAATAAACCGTGCACGCAGAGAACAACATTAATCGTACGATTCAGTATAACGATCGTACAATTAATTTTTCATATTAATTTATTTAGTTCTATGTAATTATTATCTACATATTACATAACTGCAAAATGTATACTGGTCATTTAATTCCATAATCCGTTGCCAAGAGTGTTGATAAATTAGATAAGAACAGTGATTGTTTATTTTTCAAAATGCTGAGGCTTGGTATAACCCAACCGCCAGTCCGGGGTTCGGTTCTTTTTCAACCAGTGTGAAGGTATATAGCCGTGGAGAGGAGGAATAGGACAATTTTCTCTGGTACAGAACAGAGGCGTTGCCAGGAATTTGATTTGGGGTATAATATGATTTGGGGTGTATGAATCTTAAAAAGCTTTGAAAATCTCTAAAATACACATTACAAATTTTAAGGTAGCCTGATTTTTGTGGGGGTATATATGCCGATGTACCCCTCCGTCGATACGCCACTGGTACAGAAACATTCTTGTCGGCTTTAGGAAAGCAATAAATAAATAATAATGCATATTTAAAGCGCCTTCCCGGGCCTCGTTACACCTTCCAATGCATCTGTGGCGGTAATCTTGTTTCAACCTCCCTAGTAGTCCCGACAAATTGGGCAAGTGGCAATAAATAAATAATACAGGTCTACGACATAGTAAGAAGATGCTTGACTACTTAAACGTTCTAATAATTAATTAATCAGAAAGTCTTGACAACGTCAAAAACCCGGATAAATACTGTATTGTTCGCGTATACGGTATTTCGTCATAGCTAGGAGGAACTACGCCAAAAGTGGTTTACGAACGAACCATTTGAGAAATGCGTTTCAATGGATTTCCAGACTATCTATTTTAGTTTCTTAGTTTCAACTTTCAGGACTGCTTAGGTCATTTTAGAATTGCATCGATGGTAGCTGCGAGAAATTATAAAATAACTACGATACTTCTAGTAATCCACGCTCATCTCTATTCCACTGCTTAGTTCGTCTCTCCTCTTTTCCCTTCTGCTTCAACATAGACACAGTTTCCATGGAACAGAACTTACAGGCTCCGAAGATAATTCGAAGTGCGTCCTTGTTCTTGCACGTTCAATCATTTCTCGCCTTTTCCTTTTCCGAAACCCCTGCAGAATACGAATTCGTGCATCGCTGTACGTTTTCAAATTAGAACTCGTACTCGATAAAAGTCTTCGCCGGAAAAACCGTGAGATTCTCCATACGCGATACTAAAGATGAGCGAGCAGGTGTTTTCAAGAGTGCTAATGAGAAATCACAGACAATAACAGTCAACTTAAAATAATTATTATTCTCAGACCCTCTGCGTTCACCGGCGGTTATGGGCACGATGCTTTCCGCGTAGGAATAATCCGTTGAGACACACACACGGAGTTAATAATATTTTTCGCTACGTCTCAGTGCTTGTAATGCCTGATCGCCCCTCCCCGTATTCCATCAAACGTAATTCGGACTTTGCGATTCGTTAGGAATTATTGTTTGTTTTTCTTCTCGCGTTTTCTCTTCTCTCCGGCGCTGCAGAAGTAATGCATGCAGCGCCAAATGGGAGATTCATTTGAAAGTAAAATAAGGCGCTGCATAAATCGTGATTCGTCTGCTTTGCTTAAGCCTTAAACAGAACGCGGCGACTGCAAGACACGAACATGCAGATCATGTCCTACGAAAATGGATAAGAAAACAACGGAGTTCAATCATCTTTTATCGATTACGAAAACCAACAGGTTCCATGTGGTTTTCATTTTCCAACCAGAGGGTCCCTGATAAATTGACAGGAACTCCGCTTCGGTCGTTGTGAAGAGGTTTAAACAGCACAGTAAACGATTGAACCAATCCATTCGTTGTCACAAGGCAGAAGACTCCGGCAAAATCTGATCATCAGATAGAGCCCCTGAGACCACACAAGTCTCTCGAACACCGCTCTTAGCCTATAACTCTGGGAAATTCAGGCATGGCTCAATCTTATAATTAATACTAATATCTATACACTTTTGTAGCACCTTTTCTGGTACTTTGAGGAATCAATCGATGGTACTTCTATTACGAATCACAAAAGAGCAAGTCAATCAAACCACGCGTCAATGAGGAGCAGCAAGGCAGACTATGGAGGAAAGGCTAAGCGAAAAAGATACGAGTTTTGATTCTGGTTTGAAAGTGTTCAGTACTTTGGAAGATCCGACAGACAGAGGAAGAGAGTTCCAAAACTTTGGGTCTGACACAGAAAAAGCTATCTTGCCGATTCCAGCTCTAGTTCTGGGTATGCTGAGCAATGAATCTGCAAAACTAGCTGAATGGTAAGGTTTTGGGTGTTTTCAGACAGTGGCGTAGCTAGGATTTTTAGGCCCTAAAGAAAAAATTATTACTGGGCCCCATCAACTCAAAAAGTCACAACATGACGAACAGTGCACTAAGGCTTATAAAATTTTAACACTTAATAATAACGCATCGTCTGTCACCGGATTCCGGAAACTGAAAACTGTAAAACGGCTTTGTTTTTGTAGCGCTGTCATATTTAATACCTACCAAATTGATCTGATTAAGACTGATTTTAATGTGTTTTTAATTATTTACTTTTGTTATGATATACTTTCTTTTTTTACATTGGTGGTCAAAAAGGGCCCCAGTTCTTCTGGGCAATACCTTGCTTATTCTTGCTATATGGTAGCTACGCCTCTGATTTCAGATGGAATTTAGGTACTTATGATAGGCAGAGGCGTCACCCGGTACGGTAAAGCCATTGTGTCACCCAACCCAACCCAAGCAAAATAATTTACACCGTGGACCTCTTTGAGCATTGCGTAGGCCTACTCCAGTACCAGCTCATACGTACAAATGGGATCGCTTAGCTTATTAAATTTACAAATGCCTTACTTTGTGATGCCACCCCGTTGTGGTGTCATAATTCGTGTCACCTGATGCGACCCGTACCTCTGCACCCATCAGCGACGCCATTGATAATAAGTACTTCCAGTAAGTTAATTTAAGAACTTATAATAAGTAAGTGGCTACGGTTTTCCCTCACTGACATTATGGAACGCTTTCTACTGGGTCCTATCTCTCTCTCTCTCTCTCTCTCTCTCTCTCTCTCTCTCTCTCTCTCTCTCTCCCCAATAGCCTCCCTCTTGTTTTCTTTCCTCAACCATTCCAATCTCCTATTTCTTACCCTAATTTACTCTTCAAATTTCTCAATTATCTACACCGCTTGCTCTCTCTCTCTCTCTCTCTCTCTCTCTCTCTCTCTCTTTCTCTCTCGTTTATCTTCCAAAATGGCTCAGATTCTGAACGACTATCCTGAGTATCATCTGTTAGGCCTTGCGTTTTGGTATCAAAATAGTTTATCGACCAAATTGATCCCCGATCAAACATTCACCTCCGACCAATGAAATACGTCCCCGAACTTTGAGAATGGCGTTCTTATATACTGCATCAGGCTCAGTGAAGCATGTACGCCTTTGTGCCAGTGGGTGATAACACTGACCATTGTGCAAACCCTTTATAGTAGCACAGATTCATGGGATTCATGTTGTGCCCTAGCGTAACAGCGTATCCACATTTCCTACGGTTGCTTTTAAGGCTGCCGATGGCTAGAGCACCTCATGCAGCCTATGGTCTTTTATTGACGTTCACTGCGCCTCAAATAGCAAACATCCGCCGAGTCCTATAACGCGTCCATCAAGCCTCGCTCACAATCGACGACTTCGCTGGCAGCGAGTACACTGTGTAGTCGTCTTCGAGACAGTCCAGTTACGGCGCCTTGTATGACCGTGGCTTTAGTCAGTCGATCTTAGCGATACCTGCATGTGCAGGAAGAGAAGCTGCTATCCGGGAGGACAACGAGTGTCTAAGCCGGGTCCAAGGTCACAGTCAGCTACGTTCTCGACTGCGGCCGACGACATCCGAACTGTCTTCTATAGAAACCAGCAGGTACACTTATGTAGATCAATAATAAATTATGAAATATTCTAATATATAAACTAAAATCTAACAATATATCGTCTTTTTAGATGTAATCTTATCGTTCTTATGCGTAAATAGAATATTTTGGAAAGTAAGCTTAAGCTATCGATCTGAGGTACGTTGTGAGAAGCGGAAAATGCTAAAGCAAATATCCTCTCGAAGAGGCACATACTTAGGACAGACATGGCAAGACGAAACTGAAATAAAAACCTCGGTATAATAACAATTTTCTAAGACCGTGCAAATTATAGGAAGACGGCGAAGAGAAAGAGAATGCAAAGCTAGGATGGTAAGGGGTCGTCCACAAATGACGTAACGCGCCTAGGGGAAGGGGGTCCGGGCATTTGTTACGAAGTGTGATGAAGGGGAGGGGGTTCCGTAAATGTGACGTAACGCAACGCACAATTTTTAAGTGATCTTTTTTTGCTTGTCAGGGTATTTGGAGAGAGGAAAATGCAAGGATGACCTTTTTGCTTGTCAGTATGTTTGGAGACGGAAAAATAGAAGGATGAATTACCTTTTATTGCTTGTCAAGACTTTTCGGAAGACGAAAAAGGGGGGTTCGGCCCGTTGTTACGTCATATTTTAGGGGGTCTGACTTTTTGTTACGTCACGTTACGTAGGGGATGAGGTCAAAAAGTGCCAAAATCGCGTTTTATGGACGACCCCTAAGTGAACTTACCGGTTGGAGACTAGGAATGAGCTGGTGTGGCAGCCAGGGGGCGTATCGACTGGGGTACATCGATATATATATATATATATATATATATATATATATATATATATATATATATACCACCCCAAATCAGACAACCTTAAAATTTTAACGCATTTTTTAAGATTTTCAGTTTTTACGATTTATACCCCCAACACATTATACCCTCTAAATCAGATTCCTGGCTACGCCCTTGGTGGCAGTTTATAATCTTAGCCTTTGCATGTTGAAACGTCTTCTGTCTTCGTTAATTAAATGCATTTTAGCGTTGACGAGTTACGGCGATCGTCGAGCAAACAAAGATAGCACAAAATTCAAAATTCTAATCAGTCTGAAATCAGACGGGGATCGATCGATGGTAAAGATAAGATAAATTAAAGTCGTTTGTTGCACTGGATTTCTTGTCAAATTCGGTGTTCCTCTTGCCTCAATGGCGGATATGCTTGGAACAGTCCAAAGTGTGCGTCAGTGTATTTTTGCATTTACTGTTCACTCAAAAAATTTTTGATTATTTCACTGCAACGAGTTTGGGATTGACAGAGTCGTGATACGTGATATAGTTAAAACTGAAAAGTCCCCACAGTAGAGACTTTTTACCAATAAAAGGCAATTTTTGCTTCACGGAATTTCTGCAATTCTGCTCTCGACGGAATGCTTTTGAAACAAGTCGTCAGGAGATTGAACAGTTTTGCACGATTTTTAACTTAGACTAACAGTATATCGACGTAGGCCTATACGGGAATTTGACTCTGCCTCCGAAAAGCGAATTCATGGCGTATTTTGTAATGCATATCTGACAATAATGTTTCTGTGTCGGGTTATTAGCTTGTCAGAGTCAAAGTCCTTCCCTGGTTCCTACCTGAAGTCCGGGTTCATATAGCGGCGATGATCTCCGTTTCCAAGGCCATCGGCCATCGGCCATCGGCCATACAGGCGCGCAATACCACAGGTATAATGAGTCCACTGTATCGCTAAGCGTACCTGTTTGGTTTGCGCAGCTTATATCAATTCCACCAGGGTTTAATCTAGGCCGTTTCCGGGGGGAATTGCCCTTCCCCTCCCGGAAATTTCAAATTCCCCCCGGAAATTTTGGCATATTACATCAACTAACAGCAGCCTCCTAGCAGAATTTCCCCGGCTTTGTCAGTTCCTCCCCCGTAGTCCATGAGTCTAGATTAAACACTGAGTCCCATTCATTTTGCCACTGCCCTCTAACGAATGTAGGCCGAGTCAGCCTCAAAGCTGATACGGGCGTCGAACCCACGACCGTCCGAAATCCACGCCAATGTTGTTACCATTCCGCTAACTCCTCATCTTAGCTGGTAGCGTTAGTCACGTCACAACAAAGATGCAAACACGCCGATATCAGGTGTCTTGCTCGGAGTGCGTCATTCGGAGTGAACTCGTTTCTGCGGATACATCGCTACAGTGGCGGCTCCACCGGGGGGCCAGTGGGGCCCGTGCCCCCTATTGAGTGCCTGACCCCCCAGTGGCCCCCAGTTGGGACTCTATACTTAATGCTACATACATTAAACAACAAATGGTTGGCCCCCATGATTAGAAGTTGCCACCCCAACGCCCCCCCCACTTGCCAAATCCTAGAGCCGCCACTGCATCGCTACATCGCTGCTTCGTTGGGAATCGATGACAGTTCTTTGACGCACCTGCCTAGCAGTTGTCTAGACAAAGGCATCGCAGGTGAACGTTTTAACGAGTCTTCGAAAGTCTTAAATGATTCGCGCCGACGCTTCCTGTTGAGCAAAATTTTTCTCAGACCTACCACTGTCGCTTTTCAGCAATCTTGACAAATTATGACCTTTTGAAAATGAAAAATACACTCTGCCATGTTTTACGAGGATTCTTCCAAAGAACGACGGAGTTTGCGTCGATATGGCCATTCGACAATCCCGCATTAATTTCCAGCAAGCAAATGTTTTCTTCGAAATTAGACGTCGACCTTTCTAGCTCGAAATACAAACGGTCTAATATTATTCGAAATTAAGGCGTGGATGTGGTCGATGCGAAGATTTTACACAGTATATTCACGAACAAAATCATTTCTAAGATATGACCAGGGTCTCAGAGAGGGGTCCAGGGGGCAACTGCACAGGGGCCCGGCGGTCTGGGGGGGGGCGGGCCGATGATGAATATGTATAATTAACAATAATATGAATAATAACACTAAAGCAGAGGGGGCCCGGCGAGCAAAAGTGGGACCCGCGTGAAAAGGCTGACAAGCAAAAAAGTTCGTCAGGTAATTTTAAGATGTAAAATAGGCTGACAGGCAAAAAGCAAAAAAAGGTCGTCAGGCAATTTTATTCTGCACAGGGGCTCGAAATTTCTCTCGGCGGGCATGGATATGACAGCAACTGACTGGCTTAATGTCCTATCTTAAGACGGTCTGGTGACTGGTTCCTGCTGAGTTTTTTCATTAAATCCGACTGCGAAGAGTAATCGACTGGCAGGGCAGAGCGGGGAACTCAGATGACTGATTGATATATTGCGAAAAAATCTTCCGACTCAGCAATGCTGATGGCAAGACGATCAAATCTTGTAGTTCTCCGGCAAAATGGACCAAAAATATATGAAAGGCGACTTTACTGAGACTTTTGACTAAATCCATGCGTTGTCTAAGTTTTTGCAGGTATTCCTGTAGCTTCCATTTGCTGCGGATTTGATAGACTCGGCACTGAAAATATAATTTTATTGCAGATTCATTTGCTGGAAGTCCGCTGGAAGTTTTATAATGAAAATTTATTATCGTATACAATATCAGAAAGTGGTGTTAATGCACAAGTTTAGCAAATTATTATCTTCCGGTGTATTTTCTATTTGAAATAAATCATTGCGGATTTTGCTAAGCGTTTTAAAAGTAAAACATTAGTTCATCAAAAGAGATCATTCAAACATAAACTCTTCGTGATTTCCGACAAAATGGTTGTCTGTCTGCCTGCAGTTTTTCCCACGTTGCAACGTTGCAATAGTCAATTCCTCCTTACTACTACTACTACTACTACTACTACTACTACTACTACTACTACTACTACTGCTGCACTGCTACTGCACCACACCACTACTGCTACTGCTGCTGCCACTGCTGCTGCTGCTGCTGCTGCCACCACTGCCACTGCTGCCACCACCACTGCACTGCACTGCTGCTGCCTGCTACCACTGCTGCTGCACCACCCACTGCACCACCACCTGCTGCCACCACCACCACCACCACCACCACACTACTACTACAACTACTACTACTACTACTACTAATAATAATAATGAAGAAGAAATTTCAAGTATTTCAAGTGGTTTAGGACGTTAAGTTAGCCTGTATGAAAACCACTATAATAAATACAGTTAAGAACGTAGTTTTTCGTAGCTTTCGTGCTAACTTCTTCGTCCGTTTCACTATTACTCAAATGCTCAATGTACAAATACTAGTTGTTTCAGTGCACGTTCATTTAATTGCTGCACCGTTATTGCAAAACACCGCGAACGAAAGAGAAATACGCCACAACTTGGCATGCTCGAAACTTGCTTGGTCTTAAGCGTTCGGAGTGCCGTGACACTCCCAGTGCAGAATTAATTTACCTTGGACAAAGAAAAACCACAGAAGCTGAACATTGCCTGAGGAACTTACTTCCTTCACTGCACCTTGCTGACCTTCGTGTCTGCCAGTAGTTTCAAATGTCCTTCCAACAGCAGTCCGTCGTCGTTTTCGCTTATCGAATGGCGACATTTTGGATTATTCGTGCAACTTTAATTGCATTGTTCCGACGCGTCCTTTGTGGCGATACTGTATTTTAACGACAGTAGGCTGTTCGACAATTTTAATACAGGCTGATAAGAGTTTTTAGCATTAGCATCAGTAATTTCAGGCTCGGATGCAGCTGTCATCCATTCGAGAATAACGACAAAGATGATGACAATGTGAACGCAAACTGTCCAATCCATCTCATTTGCATATGACGTCACACAATCGTCGTCTGCCGTCCGCAGAAGACCGCTCTAAGACCACTTTTATACTCTCTCCGTCCCTCTCTCCCTCCATCTCTGTCTCTCTCTCTCACTCTCTCTCTCTCGCTCCCTCTTTCTCTATTTTCCTCTTTCTTCCGAGATGTCATCATATAATGCGATTCTTCGTCAACCAAATCAGTTTCTCTAAACTGAAAGTCACGAACTTATTTCGTCCGTCCGTTTCAACTTATAAATAAATAAATGAATGAATAAATAAAGAAATAAAGAAATAAAGATTTTTATATATATATATACATAGGTCAGTCAGCTAAGATGCTTCATGCGGCCAAACAGCTACGAATCAATCGAGTTTTTGTCATGAAAATTCCTTTGTCATCCTTCCAGTGACATTGTCTTGAATCTATAATCTATTTAACCCGTCTTTCGTATATATCCGCTCTGCCGTCGTGGCCGCCGGCGTAATGCTTCCATTCGCTGCTAGTTGTTTGTTACGTGGCTTCATTCTGGTCATCACCTGCAGTTGCACGTAGGCTATGCATCGTCGCATTTCCTTACGTTCCACCGAGTTCTGTTTGCTTTATATGCGACATATACATATATAGGCCACACTCAGTGTAAAATACAATAAATGTGGCTTTGCATTGCATCCATTAATCTCCTTTTATTATCTATTCTCTCTCATTTCCCCCGATGAATCGTTCCATCCACGTCAGTTCTTTTTCCTGTTAATACGAGAAAGCAATGGGCCCGGGAGACTTTTATGAAGTTTAGAAACTTGCTTCCCGTTCTTCCTCACTGATTAAATCCTGCTTTTTAAATTTTTCATTGCGTACTCGTTCGTCTCGATTCATTCGTTTCAACAAAGCTTCGTCTCCTTCGCTCAAGATACAATTTCTCGTCAAAATAATCGATCTCTTTGTCAATACGCAAAGATCGAAGGATAAAGGTATACAGATTATCTAATCTCCTAAATGAAATAAGAGCGTAATGCACATTAATACATTAAACCATCGTATTAAATATGTCAATAAGATGAAGTAAACAATATTTTATTATGATTTTTAAATGATTTATTTGTTTAAACAACTTTATTTTCCGAAATGCAACCGTTTGTCATGCAACGTATCCAGAAAAAAAAAGAAAAAAGTTTATTCGCCATTATCACCAGTACACCTGATCTACAACTCTTCCGCCCTTCCGAAAGTTTCACGAGAAAAGCTTTTAAAACTTGACAAGCAAGAAAGGTAATCTCGGTAATTAAGTTATTACGATTATTATGTAGCATTTCGGAAAATGAATTTGTTTAAACAAATAAATCGTTTTAAAAATCATTATAAAATATTTCTCATAGAAAAAGTGGGCCCCTAAATTTTTATTTTGCTGGTGGGCCCGGTACAACTGGTACATTTGTATCTTTGCAACGAGGTTCCTGATAATCAGTGACGGATTTACCACGGTACAAATGAACCGTGTTAAATTTGTGGTACATTTGTACCGTGGTAAATCCGCCACTGATTATCAGAAACCTCATTACAAAGGTCAGCCAAAGATTTATCGCGTGTCGTTCGACAGAGTCTCAGTGAAAGGCAAAGAAAACGGGAATATCTACAAGATTGAAGTTTGGTTTTGATGCTTGGACAGTCTTCAGAGGAGGTTTTTCTATGCCACGAGTTTCAAAGGAGGAAAGCAATGTCAACCAAATTGACGACCTTTTAGTGCCGGAGTAAGAAAATTTTTGCATAAAAGTATCATCTTCGTGTCAGCTGCATGTTTTGCTGCAGCTTTAATTCAGTGCTAGAATATTAATAGCGGAAAATAATGCACTGAACGTGTTAAGACATGGATTGGCATAGCCTAAGGGAGCTGCGGATATGAGCTTTATAAAGGCAAGATGTTTGAGTATAGACTAAAAGGCTTGATGAGATGTTACAAAAACTGAAAGAGCATTCTGTGGCATAGGCAACCGAGTAGTAGTGAATCGTCCGAAGAAAAAAAGGTGCGATTGCTTATTTTATTTTGAGCGACAATTGATTTAAACATATATGTGAAAAACGTTGGGAAAATAATAAAAGACGTTAAAACCGTAAAAAGTGTTACAACAATAAAAACGTTAAAACGTTGAATAAAAAACGTTTGTTTATCTGAGCGAGATTAGAAAATGTGCCTTACCCACCCTTGGGGAATAAACAATCAAGTCACACTATTCAAAACGACTGTGGAATGAAATAAACAACAATAGTGCTGACATAAATTGCTTACTCTATGTTGTCAGTAAGTAAAGCTGCATGACCTGCTAATAAGCAATCGACTATATTCCATAGCTAAACCGCAGAAAGTTAATTAATTAGCTCGTTGTAGATGATTTGAGAAAATCTGTTTTTATTTTGCCAACGTTTTTTATTATAAAAAACGTTGACAAAAATTTAAAAAACGTAAAAACGTGGGAAAATAAACAACGTAAAAAACGTTTGATACATCTATGGATTTAAACAGTCGCGAATGAGTGAGAAATGAGACGACGAGCGAGTGGAGTGAAGAAGCGCTGGTGCCGTTGGCATGCCCAAGTATAGACAGTTTTGATGAATGAAGTAAAAAATGAGTCAATTGTTTTGCACTGAATGAGTTAGGGGCGACATTCATCCCGCATGACGGTCTTAGGTGCAGGCGATTCACGAGATCGATCGATTGTCTTGGTTACTGCGTTGAAGGGGGAGGGGGGTCAGCGTAATTTCAATATAATGCAGTCGATAGATGCTGGCTTTATGAAGATCGTAACACAGGGAATTGCAACAGTCTGATTCTAAGTTTAAGTTAACCGTTGAAGTGATATTGGTAGAGACCGTTTTAATGATGGAATCTTGTGGTATAGAGCTGCCACAAATTGGACCATTGGTCTGGCTGCTTCAAATGGAAGCGTGCGTGTGAAGGCGTTTGAACAGGAGCTGTGTATTTGGATCTCGTCGATCGCATACAGACGTCAAAAGCAAGAGTACTTAGTCATTCGCTTACATTCAGGTAGAGGGTAACGAGCAGGCGAAATCTAAAGCCTAATAAGGCGCTGTAGGCTAAATGGAAGCTGAAAGGAACGACAGCTTTTTCTTATATATATATATTTATATATATATATAATTATATATATATAAATGGTATGATATAATAGTCGATGTACCAATTGGACTAAAGTTCTTTATGTCGCCTCTTTCCGAACGATTCTTTGATCAACAGAGGTTAATTACCCTGCCAGAACTAAACGAAGTCATAATATTTAAGAGCCCCCAGCAGTTCATGTCTCTGTGATGTTGGACATTCCGGTTTTTTGCTTTGGTTTTAGTGTTCGATAATAACCGGAGCCAATACGCCATTATAGATGCGAATGTTTTGCGGCGTCAGTTTATTCCCTCAAGTATGGACGAACTGAGTTATCAAATTCAATCCTTTGATAGGATGAAGCTAACTTCGACGTATAAAAAAACTTGCAGCAACTCACTCTTAAGATGCTATTACTAATAGGCCTATTACGTCGGCGGTTTTCATTTTGAACTGCCGATCATCCTAGATTTTGTCTACAACGACATCTCTCGAAAAACGCATCCAGACCTACTAGGATACGAAGCATTCTATACAGCCGCCGAGTTTGCGCTAGTCTACAAAAGTCAAGTTAAAAAGCCAACCAACAAAGTCAGATATTTTTTCTTCAGAGCTGTGTGGAAATGCATTTGTAATGTGTGTGTGTAAATCACGCAGTAGTTTACTAACATGTTAAGCACTACGCCTAACTATTTGGTCTACTTTCTATAGTATGCATCTTAAATTTTCTGTTAATCACTAAAATATGATAATTAATTAGTCATAAATTTGTGTATACTTAATCTATTTGTATATTTAAGCTAATGTCATAACGAAACAAAGACGAAATTAATATTTCCACGCTACAAGACCACTGTAAATAAATATTCTATATTACATTACATTACTGGTGAGATATTTTAGCCTAACAGAGCTGTCCTACGATCTGTAGCAGTCTGTTGTCCATACGCTGATGAATTTTCTTATCGCTTTCAAAAGCTTCTGCAAGAATTTTAAGCATTCAACGACTTTATATATATACATATATCAGGGGCGTCTTTAACCAGGGCGGACCCTCGGGCACCCGGCGGCCTGCGGGGCCCTAGACGTGAAGATCAATGTTGACAAAGAAAGGTAATCTCCAACGTTTTTGAATGTTGACAAGCAAAAAAGAAAAGGTAATCCTACGTTAAAAAGTAGTAGGGACCCCTGGCACAGTGCCCGGGGCCCCTAAGATGCGCGGGACCCTGGGCACTGGGCACTGTGCCCGAATTTTTACATGTAAAGACGTCCCTGATATATATATATATACTCACTGTCTGAACTGACGATGCATTTCGCATATTTGTTATTACTGAACAGCCTTTCTAAATGCAATATTTAAAATCTCATTCTGTTACTGGCGAATGGTGTAAACATGGCTGCATTCTTCTAGAAAACATCAAGTAAAAAAGCGCAGCAGCAACTCGTTTTCTGTAGCGCTGCTTTTTTTACCAAACACAATTCGTGTATTCGTTTAGCAGTCATATAATTATTGTATGCACGCAGTTATCTAATTCACTAATTCACTGCTTCACTTTCATATGCATTAACTAGAAGACAACGCCGTCATTACATTTAACCTGCACAGTCTCAATCATGCTCCACATTTTCTCGCATTGATTTCATTCTATTGCAGTTGAATTTGGAGCACCATTGATTGATAATTTGATGCCACATCCACTATAGAACTACTGCCATAATGTGGACAGTTATATCTATCGATCGATGGGGTTGCTAGCGTTGCCTCCTGTTCTTGGGGGGCGCGAGTGAGCAGTCGGGGGTTCGGTCGTACAGTCTCGAGTCTTGTGTGAAGCTCTTGCGAAGAATGTTCGTTAACGACTCGTGCAGAGTGGTTGAGTGACAAACGAAGACCGACATTTGATGACGGTTGTAAGGATGACGACGCGAGTGGATTCGATTCGAGACGGAACAAAGATCCCAGACGCCGAAGGACTTCTTTCTTCCCTATACGCTGTGTTAATGGTTGCTTGTTTGCTCAATAACCTCAGCGAAATACCTTTTAGCCACTCTGTATCGTGGCCAAAACAGTGACATAACACTGGCAGCTCTCTCTCTCTCTCTCTCTCTCTCTCTCTCTCTCTCTCTCTCTCTCTCTCTCTCTCTCTAGGCCTATATATATAGGCATATATATATAGGCATATATATGCCTATAAATACACAGGATAGGTCCTAGACCTGTATAAAGAGGATACGGAAGCAGGAACAACCGGCATTTATTAGAATTCTGCGTTGCCAAAGACGTTCCTAATGTAATCTATTCAAAGCGATGTCAAAGCGTTCTTTCTCGTCTCCGACCGCTATAGCCGCCGACCAGAACCTGGAAAGCAATTAGCGGGTCGAAATTACTGCGCTTCGTACGCGGACATTCCACTTCCGCGCAAGCCCGTCATGTATAGACTTCCGTATACGTGACCAAATGACACAATATGTCGACAGCGCGGTGGCGGAACGGGTACTAAGAATGGCGTGAAGAAATAAATATCCGGTATTTTCTCATCAAATTCGACGCAGGGCAGGCAGCAAACGGTCATATCAAGGCGTCCTGCAGGGTGGGCGGAGGGGCAATTCAGTTCTGTATTCGGTCAGAGGAGCCTTAGCCGTGTAACCTTACGACATATGATGCGATGACTGATCGCTTCTCTCGATATTAGATCTTCAAGAATGAACTTGAAATTAATATCATTTTTGGATTATTATTTTAGACCAGTTCTTGACAGTAAACAAGGTTATTATTATTATTATTATTATTATTATTATTATTATTATTATTATTATTATTATTATTACGGTTTCTCGCGATGCGTTGGTGGGCGAGCGACAAGTTCTTGATGCGTTGGTGGGCGAGTAAACAATGGTTGGGCGAGCGTTGACTATTGGTAGACCGTTTAGTCCTTACGTCGCGAGGACGATGTTCGAAGACGACGACAAAAGAACCGGTTTAGTCGAGTCATTCAGCGTCATATATCATTTAAATCCTATATTAAATATGTGGCGATATATGCTATTAAATGATTCTATCATTAGTATTATCATCTATCGTTCTAGTTAAATATGTATATAGCTATTGATCATCTATGAATTGGGAGCCTTGAGTGTTTTAATAGGAGTGTTTTGATCATGCTCTAGGACCATTGACCAGCTTTTCAAAAATATTTTGTTTATTATTTTTATTATTTGGAAACCCCCTAAAAGTTGATATTTTGGATGTCTACGTGTTTTGCAGTTGTAGTCTAATTTGAAAGTACTTTCCGTGCCTTTCTGATCTAAGAAGCTGAGCATTTGCATTCGAAGCAACACGTAGCCTATGCTTTGCCAATTAGCGACTTCCGGGTGTCAGAGATTTTAACAAATTATTCGTTCAATTCGTACGATCGATCCAATTTTGCTCAAACAGGTGGAACAAATCGAACGACTACGTCATCGTAATGGAGATGTGGTACTGGAATACTGTTCACCTGGGCGCAGTACGTCATTACAGCAAAGTTTCGCTTTAGGCACCTTATTAGTCATTTTCGCTTAAAATCATCATCATTCATCATTCTTCTCCGTGGGCGCAGTATCCGTTGATGTCTGTTGCAATTTGAGTTCTCGCCCCTCCTCCATTCGTTTCTGTCTTGTGCGGCTTTGTTAAGCTTCATGTATGTCTATAATATGTTACACCGTTCTTTAATATTGTCTATCCATTCTTTCCGTGGTCTTCCTTTGATGTTTTCGCCTTCCATTAGTCCGAGTTTAAAACACATTTCAATAATTACTGTATGCCTAAAACATCGTCCTATTAAACTCAAGAGCAATTCCACATCCCATCAAACGAATCTATTTAAGAACATTTATTTATTTATCGAACATATTTAAGGCATTAATCGAGGACAATCTCTATACTCTATACTCTGGAGCATTCCCATAGTACTATTTCGAAAATGCATGTTTTATATAAAATATTTGTATATAACCATAATATTTCAGCAAATCAAGCAAAATTAACTTTAATAAATGCTATAATGAACTGCAGTTTTTACTTACTACCTTCTATAACACAAACAGTAATTCCTCAGTCTGCACAATCTAATTCTGCCCGCACATAAACTCCAAGAGCTGTGCAGTATCAGTGTTATCTGTGCTCTCATCCAAAGCTACTGAAAAATATGCATAGCTAATCTGCCAATCAACTGCTCAGTAACGTCTGTTGCAAAGTCATGAACTCGGCGTTGAATTGTCATTCTTGACAATGGTTTGTGAAAAGACTGGCGTTTTTGTGCAGTGAGTCAATTCTAACAAAATCTCCAATGAAATGATTGCAATTAGCTGGGCCACTTTGCAACACATGAGAAAAAAAAAGTCTTCTTTAACAGTTCAATTTTCTGTGCAATATGCAGTTGTATACATATTATGTAAGTGATTCACGGCAAATTAAACACACCGATATATAAATGCCTAAATGCTGTGCATCAAGTACGTTTTTGTATGTGTGTGTGCAGTGACAATTTAAATGCATGTTATCGAAGTAGTTTATTATCGCCCGTCTCTGTGCCACGTTGTTAGGCCTACAGGTTGTGTGTGTATCAGCAGATACCTAATTTCTATACCAAAATTACAATTCTCGGGCCAGTGTGTGATTGCGAAATTGTCTATAGGCCGGACAGAACCCTTTGTGGGCCGGTTTTCTGATTGGCTGTCGTTATTGACGGAATAGCAGTTTGATTTCAAAGTGTAATATATATATATATATATATATGTGTGTGTGTGTGTGTGTGTGTGTGTGTGTGTGTGTGATATTCTGCTGAACATTTTTATTATGGAGACCACCAGCGCCTATAGGCTGACCGCATATACTGCATAGATTGGCTGTCGTATTGACGGAATAGCCTACGTAATTCGATATTCTGCGTTTTCTATGGAGACCACCAGCGCCGAGTATAACGAGAGTCTGATTTCCTATTCCTTTCGGCAAATCGTAAAGAATAACCTCAAGCAAAATGCCCATTCGCAGTACGTAAGTACCTGTGGACGCAGTGGTGCAATGACCTCAGACTTCTATAGCGCAGCGAGAAACTACAGCTGCTCACAGTTTATTATAGGCCTAATCAACTGACTTGAATAGATAAAAATGTAATAATTTCGCCATCGTCAACAAATGACATCAATATTTTCTCAGTAGATGGACAAGAACTTCGACACCGAAAAAAACAAGTACATAGTAAGCGTTAAAAAGACACCTGAGGTCACACGTGGTCAAACCGACCGCCATGAAAATGGCGTTCTAAACTAATTAAGAGGGAGGAGCTTCCTACGGTGACCTGTGTGGGACAGAGATGTCCATGGGTTGGGTTAACCCATGGGTTGGGTTGGGTTGGAGTGGGTTGGGTTGGGTTGGGTCAGACTTTTCCATATTGATGGTGGGTTGGTTTATAAATTAAGTCATGGTTTAAGAAACTGTAATGTATTACAGTGGGTTGGGTTGGGTCAAGTAAGGTGCTCTCCATTAATTATGTCAATTTTTGGGCAATTTTTGACCCCCTTGTCAACAACTGTCAACTTTCAGTTATCCCCCTATAATTATGTCAAAAACTTTTGACCCCTCCCCCAAGATCAATGACAGGTCCCAATAACAAGGTTATTATTTTTGCGGTGATGACCATTTTTATCATTTCCCCTTTTTTGCTCATCGAGTGTCAAAATGTGGTGGTGATGACCTTTTTGCCATGCTTTTTTCCATTGTAATAAGTAGTATTCCATGAAATTTCCAATTTTTTTTATTATTTATAAAAAGTGAAATTGTTGACGTAAACTTCTCTTGACCCCCTCCTGTCAACAACTGTCAAACTTTTTCAAAGTCCCTAAATTGTTTAATGGACAGCCCCTAAACCTTATCGGCATGGGTTGGGTCGGAGATTTGATGGGTTGGGTTGAATTGGGTTCTAAAAAATGGACCCATGGACATCTCTGGTGTGGGAGCTGTTCCTTTCGGAATACCGTATATACTCGCGTTAAAGTCGAATACTTTAAGGCCAATTCACAGGCTTTATACCCTGACCTCGACTTATTTGCGAGGCACTAACTGGTGGATAACGTTTTCATGCATAGAATGTCGAAAATAATTTATTTAGCTAAAACTTTGTGTAATTAATTACATTCGACATACGCTATACGGCATCTAAATAAAAGTTGGCGTCAGCGATGTTAAGATTTGTAATATATAGGTGCCACATAAATATTAATTGTAATTTATTGTTTGCGTTGTTTCTGAAAAGAAATTTCTGCATAATTCAGTCGCTGTCGACCGTCATCTGTTCAACCGCGATAACTTGGTTAAGAATTGTGGTCTGCGTGGAAGTTTCTGCCGATGTCTTTCGAAAGGTAACCTTGGCTTTTCTTTGCAGATCTGTCGTGTCGGTCTCTCTCTCTCTCTCTCTCTCTCCCCCTATCTCTCTCTCTCTATTTCCCTCTCTATTTCCCTCTGTGTGAGTTTGTCTTGTCTGTCTGTCTTTCTTTTCTCTCTCCCACTGCCTCTGTCTTCATGCACTTCCGTTCACCGTTGCATCATAAAAAAGACTGAATTGTTTAGAAAATTAAGTCGAGAAAAGCAGAAAGCAAAGAGATGGAGAAAAACGACGGAGCGAATAAGAGAAGACCGCGAACACTAGCGAGATTGAAGCAAGCAGAAAAAACGCAGCGAGAAAGATGGACTCAGGCTCAGAGCTGACGCAAAAACAGCGAACTGTCCAGAAGTCATTTCGCGTGTCGAGAAATTGCGTCTCTGAAGAATCTTCAAAGCGAAACCGTATCTCTGGTTAAACAGTTGACCGACCATGTGCCCAAGCAAAGGCCGAATCCAAAATTATTCGACACTTATGCAGATTCGGTCGGTCGATTTAAAGGCTTCCAGTGATCGGTGTTTTATCCAGCCTGTTAGAGGAGATTCCCCCGTCCCAAACCCCAAAAGTCCCCCCATACCAAATTCCAACAGTTACAAAAATTTTGCATTGAACTGTGTCTCTCTTCCCTTCCAGCCAAGTCAATCCCCCCACCCCCCAAGACCTGGAATATGGATGAAACACTGCCATTGAAGATTGCAAATATTCCTCTCGATCTGACGGCGACACTCTATCTTCTGTATACAAGGATTACATCGAATGTCATCGACATTCGAAGCAATTTAGGGTTTTCTGTTGGCATCGACGAATCTAATTCTGTTTCATCGCGACAAAAGCTAAGCAGAAGCGGCGGCAGCAGCAGCAAAATGACAGATTGACTCGATTTCTAGTAGAAAACGGATGCTTATGCAAACGAAATTTTTATAATCTGAATGGACGAACTACTTCATGCCAACATACATTTGACACCAAAGAAAGTTCTTCATTTTCGAGAAAGCAATAATACCAGGAACGTACAGTGACAGAACAGTACAGTGCATGACCATGGACATGGGTCCATTTTGAAACCCAACCCAACTAACCTATCATCAATCAGACCCAACCTAATCCACGAAAGCAATAGGGTACCTTGAGCCAAACCAACCCCCACCGTAACGCATTAAATTTATTTTTGAAACCGTTACTTATTTTCTGGTCCAACCCAATCCCACCCACCATCATAAAAATGGAAGTGTATACCCAAGCAAACTAAATCCAACCCATCAGTGGACCCATTCCAGGTCCATGTCTACTACAGTGTGTGTAGTGTCTACTATCAGCTGGGCCGACTGCAATCGGTCCTGAACGCCGCCGCCCGGATGATTTTCGGTGCCAGGTGGCATGACCATGTTACCCCGTTATTGAGGGATAAGCTCCATTGGCTCAAGATCCCGGAGCGTATCGTTTTTAAACGCTGCTCGCTGACCTTCCGAGCCTTGTATGACCCTTTCTGCCCGGAATATCTTTCGGCGTTGATACGCAGGCCGGTGATGACAGACTGTCGCAAACAGCTTCGTTCTAGCAAACGATCTCACCTCTACGTCCCCCCTCCGTCCAAGACCGTGAAGCTTGGAGAAAGATCCGTGACTCGGGGCAATCCTCTCCTTTGGAACGCACTTCCAGTTTCAGTGACCATGACAACCAACTTCGAGTCGTTCTTATCGAACGTTAAAACGCATTTATTTCGTATATCGTATGACTGCCTTTTGTAAAACGTTCTTGCCTTTGGCCTTGGCCAAGCTATAGCGCTACATAAATTATCAAGTAGAATAGAACAGAATAGTGTGTATTGTAAACTGTTATTATAAACCAGTAAACCTAATCATCCTTTAGAAACAAAAGAAATCAACACAAGGTGTCTACAGGACAGCAACACGGATACACGAAGACTCTGGAAGGTAATCGTATTCAATGTCCTTTTAAAAGCAATCTCAACACACGGGCCCTACGTGTGCAAAGTCAGGCGAATAACGCTTTCAATGCAGGCATTTGAGAACACCAACAACATATTGTCATTATTCTGCATTTCCTCTCCGCGGTTTGTCCGTTAAAGCGATATTTTTCCATCGCGGTTTAAATAAGAAATCGAGACGATTTTCGGATGAAGTATCTACTTCCTGAACGTTCGAACGGACGCAGAGGAAAAAAAGTTTGTCGGCCGATTCTCATTAGTCGGGTAATGGTTTCCGGCAGTCGGCGTTGTTGTTCTCCGGCTCATTAGTCGCGCAGTATCGTCTATATAGTGCATGGTCTCCGCCCTTAGGTATAGCGTCTCGTATCGCGGGCAACGCGCATTGAAAGAAACAGTGCACAATATATCGACTCGCAGTTCTGACGATGAGCGTTCTATAGGTCGCCTGGGAATGAAATCGCGAGGTCAGCGGGATTGTCATTATATGCTTGTCTCTCATCTGTCTCATGCGTCGTGCCGCCGTCTTCTGCATGCGTATTCCCTTTTCCCTTACCTCGACGTGATCGCCGGATAGCTGTAGAGGGTGGGTCTGCTTAACAAGGAACTGAGCATTTTAGTTGTACTATGATAACTTAGGATCTAGATTAGTGTAGGTAGGCACTAGACCTAAGCACCACAAATACACACACAGACACACACAAACACACACACACACATATATATATATATATATATGTGTGTGTGTGTGTGTGTGTGTGTGTGTCCTACACTAATCTAGATCCTAAGTTATCATAGTACAATATATACAGTATATATATACAGTATATATCAGAGATGGGCACAATTAGACAAAACTCTAATCACAGTTCTACACACATTAGCTGCTGTCTAATCAATTAGAATTATATTAGATTGTCGATGTTATATCACGCAAAACACAGTTTTTAAAATACTAATTTAATATCTGTGTGTGTCTGTGTCCTACACTAATCTAGATCCTAAGTTATCATAGTATAATATATACAGTATATATGTAATGGCTGGCTTTTCCATATATATAGTAATCACACAAAACACTCTAATAAAAATCATGTATTTGCTAGCATGGAATTTATCCTGGGTGTACATTTGCCAATTTATTCTAACCTCTTACTAACAATATTTCCTTCTTTCGATTAGCTAATCAATTTGCTAATTGAAAATATCCGTATATATATAATCTCTGACAGGTTGCAGCCAATTTATTCTAAGTAGCCTATTTCCTTCTTTCTGCATGCACTTTTTATCTAGTAGGCTATTTGCCGATGCCTACTAATATGACTTCTAGTTCCTCGAGTGTATATTATGCGGGTGTTATGCGAATAAGGCAAGGAAATACGTTTTCTGAATCGGACGAAAAGTGATACGATTGCCTCGGAGTGATATCTGCTTTCGCGAAGTAGACGAACTTGGAGTTCCAACCTTTCAGAAGATCGAAGTTCACTTCTAAAAAGAAGCACAACGCAACGTCATAACAAACTCCATACACACGAATAAAGGAAAGACCATTTCCTTTTGCTCTCTGCTATGAATATATATATATATATATATATATATATATATATATATATACACAATATCCATACTTTAGGAGATTACAAATGCTGTGGCTTCCGTGTAACAGATTACGATCATTATATTCGAGACTTAACAACAGTTTCTAACCGTGCTCTATAGATGATTACAGTATACGAATTGTAGGCTAAATGGGAAGTCTAATATATTTCTTACTGTCAATTCTATACAAAACACACACACACACAAACACACACACATATATAATATATATATATATAATATTAAGATCCTTATCTGTATGTCTCTCTGTCTGTTACCTTCAAGCGTTCTGCATGATTGGTTGACTATTGGTAGACGGTTTAGTCCTTACGTCGCGATGCGTTGGTGGACGATGTTCGAAGACGACGTTGCTATTGGTAACAATTGTTCGTAGAATCGTAGTTTAGCACGGTTTAGTCGAGTCATTGCAGCATCAGAGGGGTGGGCGTGCGACGACGTTGCTATTGGTAACAATTGTTCGTAGCGTGCGACGACGTTGCTATTGGTAACAATTGTTCGTAGCTTGAGGAAGTTGCGCATTTTTAACGTACACTTTAATGTACACAAAAAATACGTGTACAGCGTCACAAATGGTCACAATTGCGTGATTTTAACGTGCATAGGCCTAATTATTAGGTCTACGTGGCGCAGAGCTTGGCTAGGTGGTGTATGTACATCATTGAAGTGTTGTTCAGCATGAATTCAATGATTGGGTATTAGGTATAGGTATTGAAATCGAGCGCGAGCGAAGCGAGCATCTTTCTAGTATATATATATGTGTGTGTATATATATATATAAGATATTGACGTACGTGAATGTCGTCATAGAACGCGCTCTGTTTCTTGTTCCTGTGTTTATATTTGTTTGTGCATTTGTGTACGGCTGCTCTGTCAGGTAATTATTATAGCGCTCTATCTAGATAAGTAATCGACAGGTTTCATCATGCTCATTGTTTGTCGCTCTCTGCATGCAAGAGCACAGCGATACTTGACATGCTGGCTCGTTGCGTAGACACTATTAGACCTATATTTATTTCCACTCCGCATCAGAGGACATGATTATGATGGGCCTGGGAAATTTTATCTTCCATCGTCCTGCCAACGTGTCTAAGGTTGTCGAAGATATACCATATTGCTTGATTAAGGTAGTAATATAGCGGTATATGGGCGTATAGAACTATATTGATATTTTTCTTTGCTTCTTTGCAACCTTAAGCCCGTCCACCCACGAAATAATAATGCGCACAAAATTGTGGTCGGGCAACCAAGCAAGGGGTGTCTAACCCACAAAACCCCCACTTGGCTACACCATTGTCCGCAGTATTTTCCTATTTGGAAAGCGCGTCTGAAAAAACCTGTGATAAATACTGTCTGAGCAATATTAGTTTATTGGACCAACTCTTGTTAGTCAGTTTCCACGACTGAGCGGTTTTGAAATAAAAAATCTAAGTTTGCCTATTTCTTCATCCCGCTTTCTCATCGCATAAAATTCTATTTAATCATTTCCAATGTTTCAAGAAATTGGTTCTATTTAAGGCCATTCGCATTCCGGCTTAAAATATGCCGCAGGATCAATGCAGCAATCAATTATACTTAGAGTAGGTCTTTGTTTGAGGGAGAGAGAAAAGAGAAATGAAATCTGTAGAAATATCATATTAATTGTCTTTGCCGCGCTTCACGACATTAGGCTATCTATTTTACTGTACAGATTACGAAAGAGAACAGAACTGTTCATTACGTATTATATATCTTATTCAGGTGCCCTGTATTACCATGTCGGCGACCTTGGACTTCCACTCCATCCTATCACATGTCGCTTGTAGCAGTTCTACTTCTGATATATTGTCTTTCGTGTCACTTAGCAGGTTTTCGATGAACGTCAATCTTTGTCTCCCTCTTGCTCCTTTCCCCTTCACTTTACCGGCAGTGACTAGATTTTCCAGGCCTTTTTCCTCATTATATGTCCGAAGAATTCTAATTGCCTTTTCTTTATGGTTTTAACAATTTCCTTCTTGAGTTTGCCTTATCCAGGATCTCTTGGTTTGATTTTTCTCTGTCCATGAAACCTTGTATGTCCTTAGTACTTAGATTCCGAGGGACTTAAGACAAAAAGATATACATTTCACAGCTCTCGTTCCGGTTCGAGTCCGATTCAGAAAAGATTCATTGAAATGCAATCGCGTTTATATATATATATATATATATATATATATATATATATACTATATCTATAAACTTAGATTCGCAATCTACAGGTCCAAATAATATGCTCACTCACGATATAAAGTGACATTCACTATGATTTTCATAGAATCTACTGTTATGTATTCGCGATGGCATTTGGCTTCTGTGGCTTCGATTGCTTTGAGCGCCGTGCGTGAGTTCTGGCCTCGTTGTCAGATTTATTCTCGTTATTAACAGACCCTTCCCCCCCCCAATACCAACCAACTCAGCCAGCTTTGTTCCTGTTTACTCTTCCCGATGCGAAATTTTAGCGACCGTTCGATAATTATAATTATCGAACTACCGAAATTCTGTAAATTGTTCTCTCTTTCTCTCTCTCCCTCTCTCTCTCTCTCTCTTCCCCCCTCTCTCTCTCCCAGTTTCTCTCTTCTTACTGTTTCGTTTCTAACGAGACTCACTTTACTCTCTGTGAAATATCGTCTACGCCAACGCATTCAACGAGCAATGCAAAACAAATTTCGATTTCTTGTACGGGAGACGGGATGCTGCTGCTGCTGCCACCGTCATTCGCCTGCAAATCACTCATCGAAATTGCGCCTCGGCGACGCATCAAGTTCGAATTATGGTGCGCCTGTTAACGAGGAATTGTTTGGTTTCCAAGTCGTTTGCCGGATAATTGAATAAGTGCAAGTCGATCATCGTTTGTGTCTTCGTTGGCTGGAACTTCTGATGATAGTGAAGTTAGTGAGGGGGTTTCGGAAAAAGTGCGGGACTCAGAGACTCTAAAATTGTTGGGGAAGTGCAGAAATTTCCCATTTATATGCTCCAAATTGAACTCCCGCAAATGAGGGATTTGCAGTTTGGTGCGGCCATATATGGAAAAAATTGCGGCGTTTTCGATAGCGAACTCCGCATTTTCCCGTAGAAAAACGGTTGTGTCGAGCAAAAAAGTTAATCCAAACAGGCGCTGGTCCCTTTTACAAACCCTGCATGACTATGAAACTGTAAGAAAAATAGCTAAAAATGCTAAATATATTATGAAAATCGCAAAAGTGCAGATGAAATTGCTGCACATATATATATATATATATGCGGAAATCACAATGCGGAAAAACGGAAAAAGAGCAGCGCAATAAAAGATTGGCTAAATATGCGATCGTATATGTGATAGCAATTTCACACTCAATAGGTATGACTAGCTAATGAGTTCGTACATCAGTACTCATACTCAGAGAACCTCAGTCGGGTTGCTGCTATTTATAGCAGATGTATAACATGTCCTTGTAACTTTAGCTCGTAATAAAAGTCTTTGCATTGCACTCGAACGTCAAGGTTGCTGACAATTGAACAATATTTGAGTTGAGCAAAGGTGCTAGCGGTAAAAATAATTTTATTGTTTGCAAGACATTGGCTCTGGGATTACGTGGTGCAACATGCCTTGGTCGTTTACGTACTGTTCGTTTAGAATTGAAAAAGGAGTGCAAGATGAATACATGACACCGTACATTCAATCTAAGGAATAAATCAAGAACAGTGTATCGCATATCAAAGAAACCAGACTGTTTTCTCGTTTTTAACAAATCGGAGAATTCTTTCCACGCTGGCCGAATACTTTTTAAACAGCCTAGCGTTGCCACCAAATACATGTAGTAGGCCTATTGATGTTTCATTTCCATCATGCAACTGATTGCTGCTTACGTTCGATTTTAATTTAGATTAAAAGTTAAATTGCGTGTCTCTATTAAAACAATTTAAAATTATCTTCGTTTTGGATATATTTCAAGATTCAGTCGATCTATTCATATACTGTATATTGGAGTGGGTTAATTTTGAATGTGACGCTGTTGGCGTATAGCCATAATAGCCTATTTCGAATAGTTCTGTGTCTATTTCACGATAAGGCAAATCACTGACATTTCAAACTGAGCGATTGGTCAAATTAACAGATTTGCTATCAAAAAGCAAGATTAGGCCTACTCGTTAAAATTTGCAAGAACTTGATAGTCTAATTTAACAGGATATTTCAAACTAATCACAAAACAAAATGAAGCACTTTAACAAATCGAACAAATCGAGAGATCAGGAAGTAATGGCATTCTTATAGGTTTTGATTTCACTGTCATTAGAATCTAATGATTAGGCCTAATTAGAGCTTTTCAATATATGGTATAGAGTATAATTTTTGAAATATTCTTGCAATCTTGCCGATTTTGACGAGTAACTACCAACTAATTCTTTAGAATCGTCACACAAAGTCTGTCACGTGATCTCGTGACTGAGAGACAGCCAATGGAATGAACACCTCTGGTTCTGTGGCTATCGATTCAGTTCTCGAGTGTTTGCCTTCGTATTTCCATGCAATTACCGGGTCTCTTCTATTCTTCCTACTTCATCATCTCTCTCTCTCTGCCTCCTCTCTCCTCTCTCTCTCTCTCTCTCTCTCTCTCTCTATCTATCTATCTATCTATCTATCTATCTATCTATCTATCTATCTATCTATCTATCTATCTATCTATCTATCTATCTATCTATCTATCTATCTATCTATCTATCTATCTGAAATCCGTCTTCTTCCCCTTGCACAATCACTGCCTATTAATCTGCCTCGATTCATGCAACCAGGGCAGTCGTCGTGACAAATGTCTTGTTGAACTAATTCGTAACGTCGTCGTCAGTTTCACGACACTGGTGTTGTTGTAGGCGCTGACGGCGCGGTTTCACCTAACGACGACGACGACCAATGTAAATTTCATTAAAGTCCGTGAACGCCGATCACTACAGCTGCTTTCCAATTCCAATGCGGTAAAATAAATACAATTATGACAATAATTATGCACGCTTTTATAGCACCGTTTCTGTAGCTCGGGGTTGTCAATCGATGGTAGGCCTACACCAGTTACAAACCCCAAAATTCAGGTCATTTTCAAGTATTAGTCAGTGGGAAACAGCAAGGCAAACTGTAGAGGCAAAGTTGTATATCTGAAAGAGTAAGTAAGCAAGTAAATCTCGTGGATTTATATAGAGCTTTCGTAAGTAGTGCCACTGCAGCTTAACAAGCACTTAGTCTATCTTAAAATAGTCATTGGAAAGGCGAGTGGTCGGCCAACCGGGCAATATATCCATAGGGCTGTGAGAATAGGTTGTTATTGCTACGACGATATGAGCTTATGAAGAAATAGATAAGATTTGAACGCGAAATCCCACAGAAACAAGTTGAAACAGCGTGAAACAACTAGAAAGCAAGGGACAGCAAACGCGGTTTTATCAAAAGCATGTATTTTTGACAAAATGTCATCAGTGAGTGTGTTGGCTAGATCAGGATTTGTCAGTTTCGTCATGTTTTAACTTGCTCTGGCGGGCGTCACTCTGCGAGACGACGATAGTCATCGTCAGTCGCCTCTTGACGGCGTCATCTGTCACGTCACTTTCGAACCAGGGAAGCGTTACGATGACCGAAATGTCACTGGCAAGTAACTGAAGTGCAACGTAAAATTCGGAGTGACGGTGCGAAAGTAACATGTCTGTCTTGAACGCCTGTCTAAAATATAATCGCTCCAGAGCATACTTTCTAAGTGCTCTTGCAATGTTTACTCAAAGGGCAAATTGACTCTCCTCTCCCCCCCCCTCTGTCCTCTCTCCTCTCTCTCTCTCTCTCTCTCTCTGTATGAGAAAAAGTACTACTGAGCAAAAGATGCAGAAAATCAAACGTCTGAAGCAAGGATGGCTCTTCAGTCTTCAGTGATTCGGGGACAAACCTGGACATCTTTATTAAGAAAAAGCACTGCATATTGTAGGCCTACGTCTGACGTTCTCTAATAAATTTGAAAACCAGGAATGCGACGAACGCAATTCGGACTGAAAACGCAGACTATTAAAACGTAAAATGGGAATTCCATAAAGACGTTTGCCTAACTTTAATAAATATACAGTACTCTCACGCACATACGCACGCACGCATATACAGACACGCGCACACACACCGAATATATGGAGAGAGAGAGGGGGCAACGAAGAGGTAAAAAGACAGACGCAAAATGGCAGAATGATGAATGTCGTCTCAAGAGATATACAACTCGAGAAAGTTTGTTAATTTACAGTAGAAGACAGAGCGCAGTTGCAAACAATTCATGAGACGTGTCATAAAGAGATGCAATATCATATCTTGCCTATATTCGAGGCATTATTTGTAACAGAAGTGGAGTGTTACAGATTTTTCTTGTCTGCATTACGAATTTTGCATTCTCTGAAATTCAAGATTAGCGTTTATCTGTAATGTCGATATATCAGATCATCTTACACTCTAGTGTGCTGTTCCTATCTCTAGTCAACCTGTGTCATCCTCTGTGCATAACGGCGTCACCTGTTGTAGCTTGCATTATTTGGCGCATGATGCTCATAAACACTACAACTTATAAATCACCTGTGCTGTTTCAAGAACAAGTGCAACTCTATAACGAAGAAAGGAGTATGGGCAGATCTTTATAAATACTAGAAAGAGGCTCGCTTCGCTCGCGCTCGCTTCGCTCGCAGTGCAGGATAATACTAATCCAATACCTACACCTAATACCCAATCATTGAATTCATGCTGAACAACATTTCAATGATCGCCACCTAGCCAAGCTCTGCGCCACGTAATAATTAGGCCTATACGTTAAAATCACGCAACTGTGGCCATGTGTGATCTTCCACGTTAAAATGTACGTTAAAATTGCACAACTACCTGAGGCTGCGAACAATTGTTACCAATAGCAACGTCGTCGCACGCCCAGCCGACCGTGTTAAACTACGATTCTACGAACAATTGTTACCAATAGCAACGTCGTCTTCGAACATCGTCCACCAACGCATCGCGACGTAAGGACTAAACGGTCTAAACCGTCTACCAATAGTCAACGCTCGCCCACGAACGCATCGCGACGTTAAACGGTCTAAACCGTCTACCAATAGTCAACGCTCGCCCACCAACGCATCGCGACGTAAGGACTAAACGGTCTTTCAAGAGCAATAGTCAACCAATCAGAACGCTTGAAGGTAACAGACATACAGATAACGATCTTAATATTATAGATACGTGCTAATATTCAAATTTCGGCAAATTTCAGCTAACTGGTTCTATTGAAAAGCATCACAAATACATGACTAAATAACTTGCATCACGTCAAGCTGGTTGTTTGTCACGCGAAATGATTCACTTTGTCTAATCGCTTATATTTTTTTAAAATTTTACATCGGATTCAAATTCAGACGCGACGCGGTTGGACAAATAGCACAGAAAGATAAACATAACCGGCGACAGCAATTTAGGTGATGGATGTCTTGTTTTTTATGGTAATTTTGACCAACGGTCATCGAATATCCTCTCAGTGACGCTAAATCACTCTCGTGTCAAATCCACAATATATGCCGCTTTTAGAACCAGTTTGAATGTTGATCAAATGATGACGCCATCGAAAGACATCGTGCAGATAACGTCGCGATCACTGAATTCCATTTCAACATGATAATTATTAAAATAGTTCAGCTACTGTAGGCCTATATCTCAGCCTTAGTTATAATAGCAGTAGTAGTATATCAATATAGGGCCTATCAATATATTTGTCATTTGTAACCCAGGTTAAAGAAATAGGAAAAGCCATCCACTAACCAAACACCTTCAGCAGATCCAAGCGAACTCGTTTCTTTCACGCAGATCTCAATTGTGATTTGCAATTTTGCATTTCAAGAATTATATGCACTTCATTATAGTAATATCAGCTTAACATCATAATGATCATATTATATGAGCCCAACATTTGCCTTTACTAGGTTTCCAGTCTGATGAAAGTACTCAGCATTCAGCTGAGACAGCATTGCATCGATCTCACAGCGATATAATCTCATCAGCGTTTGGCAGAATTGGTGCCCTAAACATATCAGCAGATTTCTAAGTCGTCAATCATTGGCTATCCATAAAACGTTAGGAATAGATCGATTTTTCAATCAATGAACACGACGTAGAATTGGTTCAGTCATATTTCACCTATCACACACACACACACACACAAACGCACGTGAGCTCCATACAGGGAACCATGCCAGATGGGATGGTGAGAAACGTATCTTCCAGAAGTCCATGCATGCAGCTCTATGATCTAAAAATTCTAAATCACGGTAACGTAGTAAGAGACTTATTATGGCGCTTCCTATAATTTTCTACTCAGAGGCGCTCCAGGCTTTAGAATCGGTTCATAAGAAAATGAGATTTTATACTTCCGTTAACAGCTCATTTGCAGACGATACGCACGATGTCTACAACGTTCACAGCTCACTTTTCTCGGAACGACTGCTCCAGTTGGACTCAAGCGAAAACGGAAAGATTGCAAGCGATCACATTAAGTCAGATTAATTCAGATCAATATTCAGATTATAGGATTATAATCTGAATCCTATAATCCTATAATCTGAATCAGTGATCATTTTACACTCTATTTGCATACTTAAACACATGAGCTATATTGTGTCATAGGCCTGAAACCAAATTGATTTATAGATAACATTTAGAATTGATCAAGATATTTCAATATTCTATTGAACATAATTTTTTCAAAGACGTTTGAAAATACAGAGAGATTAGATATGGGTCTGTAAGTTAGATTCAAGTGTTCTAACTCCAGATTTGAAGATTGTGATTATTTTAGCAATTTTTAATTCAGAAGGAAAGAATCCAGATCTAAATGAGGCAGCGGTTCCCAAACTGTGGTCCGCGGACCGAAGGGGGTCCGTGGAGGATATGGCGGGGGTCCGCGAGAGCCTCCCAAAATATTCAGTAGCACTTCATAGTTTTAGCATTAACAGTCTTTGTGCTGAAATTATGTGTGCTGGTCAAACCACCAACAGCAATAATAATTAATTAATATAAATCATAAGATATAATATACTAAAGCTATGTAATAATATCCAAATATAGGCCTATAGTAACACCGCCAGACGGAGTATAATATTAGCGGGGAAAACCAAGGTGGTCTCGCGAGAGCGTGCGAGAGGGCCCAGTAGACGACATCAGTTTATTTTATTGAAAGTCCGTATTGAGAACGCGTTTATATCAGTTTTATTTAATTAAAGAAATATTTCGCTGCGTACTGTGCTTAGTCAGTTACCAGCCACCTGACCCCTGGAGAACTAAAGAAGAAATTAAAGGCATGCCAGTACTTTCTTTTCATATAATTCTGACAACAAATTCCCTTGGCCCTCCACCAGACCACCTAGAGCTGCATCTATCGATCAGAAGCAGCAAAGACCACCAGACCTCATGACGCAACAATCAGAAATAATAGTCTAGTACACAATATCACTCACCATTCAGAGTTATTGAGTTTAGTCTGTAATGGATAACAGAAAAATTAGAAAATTAAAAAAAACAAGAACACGTCAAAACACAAATGATTTTTGTTTCTTAGCCATCAAATATTAGTGAACAATAATTAATGAAAACGAAGGATCGAGACTTTTCGTTGAAACTGACTTGCGTGCGTGTCAAAACACAATCAAGAATCGACAGTTTGTGCAAAAAAGCAAGCACATCCATCTCATTAATGGTAATTATATTTAAGAGAATTTGACGAAGTAGCTGATTCTGGGAAAAATAAGCGTGTTCAATCTATCTGTAATGTAACAACGTTTATTCAGTGACATTGATCTTTAGGGGCGGAAGATGACAGAGTGGGTTACGTGCTGGAGCGTCAGGCTGGCGGAGCGGGTTCAAGCCCAGTTAGTGCCCCTAGTGGCTTTCACGCAGGCAGTAATGCCTCCTAAGCCACTTTAAATCCTGCTAGTTTAATTGTATAGGCATATTAAGATTGTCCTCATCGTAACAAGTCGTCATAGGGTTAGCGCAGCTAGCCCAACAGGGGCGTAGCGACGGGGAGGTGGGTATATCGGTATATAGGCTACACCCCCAAAATCAGTCTACCTTAAGTTTTTTATGTATTTACATGTGGTTATACGTGGTTTATATGGTTTATGCGGTTTATAGTTAAGATTTATACGGTTAAACCCACCCAAAATATTTATACCCTCCCAAATCAAATTCCTGGCTATGCCCCTGCTAGTCAACTGGTGTTGTGGGAATATGGTGATGATGCCCGTATTTTAGTTAAATATTAGCTGTAATTAACATTTACTCGTTAAATGATGTAGTCCGCGAGCTAAGATGGGAACAAAGTAGGGGTCCGCAATCCAAAAAGTTACACTTACGTTGACCAAAGGTTTAGAAAATTCATGGAACGTTAACTCTGCAAAAGTTGAGGAGTTTATTATGCATTTCGCAAAATCAGGATTTAAGCAATATACCCGTCATTTTTCAGCATAATCATTTATAATATAATCAGGTTTTAATTATAATCTTCTGATTGATTTCATCAAATCATGAGAAATTTTTATATTTCAAATTATTAATAGTATCTAAAACTTCAAATGGTGTAGTTGGGAATATTTGAAATACATTATTATTGAGATTATTAATAAGTGCATCTTCAATCTTTGAATTTATATTGTGTGTTTGAATTTGATTAACTATTTTCTCACCAATTTCAGCAAAGAAATTATTAAATTTATCAGGTACCCTATTAGTCGGTACACAGCTATTATTCAGTTCACCCGAATTTTTTAGCAAAATATCTAAATTTGTGTTCATTACTATTTAAAATACTATTTATCACTTTCTACATTTCAGAATTAGAATGTTTACATTTATGAAGTTTGTTGGAGTAATGCCTTTACTGGGCTAACAGTTTTATAGATTTGAATTTATTGTTATATTAATTTTATTAAATCTATTTTTATTGGCTGTAGTTGGATCACTTAGATATTTAGCATATAGTTTTGATTTAGTTTTCATGGATTTGTATAAAGCCGATGACATCCATGGTTTTTGTATTTGGTGACTGAAGACGAAATTTTGATCGGAAATGTTCTTGTTGCTCATACTTTTAGAGATCATTTTATAGTATGTATCGCCAGGACGTCAGGTAAAACTGATAAAAAGTTCTTGCTGCTTCTCTTAGGCTGTCTGTATGCTTTATTCCTTTGTCTTCCTCTTGCTCTCTACCCCTCTATTTTTCCTGTTATGACTAGATTTTCCACTCCGCCTTTTCTTATTAGATGTCCGAAAAATGCAAGCTGCTGCTTTCTTGTGGTTTCGAGCAATTTTCGAGATTGCATTGCCTCCATTAGGCTGAAAGAGTTTCTCGCAGTTTGCTTGAGAAATGACAACGCATACAGAAAAACTAAAGGAAGAATAGAGGAAATTGCAAACGACGTTCGTTAATTGGCAGTCGAATATAATACAGTCAAACGAATCGCTGTTGGCCGATGTTTGCCGATTGCGTACTGACGCAGTGACGAAACACAGTCATTTGTCTCGAAAATGTGAACCCGCACAGTCGACAACTGTGCGGGTTCACACTTTCGAGACAAATGACTGTGTTTCGTCACTGCGTCAGTGCGCAATCGGCAAAACTCGACCAACACGCGCGGTCCTCTGGTGGTGACATTGGACGACACGATGCCTCGGTAATCGCCGGTTAACTGGCGATATGCCGCAGTGCTTTATGAGAGGCCGGGGTCAGAGTTACCGTCTTTAGATAATTTCAGTTGCGATGGAATCTCACAGGGGCGCTGTCATTACGCAGAATTTCCATGCAGGCGTCGAAGCAAGCACAGAGGCCAATCTGGAGGATAGCTGTCTGTCTTCGGAAGGATTCGAAAGATCACGAAGACCGCAAGACATCACCGGGTCTCGCGACGAATAATGACTCGGTAATGGTGGCGTTCCCTGCGGCGGCGATCGGCGGAAGCATCACTCGCACGCCAGAGAAGAATACATTCGAAGCTGGCGGCTATAAATCTCGACTGGCAGAGGAGGATTAAGTGGCAGATAGAATGAATATCAATGCCCGTTTGGCACTCCCGAAGCTGCGCGCGGTAAAAGACGTCTGTCTTTAGGTGACTCTGAAATTACGAAAGCGCTCGAGGGCTTTCTCTTTTTCGATGGTGGTTCACGTTGTTCGCACGTCCGATGGCAAACCGTTCGTCTCGTTCACTCGCACGTCTCGGTCCGTAGTTCACAATCATCGCCGCGTTTACCATAGATGACGTATGCGACCGCCGACATTGTTCAAATGACGCTAGAAAGCTAAACTCTGCCAGTAGACAAGCAACGCCGTAGTCACTTATCCTCACAACAGCAGAGATAGGATGTATTCATAACTTCGGCTCCGCCAACCGCCTCAAATATCGGTAGTTCTGAGCGACCATAGACAAGTCCATTTAACTCTCGAGCAGTGGCGTAGCTAGGATTTTTAGGCCCTAATGCAAAAATTATTAATGGGCCCTTCAACTTAAAAAGTCACAACATGACGAACAGTGCACTAAGGCTTAACAAAATTTTAACACTTAATAATAACGCATCGTCTGTCACCGGATTCCGGAAACTGAAAACTGTAAAACGGCTTTGTTTTTGTGGCGCTGTCATATTTAATGCCTATCAAATTTATCTGATTAAGGCTGATTTTTAATGTGTTTTAAATTATTTGCTTTTATTATTATTTACTTTCTTTTTTTACATTGGTGGTCAAAAAGGGCCCCAGTTCTTCTGGACCCTAATGCCTTGCTTATTCTTGCTACATGGTAGCTACGCCTCTGCTATCGAGTCATAATCCGTTTCACTAGGGCTACCAGGCGATCGAAAAAGGGAGGACATATAAGACAATTTTAGCAGTGGTTAGTGCACTGGTCTGCCAGTCTCAAAGTCCGTGGTTCTTCTCGCGGCCGCGGCAGAAACTTTTCGGTTGTTTCTAAATTGTTTTTTGTTTAAATTGTTTATTTCCAATTAAAACATCATAGAACATAAATCATAAGCACAATGAACATGAATCATAAGCACAATGAACATAGGCCTAAGCACAATGATCATGTAGAAAAATATAAATTGAAAATTTTATAAATCCTTGATTATACTATATTGCTTCAAGTTAACATAGCAACAAGGAATAAATTAATCATATTAGAGCAATATTTAGTGCTAGTTGGAAGCTAGAGATACCAAAGGGAATATAATTCCCGTAATTCGGTATCCTACATAGAGGTAAGTAGGTGGATGCCTTAATGTAAATATATTGGTAATTTGGAAAATATATTTAATTAATGGTGGATTAGTATGTAACAGGAGTATATACACGTATACAGGGTGCGATTTGTGACCTGGAGGAGTTGGGGGTATATGTCGAGCTTGGGGGATGCAGTTGTTGGGAAATCTAGCAGTGGGGGATGTAGTGGTGGGGGATGTAGCAGTAGGGAGGATGCAGTTTGGCAGTGGGGGGATTCCCCCTTCCCCCCGCAAATCGCGCCCTGGGCGTATATAGCAGTTTCTGTCCCAAGCGCTCCCAGTTGACTCAATTGTGAATGAGTACACCGGGTTTTAACTCGGTGGAAGGAAAGGCGGCGAAGAAAAGGCTGGCAATCGCCCTCATGCAGCCGTTGCCATGTAAAACCCTTCGGTTCTCCGTACGGGCGCTGAGCCCAAGGCGTGTACCTTTACCTTTACCTTTACCTCGTATCCGTAGGCGTAAACTTCTATTAGGTCTCTAGGCTCGAGCGCCCTCACTTCTCGAGAGACTACCATAGGGAAAGGGAAGATTGTTCCCACCTTTTTATCCAACCTTGCGCCAATGCTCGTCTCTTTCGTCCGGCAGGCAGGCACTGGCCTTAAATATAAAACTGCCAGACTTTCTGCTTTTATTGTTGACAGTTGACTGACTTCATTTTTGGTCTGCTTAGCAAAGCAATAATTGCTATCGCAAAAATACCCTCTTAAGAAAATGTCTTGCGTGGAGTTTCACGCTGTATGTTGTTCGGGTAGGCCTAATGGCGAGCTGCTGTGAAAAGTCGCGTCTTCGGAGAAATTCGAAATCACGTACAGGCTGTAACATCACCGCATGCGCTCTCCGTTAGAATATGCGCAATATATGTGTGGTTCTGATAGATTTTAAAGGCTTTCGAGAGATATCGAAACACTTTATTTTCTTTTTCCCCTTTTCGAGTTTCAGTGTCCTCCTTTTGACATACAGGTGTCCGGTAAGCCTACGACTCCCTGCATCGAATTAATTATCCAGCATCACTGATCCCACGTTGCGCACCTGTTCTCATGCAAGACCTGATCTGTCCCCCCAGTTCTACTGGATTGATGTCCGAAAAAGACGCCCGGACGTCTCTCCTTCGACGCGTCGTCCACCTCGGCTTCTTCCGGCCTGAGTCCACCTCGGCAGTGATTGCAGTACAATTTCTCATGACTGGTACTTACGGGTACATGTGACAAACTCGTTTGTAGCTGTACGTTAGAGTAAAGTTCGATCAATCATCGTCAAACCAACAGTTAGCTCAGCAGCTTTGATTCATAATTTTCCACATTCACGCGAAGTCTTAATTAACAATAAACCTATAATATTCATAATATAATAATGCTTTATTTAATTTCCGCTATAGATTAAAATTAAAGGACTCCATACCTACATGATAATTGCAGTGGCATGCAATGTATTCGAAGTTACCAGATTCACCTATACTTATTATCATGACTTTTTGTGCCCGAACGAGGCAGAACGGAGTTCCGGAAAATCTCAAGACTTGTATTTTTTGTGCAACATTAAGTTCATAAGTAGAAAATTTACAACTGATATAGTTCTACATTTTCTAATTTTCTATGTATGAATTTAATGTCGTATTGATTATATAATCATTATAGTAACTGATCGGCCGCTACGTCATGTTGACAATTGACTTCTGAATATTGCGTTCCAGAAAATACTTTTTTTTGCAAAAAGGCCCTTGCTTACTATACTTCCTAGTCACTCTACCCGTCTACCGCTACCTCGTTCCTCAAGGTCCGCTGTATAAATTTCATTCTGTCCTTTTTAAAATTCAAAATCAGCAGACCTTACTCACCAATATCCACGGAGAAGCTGTCTCCTGGAGCAGGTAGTAAAACTGTAATCATCCGACTTTTTCTGATGACTATTATTACTTAGTAATTCCCATAACAAAATAGTTCACAATTTACAGTATTTTTTATAGGAACAGATCAAATGCAGCTGATATTGCGAAAAACGCAATATGGTAGGTTTGTGCTTGTTTTCATAATATTTATTCTGTCGTAACAATAGTTCCTGCAAAAACTGCCTGCAATGAAAATGGACTTTGCTGTTCGTAAACACATTGTAAATATAATAATCGATCATCGAGAAACAAACAACGTTATTAGCACGTGATGTTGATAGCACTTTAGAATTGGGCATGTTCTAGCCAGAGAACGTTCTGCAATTACTTGAACAGAACAACGCGATATACTCTGCTGAAATCGTGGCTAACAATGATACATGCGTCCTGGACAGGCTACTTCTAATATGAAAACAAACTGCTAGCTGTGTCAGCAGGAGCCAATGCTATCGATACGGAAGAATAAAGTTCGGAATTAAGTCGATTACGACGATCCGTGTTTGTGCGCAAATAAAGACGGAGGCAACGCGAAAGCAGAGGCGACGCGGCGACTTCTGGTTGGTTCGGACGAAAGTTTTCTTAATCGAATGCTGTAAGTTAGATTATGGTAACGGTCACGGAATACACGACGCTTGCACACACTCACACACACACCAGGGCCGGATTAATGTCCGAGTGGGTCTGGGGATGAGAAAAAAGGCCGCCGCCTATACTGAAAATCTCTGACAAGCAAAAAACAAAATAAAAAAGGTTATCTCCCTTCCAAATCGTGCTGACAAGCAAAAAAAGGCTATCTCCTTTCTAAATCGTGCTGACAAGCAAAAAAGGTTATCTCGAAAATCGGTGGGCCTATTTTCATGATGGGCCGGGGGGCTACAGCCCCCTACGCCCCCGCCTTAATATGGCCCTGACACACACACACACACACACACACACACAACAGGCGAATCACGAACTCGTTTCTGTTTAAGTAGAGATTGGGTCGGAAAGGAAGTGGACGCGAAGATATTCGGAGTGATCAGGCACTGTGCGGATTGGTGCTGCTGCTGCTGCTGCTGGAAGACCCGACTGTCGGTGAAATAGATTCGATGGGGCTTCCACTGTTTGCTGCGAAAGATGACGCGATCGAGTGCTTTCTAATCTAATAAAAGCAACGGTAAAAAGCGCGATTTAGTAGATGTTGCAACGAAATCGGCAATGTATCAGACGACGGTAATGCATCAGACGATAGCAGAATAAGTGCTATCTGCTGTGCTGCATCCACCCGATAGAACGTGTTACTAAGAATTCCATAAAGAGCGTCTTGACACTGATTTCCTACAAAAAATGTCACGATTTAAAGTTATTTCCTGTATCACTAGCCCTATCTTGCTCATTTTGAAATCTTTTTTCGCAAATAAAACAGATTATAATTACATACGAAAAACATCACATCCTTCGCTAACAATTACACATTCTCTTATTATACAATTTACAAAATAAAGTGGATGGTTTCCTAGAGAACCGAAGTGTAAAAGAGTGTTGACGATTCTTAACAATGCCATGTATTGGATTCAATCCAAGCATTTCACGAATAGTCAATTGTTACTTTATCTTAAGCGTAACAGATTTTGCAAACAGCTTGTATCCTTAAAGAAAAATCTGATGACCTATCCCTTCCGAACACTGCATCATTCAGCCTGAAAATATTGCTTATGCTGCAAACACACAGGCACACACACACACACACACACTGCAGAACATGGTAACCACCCATACGTAGTGCTGTTACTAATACAGACACGACACAGCGTGATCTTTTGCGCTATATCATCGATGAGCGGTTGCCAAAGAGAATCTCGAGTCTTATAAGACGCCACGCCATGCACGCTACTGTATATACTCTGCAATATTGACCATTGATCCCTTAGCTACGTTCGAAGGCATAGCCTAATAGGCGTTGCGCTGTGGCGTGGGGCTTTTCGCGGTGAATCGTCAACGTAGGGTTCCGTTTCGATCGCACGTGTTCTACGAAAGGTGTGTCACTGCGTCTGCGGTCGTCTAAAATTCTTCGGCAAAATTCAGCCGAGCGAATCACTTAGGCCTATCGCCGAAATCATTGCGTAAACGTCGCAGCGTGATACGGCTTAGATCTTCAGAGTGATTTGGTGACGTCGTTGATCAAGCATAGATTTGAAATGATTCTCGTGACTCTTGTAAATTTAGTGTGGGTGACTAATAAAGCAAATGTCGTGATGACGTAGAGAAGGAACGTCACGAATGTTCGTCAAATCAGGTGCTCAGTCGGTTGACATAAAAAGTATCAACTATCCCGCGAAGCATCGTGATATGTTACTGAAAATACAGTCGACTTTATTGGATCTCTTCCTATAATGACATTTTCGTTCTAATTCTTGCTGCGTCTGATATTTCAATCTCACGATTTATTTACATGTGCAATCTATCATATTAAAACTATCATATTAAAATCCTTCCTCTGTGCCTGTGCCTCTGTTACCTTCAAGCGTTTTGATTGGTTGACTATTGGTAACCAAACGGTTTAGTCCAAGAAGTTTTTGACGAAGCGTACGTTTCATTGTTCTCTCAGATTCAAGCGTTCTGATTGGTTGACTACCAAACGGTTTAGTCGAAGAAGCGTTTGACGAAGCGTACGTTCAATTGTTGATTGCACGTCATAATGTGTACAACGTCGCGATGCGTTGGTGGGCGTAGCTTGAGTAAGTTGCGCAATTTTAACGTACACAAAAAATACGTGTACAGCGTCACAAATGTTCACAGTTGCGTGATTTTAACGTACATAGGCCTAATTATTACGTGGCGCAGAGCTTGGCTAGGTGGCGTATGTACAGTACATCATTGACATGTTGTTCAGCATGAATTCAATGAGTGGGTATTAGGTATAGGTATTAGATTGGTGTTATCCTGCACTGCGAGCGAAGTTAGATTCCGAAAACAGATTCCGCCAAAAAACCAAACAACCAAACGAGGCCCAAAAAACCAGGTTGGGTTGGAAAAACCCACACTGGCAACACTGCTCGTAGACGTGCGGCAATGACGCCGTATATTCCAGTAGCTGCTAACAATAGACGAGAAATGCAAATTCTCCACAATAGTATTATCCTGCATTGCGAGCGAAGCGAGCATCGTTCTAGTTAACTTATAAAACTTTTAAAAATATTCTTTATTAAGTGCAAGATAAACTTAAGCTGGCCGCCTAATGATCCTCTGCTTATAGGAATAAAGTAGCCGTATACGCATCGTTTGCCCGCTGCGACCTTTAAGGTCGCAGCGGACAACCAGAAGCTATGAGAAGGCAAGTCTGGGATAACTGGAAATTTTGACTTCTCAACTGCGAGGTGAAAAGAACTCGGGACCTACTACCTTATTTCCCGGAAGAACACTATGAATCACAAGGATATGAAGAATAGATGCCGGCTCGGACGTCGCCCAGAGAAGAAAGGTCCGCGACTTTTGTTGAGCAATCAGGGAACATTATCCCGCGGACGATCACGTGGAAGACCAAGAACAACAGTCTGGCTAGATAACATAACAACATGGACTGGACTCTCGTTCCAAAACATGATTCGGAAAACAGAAGAACGACAGACATGGAGAGATGTGATACATATTGTGGCCCAACCTCGCATCGAGGATGGCTAAAGAACAGAACAGAACAGGCATCGTTTAAAACACGACAGACTAATCGACATGTTGTTTCAGATTGAGGATAAATTGTATACAGGCCTGAGTAGCGGTTTATTTTGCTTTCTTTCGGATTGACGCGCTAGTGTGACACAACCTGGCATGACAGAAACCTACTTCTGACAGCGCGTTTGTTAGTCCTGGCTGATTGTGTATCATTTGAGTGATTGTGCAAAACAGATCTCAAAGTTGCGAACGAAATGACAACGACCAGTGATAAGATCAAGACTGTACAAGACCACTTGGTTTCAGTATCCAAATTTACGATAAGCAAGCGGATTGATAGCTTTAATCTCTGCCCCCGCCTAATCTGGATTTATCTCGAAAACGATAAACGCAACTTAATATCGGGCGCAGCGCCCTCACGCGGAGAGAACGACGCGTTCGTCTGCTTCGCGTATCCTGCCTGACGCCTCCTATAAGATTGGTCGAATACATTTTTTGTTTCTTCGCACACCACCTGCCCCTGCGCTCTCCTCCCGCCGGCTAATACTCGGCGCGGGGATAGTGCCGGCGGCTTAAGCCGTCATTCGTCGGCGGTTGATTAGAAATTGTGGTGGCAAGAGATCGAGAGCCGTGTTCAGGATGTCGTCAATCCGGAGCCATGTATATGCATCGATCGTCTTTAGCGATCTGATGCCGTTACGGATTTCCTGGAATTACCGCCTGCTCTGTCCCCCCCGTTCGTCCGTCATCGAAACCTGAAAAAACAGATATTAGTGGCACTCGATCGGCGAGCTTACCCCCTCCCCCGATGCCGACTCTCCGGAAATTGTTTTGTCAAATAAACTGCACTAAATCCCACTTTGAGTCTGGTCTTGCTACTCGATGCCTTGATATTTGGACTTTTTAGCTATTGTGATCCCAATACCATATATAGAATTAACACGTGGAATGGAAAACCTTTAAAATATGGCTGCTACAATGGCTGGGCATGCTTAACATCGGCTACTGCGAAAAGAATGGAGACCAGTAGCCGTAGTAACATGACATTAATGGGCTCACTAGTAGTAGAAATGTTATTATTATTATTATTATTATTATTATTATTATTATTATTATTATTATTATTATTATTATTATTATTATTATTATTGCATGGTTGTTAACACGCGTCAAGTCATTGATAATATAATTAACGTGAAGAATCGTAAGTGCGGGACAATTAAGGTCGCTATGCAGTGGCTAGGAGTTAGCTTAAAACCCGCTACCCTCCGCCTACATGACAAGAATCCTACCCCTACTCCACCACAGCTCCCTTCCCTTGCGCCGCTATTGCTATTTGTCTCGAACTAACAGAGCAAATTCGAATACTTAAGTACGGTTACATGCTTACGCGCTGCTCAGGGATATTTTTACAACCCCAATTTGAGACCGACACCCCCAGCACCTTCCCCCATCTCAGCTATGGGATGACGTCTTTTTTGGCTTGTCAAAAGTTTTTGGCAAGGGACCCCCAGAATCTACCGACACTCCTCCCCCTCCCCCCAAATTGAGACCGACACCACCCAACACCCCAATTTCAGCTATGGGGTAACGTTTTTTCTTTTTTTGCTTGTCAAACTTCTTTTAGCAAGGGATCCCCAGAATTTACCGATCCCCCCAAATTGATAATCCTAGAAATAACCCGGGGGGCTGCTACTGTACAATGACGCTCACAAAATACACGTTGGTCACTATAGAGATGGTTTTTAGTGATTGGCGGAAATGTAATAGTTGCCCACCATCGTTTATTCTTTCACCGGCAGATTTCCATCTTGACCGCCTGAGCTGGTCATCAGTTAAATGTCTTCGATCAGTTTCTCTGTTTGTCCAGTGTCCACCCATCTGCGTCCGTCATTTAATTTTCATCTGTTCGGTAGTTTCTTCTTGTTTCTCGTGTTGTTTCTGTAATTCGTTGCTGTTTCGCTGACTTTCTCTGTCTCTCTCTCTCTCGACAGATGATAATGTCGGTTCTTTGTGTTTGCAGCAAAAACAGATCAGCGGTTGTTTTTTAATGTGTCTCGACGGGAGACGTTTATTGTAACTTGTATTAAAGGAATCGACTGAGTCACGTTTTTATTTGGCCGTCGGGACAGGAAACAAATTGCTTTATGTAATGACTTTTTTGATTTAGTAAATTGAAAACGTCTATTTATAACGGGCGAACATCAGTCCCGTAATATGGTGCTAAAAATGGGGCACAGTGCCCGGGGCCCCGCGCATCTTAGGGGCTTCGCGCCGCGAGCAAACTTTTTTGCTTGCTTGAGAACATTGAAAAGCGTACGATTACCTTTTTTTGCTTGCCAACATCCAAAAACGTTTAGAGATGACCTTTTTTGCTTCTCCTCAACATTCAAAAACGTTTAGAGATGACCTCTTTTGCTTGTCAACATTTGATCTTCACATTTAGGGCCCCGCAGGCCGCCAGGTGCCCGGGGCCTCACACAGGTATAAGACGGACCTGGCGAACATCGTTCAATCTGTACTGCTGCGTTACCAGGATCTGTCACACAACGAACATCTTTAATTATACGCTTGAAAAATAATTATATTAGAGTCGGAGACTAGTACAATCATTCCGAACATTTCCATAGCCTCGGTACAACACTTAGCCTTAGGCCTATATAATTATCATTCTCTCCTCTTCTTTTGTTTTGCAGAGCGTGCATTCTGGGTGCAACATACCGGTTCCGCCCCTTCGATTATATTGCCGACTTCATTGAAGCTCTTGATAACAGATTCCCGACTCTCCGTAGTTTTTCATCCTTCCCAATCCCAATGTACGAAGCCCTTTTGATATTCTTGATTTTATGTCTTCTTGCTGACTGCCGTCGCTTTCAGTCACACCTCCAACACATCTGAATGACCTGACTTTTTCCATTTTTATGTCCATTCACTGTAATATTCACGGGTTTTGTATTTCCTTTTGTTATTTCCTCGTCCCCCACCATCCAAGACCGTGAAGATGGGAGAAAAAGTCGTTAGTAAGTTAGTTAGGCACCTCGACCCTCAACGCCCCGCTGCCGCTATATTGTAAACAGGCAGGGGTACTTTTTATTGTCTTCCGCCGTCTATGGAGTCTTGACAGTGAAAATCGACTGCATTGGCCACAATTTCCAATTGGAAGATTTTAAGCGACTGTTTTCGAAAACTTTTATCTTCGACAGAGGCAAGAAATTCGATTTTTTCCACGCAGCAGTACAGTAATATCTGTGCAAAACTGCAATTTTGCATATGGTCAGAGAGTGTATAGATGTCTTCTCGCAGCGACAATTTCTTGAAAGTCAGAATCGTCACCAGTTAAGTGCTGCAGACATACAGGGTGGCGCAAAAACCGGACTATATTAAATGCCAAACCTAATGTGACTAGTCCGGTTTTTTCGCCACCCTGTATATAGGCATATCTCAGAACCATATGATTTCTGGCCGGAAAAAGATGATAGACTAATTATTTTATTTCAGATCTGTATTCGGTTCTGCCCCAGACTTCGCAGGATCTAGAATACTAAGTGTTATCAAAATTTCTTGGATAGACGCTCTGATCTGATATCTGATATGTAAAAACTGTCCTCAGGTACTTTGTTCAAAGCCTGTTGCTTACGCAGACAGTATGCTGTGCTTCAGAGTCAGCAGTACACTTTCTTGTTGTTTCATGATGACGCATGTTCAGCAAATTTCAATATAGGCATACAGTACATATTGTACAGGGTTATATCAGGCATTCATCTGATCCGGATTCAATAGACCCAACGTTCTCCGAGAGAATACTACCAGTGCATTTCGAATAATTAATTTTTGTATAAGTGAAGTGCAAATACCTGAGTTCAATCAGCTGAAATTTAGCGAATGTTTCGATTATATTTGTCACCGGACCTATTCTTATTTATTTTAGCGCATAAAGTCATGTAAATATCTACAGAAATATGCGATGAACAAATTCCAAATTCACTATATCCATACAGTAAATTCGAGTTGGCCGTGAAATGTTTTAAATGCATGAAATTGATTCCTACTTAATATTCAAATGCAGTAATAAGATTTGACTGCACTCAAATGAGAAATCTTTTCATTAAGGTACGCACTGAAAATGGAATAAAAATATTTTGTTAAATGCCACCAATCATAACCGACTGCAACAGGCCTATACAAGGACTCAATTGTAGTCGTTGAAAATTCATAACGAAGCGATGACAATTACTTTAAACAATGTTAACTAAAGTTACAGTAGCATCTGATTACCATTTCAACTTCACTGTAACCTAATGAACTTAAATAGAGATGAAAAATTTCAGTTGTTTTCTAATTCTCAATTGAATTACTATTACTACAGACTCAGGCCTGCTATAAGTACTCCATTGAAAAAAATACGGACCTACATCTAAATGGACCGTCACTACGGTTCTGTTGTGTGTCCCAAAACTGGTCTCCTGGAAGATTTCCAGGTCAACGGACACCGGTGCGACTCAGTCTGACTTTGAACCTACCACGATTGGAACGGTTGTTCGCACTTTGCAAATGGTGATACTTTTGCTAAATCCGTCTTTAATATTAAAAGGTTTTGCAAAGTTTCACCGTTCGCAAGATGACGAAAAGTGATTACCGGGCAAGCGAATCTTGGAGATTAAGTATCGCTCATCAAGACATAGAACCCTCGTGTCAGAAATGTCAAGAATCGCGTATGAAACTAGTTAGCAATCTTTCAACCTCGACAAACCGCAAAATATGATATCCATCCAGCACGGTGCATCCTGCTTAAAAAACTTTGTGTTGTCTAAAAAAAGACGATATTCTGTTTTCTTCTACTCTGATTAATTATTAGTAGGCATGCAGTTTCAGGTGCACAGTTCCAAATGGCAGATCATTAATTTTCTAAAATCACCTGAGTCTAATTTACGTGCGTCACTTTAGAAGATCGTGACTTGCGTATTCAAGGCATGGCAACGCTGAAACTTTTTCAAACGCCCATTTGAGGCTTGTACATTTCCAGATATTCTCAAAAGAGAAACCCTGCAATACTGAGCGGCGCTGAGCTGCCCTCAGGCAGGGGAATTTACAAAATACGTTTAATGACTAGGAATTGATACCGATGTGTGTTCCGGATGACCTTTTTTTGCTTCTCAGCCTATTTTCCGGTGAGTTTTTAAAACATTTAGTGAAAAACACTGCAAATGACCTTCTTTTTCTTGCTTGTCGGCCTTTTTTTAGCAAGGTTTCTTAACATTTAGTGAGCAAGACACTACTAATAATGACCTTTTTCTCTTTTTTTCTTGTTTTTCTTCTTCACTTTGCATCCTCCACCAATTTCCAATAACTTTGTTTCATCCCCCACCAAGAATTCCTGGAACCGCCACTGGAAAATCCATTACCTACTTCTACTCACTTGCAATCACACTAAGACCAATGATATAGTTTCATTCACTATTAGCAATTTATGAAGTGATTATTTTGAAATGTCATGCACGCTACATAATTTCGCATATGTGCCCCCGTTCATTTGAAAATTTTGTAAATTACACAATTTAGCTTTCGACTTACTAAATGGTCGAAAGTTAAACTGAACCCATGACCAGAGTACGTGCTGCCAAGCATGTAGTGGGAATGCAAGATCGGAATTCAATTACACGTATTTTCGGCCTAGGGAGTTTCTTTAGTCGCTTCTAACGTGCGTACGGGTTGGTCGCATGTATTCTTTCAAAAGCGAGAGACTGCTAATACAGGAATGCACCCAAAGAGAGGTCTTAATTGCAGTAATTTCGAAGCAATTGGATGCCATTTAGGATTCTAAGGTTAATTGCTGCTACAATCATTATTGGCGTTCGCGTAGTCTTGTCAGGCATACTACATATATTGCGTATACTAGGGATAGGGTTGCCAACTTTGACAAATTGCAATAAAGGACACCGGTGCGGGAAAACCGTGGTGTCAAAAAATGGGTTTATAAAAGCGATAAAGGACACGGACTCAGAGGTGCATTAAAGGACTGTCCTTTGAAATAAACGACGGTTGGCAACCCTAACTAGGGACAATGACAATATCGACGGAAGAAAGTTTTCGTCATATTTTTCAGAGTGGAAAAGTTTTTGTCAAATGAACAAAATAAAGTAACAATGTTTTACGCATATCTATAATATTAAGATCTTTATCTGTATGTCTCTCTGTCTGTTACCTTCAAGCGTTCTGATTGGTTGACTATTGGTAGACGGTTTAGACCGTTTAGTCCTTACGTCGCGATGCGTTGGTGGGCGAGCGTTGACTATTGGTAGACGGTTTAGTCCTTACGTCGCGATGCGTTGGTGGGCGAGCGTTGACTATTGGTAGACGGTTTAGTCCTTACGTCGCGATGCGTTGGTGGACGATGTTCGAAGACGACGTTGCTATTGGTAACAATTGTTCGTAGAACCGGTTTAGTCGAGTCATTGCAGCGTCAGAAGGGTGGGCGTGTGACGACGTTGCTATTGGTAACAATTGTTCGCAGCCTGAGGTAGTTGCGCAATTTTAACGTACACAAAAAATACGTGTACAGCGTCACAAATGGCCACAGTTGCGTGATTTTAACGTACATAGGCCTAATTATTACGTGGCGCAGAGCTTGGCTAGGTGGCGTATGTACATCATTGAAATGTTGTTCATCATGAATTCAATGATTGGGTATTAGGTATAGGTATTGGATTAGTATTATCCTGCACTGCGAGCGAAGCGAGCATCTTTCTAGTGCAACAACAAATATGCTTACTTTCGTATGCCTTAAAGTCTCTCTCTCTCTCTCTCCGTTCACGTTCTTTTCTACATGAAAGACAGTAAATACTTACGAATGAATTATTCCTGTTAAGAAAATCTGCAGAAATGCCCGACGGAATGTGATCGTACAGTCAAATTGTTGCTTTAAATTCTTTTCCAATCAAACTCCTCTGATAATTAGTAATTAGTCACACAAGTTGGACATACTGTATAAGCCCACATACACCGTCAGTTGTGAGGCCTAATGTTCGTCTGGAATTTGATGCGTTGTGAAAACCTAGAATAAGTTCGTTACTGATGCTGCTTGCTTTCTCAATTTAATTATTCCTCGGTTATTTCGTTTGCACTTCATTATTAACGTTCAACCTACGGCTCGCAGGGCACATCCGACCCGCCAGTGAATTTAATCCGGACCTCCCTGTTCCCCACATCTTTCTTGTAAAGAAAGGCATCACCCTTTTTAAAAGTATGACAAGCAGAAAAGGTCATCACTAATTATTTTTCGCACTTGACATGTAATAACAATAATCTTATCTTCAATAATAATAATAATAATAATAATAATAATAATAATAATAATAATAATAATAATAATAATAATAATGGAATAAATGTGACGTCGCACTTTCCGTCCATATAAAACCTAGAATCTGCGGTGATATTTTACTTTCTCTTCTGACGAATTTATTCTAACAGAAGATGTCGCTGCATGGTGTATTGTAATTATATTATGCTAGGTTCAGCGAATTTTAGATCTCAATTTATATCCGTCATCATTACCGGATGCTGAATATTTCTATGTCTCGTTGCTGAAAATTGACTAAGAAGCTCGAATTGATCAAATCCAAGACCTGAGTGACGTAATTTTGGACGATGCCTTAAAAGGGCCCGAGATTTGTGACAGATTGTGAGAGGGGAAGGGCATTACTGTCATAAATAGCGTGACGTGCTTTATGAACGGCCCATAATGTCTAGCTTTGACGGTAATTAACTAATTTCATTGAATCATTGGCTGTCTGGTTTCATTTTGGACATTAATCACGCGATCATTAATGGCTACGAGGTGCGTTATCGGCTGATGCCCTGGGCATTATGATAGTGGCGCCATAGAAGTTCTGTGATTTATTTATTTATTTATTTATTGAGGTGATTTGTGATTTTATTTTAAATAAAATTGATTGATTGATTGATTGATTGAGGTGCAAACATCGTGGAATTGGTTTTAGCGATATCGACTCAATGAAGAGATCGCAAGGTCTTAAAAGTAACAAAATATGAAATGTCTTAAATTATCTAAATACTGTAAAACGTTGTGTTCTGCTGTGCAAAGTCTAGAACAGCATTGAACTGGTGTCAGTTAATCCAGGGGTCGGCAGCCTACGGCCCGCGGGCCACATCCGGCCCGCCAGTGAATTTAATCCGGCCCACATCTTTTTTGTAAAGAAAGGCATCACCCTTTTAAAAAGTATGACAAGCAAAAAGGGTCATCTTTAATTTTTCGCACTTGATATGCATATATTTTTGAAGAACTTTTAACTTCTTCCAGCACAAACTTTTAAAAACATAAACTTTTAAATGTTTGGGGCCACTCGAAAAATTATTTCATTACCCGGCCCTCGGACAGACGCTGCCATAGCAATTTGGCTCTCGCTGTTCAAAAGGTTGCCAAACCCTGTGTTATTCTGTGCGCCTGTGAGTGCGTGTGTGTGTGTGTGTGCATTGTCAGAGACCATTGCCTGCACGAGTGAATCGCTGAGAAGAATGAATATGAGTTTTACGCTTCGGCGTGCAGTATATCTAAGAGCGTCAGTAACAGTTTCCACAGTTGTGCATCGACTGACAAGAACTCTTCAGCGACTATAAGCAGCAATCGTTGACATGGAAACTGAAACCATGGAGAATGCGTTGATATAGGGACACACACACGTACAGTCGTTCGGTTGGTTAGTGAACACAGATCAAGAATTCGATTGCGCCGATTGGCTTAGAACGGGGACTATTTTTTTTATTATTATTTGAGCTCTGCTATTAAGCGGAATAAAAAGATTTTGAAGACCCAGGCGTTAAACAATACAGACGCAATACAGAACGCCTTGTTGTCCGGATATGAAATGTTGCATCGCTAGTAACACGTCTGCAGCAGTTTTACATGTATGCTTTTTTATAAGTTTTTTGTCTAATAGAATCGTCACCCGCATTCAAAGTTTAACAAATTTGAAACTTTTAAATTCTCGGACGTTCCAAAGTCAACTGTTTCCTTTTCCGCTGTCTGCATTGATTAGGCCCCAATTCCTAGGCCCTAAGCCCTAAGCTTAGGGCCTAGGCCCTAAGCAGCTTAGGGGTGTTCAAAAAAAGCTAACTTCTAAAATGTTATGCCTACTGGACGGTTTGTCATGCTACTATCATTACTGAATTCAGAGACACTTTTTATTTCATATTTCTATGATGTCCTGAGGTCCCTCAAAGCCCTTGAACGTATGAACCCCCAAACCATGCTAAAACTGCACAATGAATGGGACTAAATACTTCATAGCTCTCTAAAATAATCATAGATATGTCATAATAGACTCATTTTGTTCGTATTATCTTTGGGCTGTGTCCATAGAGTCAGTAGCGTGCAGAGGGGATTTGTGGGGGGGCGTGGCCCCGGGCACCGACCAGATGGAGGTGCCAAATTGACTCGGCGACCTTCAGTTTTTGCTTGTCCAACATTTTTTAGGCTTGGCCTCGGGCACCCACCACTCTCTGCGAGCCACAACATAAAGTGGCACACGTAGAGGTTCAGTTACTCTGGTAGAAAAGCCACCGGATTTTAAAAAAACTATTTTATCTCGCTTGCAGGCGTCATGTCCTTGAATTGGCATTTTGGGCTGTCGGTTATTCAGTTAAGTACCAGGACCAGGCAACAGACTGTTTGCCACATTCAAGTCAACATGTGGTAGGCTACATTTGGCAGACAGATGCAAATCAACACAATCGAACTGTACCATCCCTGGCTGAGAGAAGTTAAGGGTCACGTTGTCCAGGAGCTGAGCAATATCTTGACACAGGCAATAGACTGTTTGCCACATTCAAGACAAGAGAATCTAGAACCATGCCCCGTGACGACTATCATGAATGAGCAGAGAGCAATCTACTCATTCTGGGTGTAAGATCTCCATGTGGGGTACACGTAATGAAGCCCACCCTGCCCACAGTCATTCACCAGGCTTGATGAATGACGTGCAATTTGTATGCTGGCAAAATGTTCATGTTTCATCATCACATGTCATATCACGCTGAGATGATTGTCAAGCTGAAGAGAATGAATATGTTTTTAATCAGCTTCTATACGCCAGCATGGACAAAGGCCAGCATTGGAGTTGACGCATCAGTAGACGACCTGCAATTATCTCAAGACATGTTTGCCTACGGCGATGTAGATGATGATGTTGCCGAAGTGGTCATCCGAAAACTTCAAAACCACTGTTGGTACCGCCATCTAGGAAGCTGTTCCTTTTGCCCTGTTCAGCAAACTGCTCGTGATGGCAAGTAGAGTGAATCAGGATATTGCATCAAAGTAATTGTACACTGCTGTGCCGGACCATTTTCGTATGGGCAAACCTCTATTCCCGAAAGTCAACAGTGATATGAATCTAACCGATTTTATTGGTCCAGATTTGCATATATCCTGCTTCAGAGTTTCAGCATCAGCACAGGATGGCTTGTCATGCTTGCTAAGCCAGTTGATCAATGGTCATGAGATCCCGATTACCAGGCTGCTGAAAACTTTGCAGCTAGTCAGCCTAGCCAATCATTTCACGTCATATGACATGTGATGATGAAACATGAACATTTTGCCAGCATACAAATTGCACGTCATCCATCAAGCCTGGTGAATGACTGTGGGCAGTGTGGGCTTCATTAAGTGCACCCCACATGGAGGTCTTTCACCCAGAATGAGTAGATTGCTCTCTGCTCATTCATGATAGTCGTCACGGGGCATGGTTCCAGATTCTCTTTGTGTCAAGATATTGCTCAGCTCCTGGACAATGTGACCCTTAACTTCTCTCAGCCAGGGATGGTACAGTTCTATTGTGTTGATTTGCATCTGTCTGCCAAAAGTAGCCTACCACATGTTGACTTGAATGTGGCAAACAGTCTGTTGCCTGGTCCTGGTACTTAACCGAATAGCAACTTCCAGACAGCCCAAAATGCCAATTCAAGGACATGACGCCTGCAAGCGAGATAAAATAGTTTTTTTAAAAATCCGGTGGCTTTTCTACCAGAGTAGCTGAACCTCTACGTGTGCCACTTTATGTTGTGGCTCGCAGAGAGTGGTGGGTGCCCGAGGCCAAGCCTAAAAAATGTTGGACAAGCAAAAACTGAAGGTCGCCGAGTCAATTTGGCACCTCCATCTGGTCGGTGCCCGGGGCCACGCCCCCCCCCACAAATCCCCTCTGCACGCTACTGACTCTATGGACACAGCCCAAAGATAATACGAACAAAATGAGTCTATTATGACATATCTATGATTATTTTAGAGAGCTATGAAGTATTTAGTCCCATTCATTGTGCAGTTTTAGCATGGTTTGGGGGTTCATACGTTCAAGGGCTTTGAGGGACCTCAGGACATCATAGAAATATGAAATAAAAAGTGTCTCTGAATTCAGTAATGATAGTAGCATGACAAACCGTCCAGTAGGCATAACATTTTTGAAGTTAGCTTTTTTTGAACACCCCTACCCTAAGCTATATTTAGGATGAAAATTCTGTGCAAAGAATCTTTATCAAGAAAAATTAACGCTTAATTTCATCAGCATCGAGAATTTAGAGACATTAAGTTTATCCATTCACTCTTTCCCTCTAACTACCTTCGAAAGTTCACTAGGAAAATGAAGGTTGGAGCGTCCTTAGGTAGGAATAGAAAATGTGAGTTGCAAATCTTACATTACATTACGTGATCGTGATCAATGATCGAATGATAGTCATTATTGCCAGTGCTTCGTTTAAAAAATCTATTTCTGACGTTGACACAAAAATGAATAAAGACCTCGGTTCTATGATTGAATGCCTACATCTGTTAAAATAAGGAACCAGCGACGGTGATATCATACTGAATTTGCAAGTGAGAGTCCATCATGATGTGTGACATGTAGACCAAATTCAATTTATCGAAAGAAGTCTTCCAAAAATTAAGTTAGTCCTAGAAGAATGTTTTACGTGGCAAATTAAGCGAAATGCTGTCACGATTTTTCCTGTGAAGGCAATGATCCCTAATTATTGTTCGTAAACAAACAGTTGTTTCCTTAGACTGCTGCATAGGCCTATAGTCCTATACAGTTGCAGCAAGGAGGCCTTGTGCCTACTTGGAGCAAACCTAGGGATGTTTATGTGAACGAGAGATCAACCCAAGGTCGTAGGCCTATAAAAGGCCGATCGTTTAACGAACGAAGACCTAAGGTCGCTGTCTATCCTTTTCAAAGCAACGATTGCTTTTGCGGATTGCGACAAGTAAATTGCAGTGTTGGCTTCTCATTCGAGTGAGGTTAAGTCGATCAATAAATAATCTTAAGTATTTTGCATCACTTTCAGCATCACGTTAATGGGTAGCAAGAGTGGTTTATAGAAATCTATTCATGTGCAACGGCGACTAGATGGCCTTTCAGGACGATAAAGATTTATGCACCGAGTCAAGAAAGTCACCGAACCCGCTCGCGTCCTATTTATAGGTTCTGACTAGGGTTGCGCTAACCGAGTAGTTTAGGAGTCGAGTAGGAGTCGAGTAGCTTAGCGAGTACTCGAGTACTCGCGTAAAACCGGAAATAGGCCTACATGATTTTTGCGTCATGGCCCTCATTTAACCAAAGCAGAACGCTAGATACAGTTATACATATCAATTTTTCGGATATTCAAGCGTATTCAAGTGTAGTATAACAGAAGTTACAGAACAGAAACTATTTTGCCGGTAATAATGGTAGGCCAAATTTTAATGAAATTCTTTGGTTATTCTTTATTTATCTATTCTATTCCTTATTTAGTTATTCTATGCGAGTACTCGACTCCCAAAAAATTACTCGACTCCAATTTGGAGTCGAGTACTCGCGTTACTCGAGTTACTCGGCACAGCCCTAGTTCTGACCTACAGACGAAGCGAATCGCTCACGGGAGAGAATTTCTCAAATCTACAGCGGCAGCTTCTTTAGCAACAAACTAACGCGACCCGTAAAGCGCAGTTTAAGTTATTTTGTAAGATGTCACCATCTTCAACGTGAGCTTCGCAGAGTACTTCAGTATGGCAAAACATCTACTGTCTTTCTCGAAACAGACGATTACTGATCGAGAGCTAAATGAATCGATGGTATTTAACATTAAAATATACTGGAAGATTTCCAATTGACTACGGAATTTATATCACGACTATTTGCTATCTAAGGCTCATTAGATATTGCAAAGTCGCTACCTTTATTCACTTCGTGACCCGTCTAATGCGCGACCAACATTTGCGGGGGCGACATTTGCGGGGGCGACATTTGCGGGGGCCACATTTGCGCGCCGACATTTGCGCGATATTTGTTAATATAATTGTGGTTAGGGTTAGAGTTGGGGTTAGATTCGGGGTTATGATTGGTTACTAACTTTGGTTACTAAAGCACGGATAACTTTTAATTTATAGCGCAATTTTTATATTGGAGCGAAGTCGTGTTTCACTCGAAATACGCGCTAATGTCGGTCGCGCAAATGTCGGCTCGCATATGTCGATTTTACGTTAGCGCATTTGTCGTCGCGCAAATGTCGATTGCGCAAATGTCGGGGCGCAAATGTCGGGGCGCAAATGTCGGGGCGAAAATGTCGGGGTACCATTCCCTTTTCTTCGTTGAACTAAACTTCATGGACGGAACCGTGCATAAGATTATAGCTTAGACTCATATAGGTACAATTAGATGCAGAGTTTTTGACGAGAAAATATAATCGTATATAGGCCAAAAGCGTTTTATTCTACGGGTGATACATCTCTTAACAAATATAGGCTCCGTCATGTCGGAAAGTTTCTTTACGTACAACCAGGGAGCAGAGCCGTAGCTAGGGTTTCCGGCGCCCGGGGCAAGATTTATATTTTGCGCACCTAAATTTAGGTTAAGACCTTGTTTTTTAATTTTTTTTAGTCCAGAGTTTACTTATCCTTTTCGGGCTGCTGACCTTTTTTAGTCGTCACAAAGTCACAGCTATTTATATTTTATATTATTTTTCTCATCCAAAATACGCCCCCCTCCCACCAGTCGGCGCCCGGGGCGGCTCGCCCCTGCCCCTAGCTACGGCTCTGCCAGGGAAGAGCTGTTGCATTGCACGCCTTTCAGGTGCAAACTCAAATGAACCTTTAACGTGTCACCAACGTTTAAATTTTCAGTTAACAGCAAGATAAGAATTTCAGAAGCGACATTTATAAAATGTCGTGCGTTCCTTTTAGATTGCAACGAATATATTCGACGGAAAAAAGTAATGGAATTTTGTGGAATGAAATATCTCGTTTTCCCTTCGTCGGCGCCAAAATGAATCATTCGGAACCGAGTCTGTTGCGGTCGGATCGTTGAAGCGACGTTCCTCCTGCCTTGAAAAAAAATGCAGCTGAGTACTATTGATCGTCAGGCTAATTCTGGAAGTGACCCGAGAACGACACCGGGAGAAGCCACCTCGTGCAGCGGCAGCGGCGGCGGCGGCGGCGGCGGCGGCGGCGCTGCTCCCCCTCCCTCCAACCAGACCGACTGCATCGAGACTTCGTCATGCGGCGGCGGCGGCGGCGGCGGCGGCGGGGGCGACGTCGACCCGATGTCAAGGTCACAGCGGCCGTTTTCTCTCGACGTGAACTTCCTGACGATCCCGATAAGCGGCTATCTGTCGACGGTCCTCGTCCTCTTCACCGTCGTCACCAACCTGCTCGTCTGTCTGGTTCTACTGCGACGCAACATGCGAAGCCCCACGAACCTTCTGCTGGTGGCGATGGCCGTTTCGACGACGATGACCGGCGTCTGCCCGACGCCCTGCTACGTCTACTTCTTCGTCCTCGGCAAGTACCGCGACTACCCGTCGTGCGGCTGGTGCCTCGCCTACGACGTTCTCGCCGACTTCCTGCCGACCGTTTTCCACACGGCTTCCATCTGGCTGACGGTAGCCCTGGCCGTGCAGCGCTACATCACCGTCTGTCACACGGCGACGGCGAAGCGCTGGTGCACCGGGTTCAACGTCGTGCGAGCGACGGTCGCCATCCACCTGGCGGCGCTTCTGTCGCAGGTGAGTCGGTTCTTCGAGAACAGCTACGTTCCGGTGGTCGTGCCGTCGGCCGTCGACCCGACCCGGAACGTGACCGGCTGTCAGACGGCGCTGGTTCCGTTCGTGGCGCGAAACGAGAATACCTACTTCAACACGTACTACTGTTTTCGCGTCGTCTTCATTCACATCGCGCCGTGCGTCGTGCTCGTCCTGTTGAACGCGCTGCTCGTTCACGCGCTTCAGACGGCGCACGCCAGGCGGCGCGTTCTGCTCCGACAGAACCGGAAGTCGGAGTGTCGCCGTCTGGCGGAGAGCAACTCGACGACGCTGATGCTCGTCGCCGTCGTCGGCGTGTTCCTGCTCGTCGAGTTTCCGCTCGCCATCTTCTTCATCCTACTCATTCTCGACAACACCTTCAATCTGACGTTTTCCGACAAGGATTCGAACAACGTCGCCTCGCTTCTGATAAACAACTGCATTCTGTTTACGTATCCGATGAACTTCTTCATCTACTGCGGAATGAGTCGACAGTTCCGCGAAACGTTCCGCAGTCTCTGCCGGTGGACGGCGAACAGCGGCGAAGACGAAAGTGCCGGGAGAAGCTTCGCGGGCCCCGCCAGCCGCGGATTCTACGAGTACAGCTCAAGAGGAAGGAACCACAACGGACTGCGCACGGAAACCACCGAATTGTAATTCTGCAGTATTCCCCCCCACAGATATACTCTTAGTTTGCAGAGACAGACAAGCGTGACAGCATCTGATGGACTATAGGCGTATGATTCTCCGGTTCTCGGTCTAACACGTATTCTAACAACGGACATTTTTTCGAGAAACACGATGTTCATTCATTTTGTTGCCTTTTGAGGATGTTCAAATGGATTCAAAGTTCTCTTATAATCTTGTATCGTGACATAATTTTAATGTCTGTTGTCATGGAATGATGTTCCCGCTTTTGATCATAAAAGCCTGTTGGTATTTCCATTTCGATTTTTGTCGTTTACGCTCTGTAACCGTTGTATGAAATTCTCAAAATCTCACTACAGTGATTTTTGTTTTTGTGTTTCTGAAATACACAAATATTGATTCCCCTAGGATCGAACCCGGGTAGACGACACGTATCAACGCAAAACTGACTAGCGAGTTACTGTAACTAGCAAGATATACAGAGTTCGACTAAAGAATTTGGTATAATACCGTATTCTGTCTGTCTGTCTGTCTGTCTGTTCATGTGTGTCTCTCTCTCTCTCTCTCTCTCTCTCTCTCTCTCTCTCTCTCTCTCTCTCTCTACACAGAGAAAAAAGTTGTGTAACGTTACACCAAGACTTGGTGGTAATTCTGCCACCATCTAATACACCAAGCGATAAAATAACCATTGTGTAACCTCAGGAAAACTTGGTGTAAGTTAACCCCAAATTTTGGAGCTGAAAGCAGGAAGGGTTACATTAACATTGTGCAAAGTTGACACCATCTTGGTGTAAAAGAAAACATTTAAGTTTCCTCCCAAATTGTTTTAAAGTGGAATAGTGGATCATTTACAAAAGTACAAAGCAACATAACAAAGCAAAAGTAAGTTTGCGCAGAAAGCAAAAGTAGGGGTTATATTTAATATATTAATAGTGCGTTCCTGCAAAATTTATTTAGGGAGTTCTAAACCGGCGATAGAAAGGTGTGCTAAACTCACTATCCTAATGTAATATTGCTCCCTTTCCTTAACGTCTTGCGCCATATACAGAATACTTGTTTCTTTGTTTCTCTACGCTATTTGGGTAATTATCATCTATGTATTATTTCTATAGGACCTTATTGATTATTAATTCTTTTCACTGCTATTTTCTGATTTCGCCACACTATAGGTTACTCGACTAGGTAACATTCATAAATTAATCGTAACGTTACACAAAATTTTTTTCGGTATACACTTCAGTGTAACCTGGTGTAACGTTACACGTAGGTTACTCGACAAGGTAACATTTACATAAAAAACGTTACACAAATTTTTCTCTGTGTATGCATAAAATAAAAGAAAAATTTGAACATTTAGCAGGTCACAAACACATCCTCATTTATACTTTTATATACTTTATTCGCAAACAGACTACATAAAAACGAAAGAAAAGAAAAAGAACAAACAATTACAACATTTAACTAACAAACAACAGATTCCACTATTATACAGAACTAAAAGATGCTTCTTAAGAACCGAGATGCAAAAGAGTATTGACGATTCTTTGCGTTATCATGTATTAAATGCAATCCAAGCATTTCATATAGCGCTATTCTTTTATCCTAATGCCCTCGTTTGTCGAGGAGGAGCCTTGAAAAGCTTTCTAATGCCTGTTCCGTTATATATATATATATATATATATATATATATATATAGAGAGAGAGAGAGAGAGAGAGAGAGAGAGAGAGAGAGAGAGAGAGAGAGAGAGAGAGAGAGAGTGTGTGTGTGTGTGTATCTATCACTTCGCAACGCATTAACCAGAAACAAACGGTTGAACCCTGAAACGGCTGATGCCTGTTTTGAATCGATCGGATCCAAATGCATGTTGCGAGCTGCTGATCTAAGTTCAGATCAGATCACACGGTGCTTAACGATTGCCAAGAGAACCACTGGTTTGATCAGCAGCATATATACAGTAGTGGCGCCTTCGGTCGTTGTTCAAAGTGACAAATTAGATTAACGCCGAGAGCTCGCTGAGCAGAAATTATGGCTGATATACGTCCATCAGTTTCTCTATGATAGATATATTTAGATGCTTTCATATAAGGTGTCAGTTTAAGCCATTCCTGTCATGACAGATCTTACGCCATATGGACGAATATGATGGAGAGCAGTGATTTTGAAAAATTGGTCTTGACAGATGCTGTTGGTGATGAATGATAGCACACTGGATAGTGATGCAAAACGGAATAAGAACCAACCTCGATATCCGAATAATAATAATAATGGTAGCATGGGGGCTCAAATTCTTTCCGACAGTTGGTTCTATCATTGAGAAACTTCATTTGAACAACAAAATGCCCAGTTGAACTATACAGAATAACATCATTCTAACGTAGGTTACTTAGCGGGTCTGTAAAATTTAGTACGCTACACTGTATATCCGAGGTACGTTATCCAGTACTGAACAATCCGGTGGCGTATAGCACGAGACCGTACATTGTGGCAGTGGCGTCATTTCACACTTTTCTTGGAGGGGGCGAGAAATTTTGTAAAATTTTTCTTTTCATTTTTTAAAATTTTGTTTAAATTTTTTGACTTGACGAGTTTCCAAAAAAGTTGACGACCTTTTTTGCTCGTCAGTCCTTTTTTACGATTACTTCAGGTTACTCTCGACATCAAGCATTCCTTTAGGGCTTTAGGGGCTGCTGACCTTTTTTTGCCCCCCCCCCCAAACGCAAATGACGTCCCTGTTTTTGTTTTTTTGTTGCACATTAATACATTAAAAATTAATATTTTCATTTCCTTGGGGGGCCACGGCCCCACCCCAGCCCCCCCAAATGACGCCTCTGCATTGTGGGTCTTTATAACCGTGTATAGGCTTACGTTATAAGTTACAACCGAGTCAGTTATAACGAAGTTCTACTGTACCATTCAGCTGATGCAGTTTGTTCCGCTATCGTTGTTTTCCGTCTGAGACTTAGAATATTCTCCGACTCCGTCAATCCGATTGACAACTATTGATGAACTGGATTGAATGAATATTAAAATCAACTTGTTAATTTGCTGATTCATTATAGCGCAGGTCTAATTCGCTTCCGAATGACCTACGAATGGAAGCCATCTACGCATTTCTACATGTAGTTTCTCTTCACGAAACATTATGGAACAATGAACAGCATAGTGCACGGTGCTCTTGTGCTACTTCGTTTCATATAGCGCTATATAAATATAAGAAAAATACCGGTTCTTATTTACGCCACCATCAGCACTTCCTTTGACGTCGGCTTTGTTAAATGTGCACCAAGTCGCTGATGGACCATTTGGAAATTAACTGACAACTGACCGCTGATGCTAGAAAACACAAATTCCGATTTAATTTGCAAAATCATTAACTGCGTTCCGTTGTCAAACTGAATCGCTTTTTTTATTTCCCGATGACTCGAAGCTTCCAGTCCCAAGCCCACACGCTGCATCAATATTATTATATTAATAATTTTTAAGTAATCATTATTAATGTTTTCTGTCTTTAAAAAACGGATGCTGTGGATAGCAAGTGGACAGTGTTGTTCAGGTTTTTCAACCTAGGGTCCTAGGCGTATTGTAAACGGCGGATCGTACTACTACCACCACCACCACCACCATCGTAAATTTCACCGAAATACATCGTAGTATTGAGCACCGCTACTTAGGTATTAATAATATTAAAGTGGGCCTAATAGTTAATTATTAATGTTTTCTGTCTGTAAAAATCGGATGCTATGGATAGTAAATGGACAGCGTTGTTCAGGTTTTTCAACCTAGACGTATTGTAAACGGCGGATCGTACTACCACCACCACCATCGTAAATTTCTCCGAAATACATTGTAGTATTGAGCACCCCTGCTTAGGTGCGTTTAACATTAACTAAATAAGCTCTGTGTTCAGAAGCCTCATGCTAACTGAAGTGTTGATAGCGCTCATGTAGCGCTCATATATCCATACATACCTAAACATTCACTTAATCAGGCAAAAATAATAGTTGACTACCTTTTTGGTTGTCAGGATTTTTCTCGTGTTGATGAACCATGGTCGTAACCTATTTCTTTGCTTGTCAAAAATTTCGGAAGCTGGGAATCATGGGAACCATAAGCCCACCCCCTCGGAAAATCCTAGTTACGCCACTGTTACCAGCCGCAGGTCTGTTCACAAGTTTCTGCCGCGTATAAACCTATATTGCGACGGAACTGATTTGAATGGGGATGGGTGGGTTCCAGCCGAATCGAATTCAGCTCTTGCCCCTTGAACGCCCACAGGTATACACTTGTTTATGAGTTAATTTCGCAATGCATATCAGTTGATCCAGTCGTGGAGTGGTGCTGTTTGTTGAACCAGTCAATGTTCTCTTAATTATCTCCCTTTTTGCCTTGCAAGCGAAGTCAGTCGACGGAATTGTCGTCCACTGCGCGCTGAGCCCCTAAATGGATGCGTAGATTCGTTATTACACATTCGTATTAATTACACAGATGTGTAGATCTGTGTTTTGTAGTCGGATTTGGGCGTCGAACAAATGGAATATAAGATGTACGTTCGAGATTATGGGACTGAGTTTATCCAGATGACCAAGCATAGTAATAATAGGCCTACCTCCTAAAGGGAAATCGTTGGACTGCGGTAATTATTGTTTCGTTGTACGCCGGTGAAAAGCAGATTCGCGTAAATTTTCATTGCGTTTTGTGGGTGGAGGGGGGTGATTAGCGCTTCGAACACAATGATTCGCTCAGACAGAAACTCGTCGGTATTACACTGTTTAAGGTATTATTGTATACGAAATGGCAGAGTCGTTTTTATAAGGGGTTTGAGGCATTAACTGACTTTGTTTTTACGTCTGAAGGACCAACACAGAGTGAATAATATTCTTATAGGCAGTTCATTTTCGGCCCGTAGTTTAATAACTTTAGGCGTGTCCTTTATAAACCCTTTCTATAGAGTAATAGTCCAAAGTGCAGACGCAAACGCAGCTGATACCGCGAGCAGTACACAAATTGCAGCATGACAATGACCATGATGCATTGCTCGATAAGCATCGTATTGATAATTACGCATTGAAAGCTTTTTCTATTTCTGGGCCAAAATTCTGGAACTCTCTTCCTCTGATTGTCAGACCATCATATAAACAGAGTATTTTCAGACTTAGGCTTAAAGCACATCGTTTCCAAATTCCAATTAGCTTTTCCTCCATAGTCTGTCTTGCTGTTTCCCACTGACTGATCTCTCGAATGACCTGGTCTTTTGCGGGTGGATTTCAAACACCATCGATTGATACCCTTAGGTATTAGAAATGATGCTATAAAGTGCATTATTATTATTATTATTATTATTATTATTATTATTATTATTATTATTATTATTATTATTATTATTATTATTATTATTATTATTATTATTATTATTATTATCATTATCATTGGCGTAGTCAAGGGGGTGTTGGGAATAAACCCATTGGCTGCCGACATTTTTTTAATGAGTTTCTATGCATATTTTATTTTGGGACACAATTTTGGGGGTCAAACCTCCTTGGCTGCCGACCCAAAAGTTTAAAGTGGTATAGAATGTAACGGTGCAAGAGGTGACGATGTTTTTTGCTTGTCAGCACCTGGAAGGGAAAAATAGAAGAAGGAAAGATGAGGATGGCCTTTTTTGCTTGTCAAGATTTTTTCAAAGTTGGTCTCGGTCAAAACCAAACCCTCCCTTCCTAAAATCCTGAATACCCCACTGATTATTATTATTTTATGTTTTTCTATCATAACCTTTCTCTAGACTTTTTAGATTTTTAAATGATTAGTTAATCTTATGTTTTGGCATAAGTCTATTCTGCTGTATTCGTTGGTTGCCTAATGGATTCTGACGTAACAGCATTTGAATAATTATTATTAAGATGTTCCGAAAGAAAGAAGCTAGGTAGACAGAGATAAAAATTAATGGAGAGAGAGAGAAAGAGAAAGAGATTAGGTCTAAGCTATTTTGTTTAAGTGAATTCAATTCTTTCTTCTTCGAACTCCACATTGGAACAGGACAACGCGCAAAAAGACCACCCCGCTGACAACCAACTCGCCGACTCGCCTACCCGCTGACACGATCCTCTCGACGACAAATGCTGGCGAATGGCCGCGTCGGCGAATGTAAGGCAATGTCTAGTGTTGATAAGACGGCCATTCGCCGAAATGATATTGCATGCAAAAAATACTTTTAAGAGATGACACCCACTGTGTAGGCCTACTTAATACAAAAATTGCAATTGGCCAGATGAGCTGATAAGACCGCAAAATTTACTGAACAGGATTGGATTGTTAGAATTTTAAGCCGCTGCACTTAAAGTATTTGATGTAATTTAATTAAAAGAGAATTTCGGCGGATTTTGTATTCCGTTAATAATGTCACCTGAATGCCCACTATTGTTGCTAAGACAGCCATTCGCCGAAATGACACTGCATAAAATGTTTAAGCCTACCAAGGGACGCTGTGTACGAATATTAAGTGATACTCGATTATGACCAATGTGGATATACACTGTAATGTTAGCAAGAGAGCGAAAAAGTGATGCTTTTTCCAGCTGTTACTGTTAATACTATAGATTCAGCTTGAAGTTCAGAAAAGCAGGTCTAAGATGGACACACCAAATGACATTCAGGGGCGTAGCGACGGGGACGAGTATATCGGTATATATAGACCTACCCCTGCCCAAAAATTCAGGCTACTTTAAAATTTTAAATGTGTTTTTTAAAAGTTTCAAAGCTTTTAAAGATTTATAACACACACCCCTCCCCCTAATTACATTATACTCCAATCAAATTTCTGGCTACGCCCCTGCTGACATTATTTCAGGTCTGTAATGTAGAAGAAAGTGCTGTTGACTCGACATTCTCGCAAACATCGGCCGCGATTCATTTCTTTATTGAAGTGGAAGCCGGCATGTCGACGCGCTTTCATTCTAAAAATTCGTCTCTGCAAGAGACTCGGCAACCAACATTGTTCTCTGCGTGGAAGCTTCGTCGTCAAGTCACACAGTTAATTGACAGCAGCAGCAGCAGCAGCAACAGCATCCAGATCCTTCTATCTGAAATTTCTGTCCTCGATCGCCTTTGGACGATACACGTTGCTTTTGTCTATTGACTCTCTTTCTTGAACGTCTGTCCCTTGCCGGGCATGCAATGCGGCGTATTTGCTAACGTCTGCAGGAACAAGTGACAAGCCTGTGCAAATAGATATGTATGTGCATACAGTGGATACGCTGCTTTGACGTTTCTTTCGATCGATAATTATTCTGCCTTTGGTCCACGGATCGACAAACAACCTTTTCTTCAGTGAAATTGCACTGTTTGGAAAATCTCAAAAATACAGTATATGTCATATGTGCACATGGTTTCTAAAGGGTTGATTTATGTTAAGTAGATGGTAGTTAAACTGCATTTTATATATAATATTTAAAGAGTCTTTTTAATTGGACTAATTTTCCTAGCAGCATGAGTCTGTTTTGTGCCATTAAATATGCAACAAATGGAGTAAGCTTACATGTCATGATCCGACGCAAACACTTATTCACGAAACATGAGAAAAGTCAGGAGCCGTCTGAATATTGTTTCTCTTAATAGACTGAGCAAGTTAGTGGCGTCCAACTGGTATTGTTAGGCCTATATATCCAGGGCCTCCTCAGCCCCCGCCTTAACATGGCCCTGTATATATCGAATTATTCATAGGAAAATAAATTAATTTGTCGCCAATCTCCGTGTCGGCGAGTTGTGGCCGTCTCGGCGAGTTGTCCCGATCCCTTACAACATGAGACATAGAAACATCAGAGGATATGTGAAACTGGATATTGACCATCAGAGAAATGTTGGGATTTTTTTGATTATGTGTAGCGCGATGTTTGAGATTCCAAAGCAATGTCCCAGACGATTAAGAAGAATCGCGTGATCAACAATATCAGACATCAGACCAGTGTTTAATCTAGACTCCTGGACTCCGGGGGGAAACTGAAAAAGCCGGGGGGAAAACTGACAAAGCCAGAGGGATTCTGCTAGGGGCCGCTGTTAGTCCATGTAGTATTCCAAAATTTCCGGGGAAAATTTGAAATTTCCGGGGGGAAGGGCAATTTCCCCCGGAAACGGCCTAGATTAAACACTGCATCAGACATCGGCGTAAATTTGAATGTGACGGGAAAGTGGTTCTCACACAGGGCAGTCCCTACTGAATCACTTTAAACCTTGTTATATTATATTATATTATTAAAGAATGGAAGCCCAGCCCTTATACCTTCCCCTTCCCTAACATCAGTGTTGGGACCAATAGTTGACTAGACTATTTAAATACTATTGCCGATAGTTGAGCTTAAACACTATTTAAAATAGTTTTTCAATAGCCAATAGTTCACAACTATTTAAATAGTATTTAAATACTATTTAATTTTTCAATGTTAAAATGAAAACTGTGTTATCATTTTCACTGGTGAATGTTATAATCTAAAAGCACTGTCACTAGTTATCTGCATGATAAGTAATACAGTCTCCTGTTGGGTTATTCATCAAAAGTCTTGATTAATCTTGAGGAGCAGCAGGGTCTCAAATGTTTTGTCACTTAAGCGATTTCTAATTTTCTACGCTTTGAGAGCATGATACTAAAGATACTAAAGCATGATACTAGAGTACTAAAGAGTCTCTCGACGGGAGCACTCGATGGAGTCATAGAGTTGAAGTGCAAGAAAACTGGTTTGACAGCTGTATGCTTGTTTAGCATGCCAATTTTACTGGATGAGTCTTGAAGATATTACAAGTGTGGCTGGTCTGCCTGTTCAGCATTGAGGCCACTGAAAAAGTAGCTGGAATCGGTGTCACCACCTGCATCAGTTGTGCTAACTGTAGACGTGGACTGAACTGGTGCAACGGTATCGGCATTAAATATTAATAACAGTGACGTGATCAGCTTGAACAATACCGCATCGTAATATGAATTCCATCGCGTAGGGCACGGAACGACGAATCTGCGTTTCACTTTCACTATGTCACTGACTCAGTCTGTCAGTTCTGCGGTTTTGTTGAGATGACAACATAATAGAACTATTTAAAATCAAGTATTTATAAATAGTGCTTAACTATTTATAAATAGTATTTAAATAGACAAGTTTGCTAACTATTTAAAATAGTTGCTTAAATAGCTTAGAACTATTTAAATAGTATTTAAATAGTATTGACTATTTCAATAGTTACAACACTGCCTATGATAACCTCTCAAAAGGGGATGGGTCCATTAGTCCTATCAGCATCATTATTAACAACATCATTATTATTCTTGCACTTTTGTTAATTAATAATACTACAGTAATAATGGTCACAGTTTTTTGCTTTCTGAATCAGTACCACTAGCTGTGGTCTCCATGGCGAACTAGACGTCAAGGCAGTTTCAAAAGCAAATTCTAATTCGAACGAACCGCTAATCGATCATAACTGAAATCGAGGCTCGCTCAAACATCATCTGTCGTTCCGATTCCAATTTTATTGACGGATGGGCAGTTCAATAATTAATAATCATCTTTATTCGTGACAAGCACAGCATAAAAAGTAGTACACAACCATGCAGTAGTACACAACCAAGGAAAACACAAATCAACTGAACAAAACTAAATAATAATAATAATAAAATAATAATAAAATAAACCTAATAATAAACAAATAAACTAAGAACAAACTTTACACAGTACAGCCTCTGCCCTCAGACAAATTCTAGTAATGCACTGAGCAAAGTACAGTGGCTTCTTCTCATATCTATTAACAAAGGATGCTTGTCGCTTTTCTACAATAGCATGCATACTATCCAAACCCGTCAGGACTCTGATATACTCGACATTAATAGACGCACGATTAAAAAGAGTTCCATGACACTGCTAGGCGTCGTCTGTGAGCTACGCGCGTCGTCTTGCTGTGGATAATAATGATGATGATGATGATGATGATGATGATGATGATGATGATGATGATGATGATGATGTTGAGATGGATTCAATTCATACTTCTATGGATGATTACCAAGGTAGCCTAGATAGGGACCGTTGAGTCGAAAATCACACGAAGAAGCTGAATCCACTGCTTTGCATATTAAAACATATCTCAAATAAATTCAGCTTGCTCGTGTTGTGATTACTGGCACGTTTTTATCCTGTGAAATGTATAGGCCTAGGTCGAGAGTAGAAGAAATGAAACATTTGGTACCATGCGAAGTTAGAAGAAGCAACCACATCAATAATATTATTCGTTAGTTCAACTGTGTAGGCTACTTTAAAATCCAGAGTAAACCAGATATATTTCTCAATTTTCTCTGGGTTTTTATTTCGTAGTCGTCTTGCTTTAACCCCTTAACTGGGGACCCCATATATATCCGTCCATTTTACATTGAGTTACAGTTAAATACACGGTTAAGGGGTTAACGACGAGCGGCGGTTAGGCCTAACTATACAACGAACAAGATGTCGACACTCACTAAATCTCAGTCATTTCAGCACACTCTAGTAGGCTGAGTAGTGAGTATGTAGGCCTAGTGTGTAGGCCTAGGCCTAGTATGTAGTATGTAGGCCTAGTATGTAGGCCTAGGCCTACCTACAGACATTATCACGAAACATACGTTTGCTTTAGTGATACGAACAGGTTAATAGTAATGTAATTCCCGTACAAGTATTTATGAAATAAAAATTATATCCCTACTGAAAATTTAGTAAAAATGAAATAATCGTTAAATTGGAAATGTAAATTAAAATAGAATTTAAGTTAGCTGAACACCAACGTTATGCTCTTCATGTAGGCCTAGCTGCCAGCTGGACATATGAAAAATGGCCATATTTTTTCAGTTTCCTGCAGATCATAGTCTGAGCCTAAAATAAACCAATCACTGGGATTTACTAATAGGCCTACAGCACTATTTAGACAGTCATGATGCCACTTACATAATTTGTCATCGTTAGCAAAGCCACGACGGCTCCTTGTTTCGGACTGGAACCAGTAGTGCGATTTGTGCAAAACCATTTAGACATTTTTATCAGAGAATTGAGGGAGGGGGATGGCAAGGCTGATTGTCGACACAATCGATGCATCTAATTGCAAAGCAGCTCTTGACCATTCTATAATAACTCTCAATTAGTATTTAGGCGCCTAAGGTCTTTTGCAATTCTATCTTCAAATAGGAATGAAATATCAACATGAATTGTTTGTCAAAGTTTGAAATCCTTCGGAAGGGGCGACATCATTTCTATAGGCCAGATCGGAACTGACTAGAAGGCTTGGGGAAGTAAAGCAAAAGGTGGCTGTGCTAAATTGATCAAGGCCAGACAATACAAGGGTGTAATGTCAAATGAAGAGAACTTTTATAAATGCAGATTTAGTAAAAGTGCTAATGCTCAAATTGTGTAATGATGCACTGTCACAAGAATGCAATGGAGCAAGGGTAAGTTCCAGACAAGTCAATAAGGGCATTAGCAAACCAGAAAACTGTAAATCATAAATGATTTCCAGAATACTTTTTCTCCAGTCTGCTCCAAGTCTTGAAGCGGTTTTCATCACAAGACTCCATAGGATACAAGTACATAGTTTATCCTAATATTAAGATATTCAACTTTAGCCTTCTTTGTGTCAACCAATTTTTTATTATTTATGAACTTGTATGGCGCCAATTCTAACACTCAAAAGTATCAATCAATTTGACACTGCAAAAGATCAAGTCAATTTCAGTGATCAGTCAGAGTGGGAGTGGAGAAGCAGCAAGGCAGATTGTGAAAAACCTAGCATGATTTAAAGTGGCTTAGGAGGCATTACTGCCAGCGTGAAAGCCACTATAGGAGCACTGACGGGGCTTGAACCCACTCCGTCAGCCTGACGCTCCAGCACGTAACCCACTCTGCCATCTTCCGCCCCCAGAAAGTTTGATTGAATTCTCAACAAAGTGGTGCAGATAAAAGAATCGATTTTAAATTAGATTATTTTTCATAATTGTCTGACCGTTATTTTATTAATGAATAATTACAACACTGCTGCAAAACACTCAAAATATTTCCGTAACTTCGTTTATTTAAGTCACAACCTACCATAACATTAAGAAATCAAGAACTATAAAAACACTGAATCCAATTGATTCAACGGCATCAAGAAATGCAAAACAAGCATTTACTCTACTTTGTATACACCCTATCTTGATATCATGTGCCATAACAGTATGAACAACAGTGCAGCTTACAAGTTATGAAGGAAAAAACACTATGATTATCGTACTGTACACCGCCTGTTCTAACATGTATAAAGGAGTTCTAAGAACTTCCCAAAATGAAATATTGTAAAATAAATCTGTAATGTGCTATTGTATCAATGGATTTGTATAATAACAAACCGACTTGAAATTACATACCTGTAAGTCTTAAAACCAACATGATAAAGAATACTCTCAAATTTCAACAGTGTACAGCAACCACAAGTGTACACTACCTAAGTCAATGCAGTCACTTACAAATGGTAATAGATACATTCTATGTTCTGTCATAAATGTCAATGACAATATTAGAACTTTCTTTAATACTTTTGAAAATCTGTGTGCAAAGCTTCAGCTGTTTGAAACAAAGTTACCGGTAACTACCAAAGGTAGTCATGGCTATGTTCTGCAAACGTTAAAGTTAAAAAGCTCCTTATACTCTTTATAATTGTCATATTCCCTACTCTTAGCATATGTTACAGAGGTTCGTTCGGCATTCCGAAGAGAGATGATTGATAACATCTTTAATACAGGATAGCTGATTTGAAAAATGCTTTGCTTAATCACACATCATACATAATCAAGTGTACACTACTTAAGTCAATGCAGTCACTTAAAATGGTAATAGATACCTTCTAAACATAACTTCATAGCCATGAAATACCAATAAAACCTGCATCTCACTTTGAAAGAAAGTTGCATGGAAGAGATGTGCGTGTATAGTACATTTGGAAAATTGATTTGAGTGCAGAGTCCCAAAAGTTAAGTACATCCAAAATCACAGCTCAAATGAAATGTTCAGTTAAATACTCTCAGAACTGGTGAGAAGTTTACACAATGAAAGATCAGCATCAGAAGACTCAACTGACTTCATAATTGTGGATATTAGACCGTTAACTAATGTCGAATATCAAAGCTAGCAGAACATTTCAGTTCATTTCAGTGCACAGGAAGTAAGCAACTTACAAACAAAGATCAACAGTTGCATGCTAAAAGATGTACTGCAACTTATGGAATATACAATAATGAAGCCAATTAAAAACATGATAAACTAATAAAATTTTGGCACCATTCACGTGAAACGCGAGAAAACAAAATAATACAACAGAGTTAATTGCAAATTGTAGCATATAAAACAATACAAGAATCAAAAACACTTATTTTTCACCATCAATTAATAAAAATCAATAAATAAGTTATACACAATATTGATAAAAAACATTAATAAAACTTCTATAGAAAATAATAATGACGTAGCAAAGAATATGAATTGAATGGATTAAGATGGATCCAAAAAATAAAATGTACAAAAAAAGACACAAATCAATATTGAAGAAAACTGAAACAGAAGCACAGTTACTGCAGACAATCGCCAAGTTGACTTTTTTACATACCATGACGAAACGTGGAGACTGTCTCAAGAAAAGAAATTGTATAATGAACAATGTGAGGAAATAGCAGCAGGCAACAGATGACTTGGATAGAAACAATATTAAGTCATGGGCCAGATTAACGGTATATGCAGATATTATATTGAGAGTCAAAAGTAAAACATAGAACAGGTGGTCTACAGAAAAGAAAAATCTTGTAAAGAGAATGATCAAAACAAAACAGGACAATGCAATGATAAGCATCACATGGTTCTGGAGTGTCTATTGAACCACAGCACCCTTTTCTCCATATGAAAGATTGATGTAGGTATCTCCTTGACCTACAAGTTCTAAAAAAAACAAGCTCTTTCACACGGAGTCATCAATGAAAATTAGTACCTGTCACATACCATTATATAAAAAAATTGTAGAAAATTTTAACACAAAAAAGCAATGTCACAAAACAGGACACTAATAAACTGAAAGATAGTCTGTAAATCGAAATACTCAAAATTAACAATGGGTTCTCAAACATAATTATAGTTCAATAGGCATGCATAAATCTGACTGAAGCTTATGCGTTAAGTTCTGTGATAAAATGCTCCTGGTAATTGACTCTATCAGAGCATCTTTCAAAATCATAAGCACATCATAAACTTTAAAAATCTCAAGCACATCGAAAAATAGAAATCAAAGCATGACAAGAGAACCATCCATTCTGATATGCCAACAATACTGTTTTAAGTCAGGGAAATTTAAGCTTATTACTAGTAACAACGTTGATCATGCAGTTCTTTAGCATTTCAAGCAACTCTGAATTTTCCAGAATGTTTAAAAGCCACATTTCTCCAATTGCCCACATTTCCATAACCTATAAAATGCAAAATACTTCACCATAATATTTTGCTTCAAAATGCTGTATTTCAGTATATGCAAGAGACTTGCTTCATTGTGAACCTATATAGTTTGAAATGGCCAAAATACTCTGAAAACTTTTGATTTGCTATGTCAAAGAAATTAACTCAAATGGAAAAGTAAAAATAACATAACCTAGAAACCTGTTTCATAAATGTTTCATATTATTGAAGAATTGAGTCTGAATGGCAGAATTTGTCTTATCAATCGTTAATAATAACAATAACATTATTCACTTTAACTAAAGTCTTCTTATATAGTTTAATTGGATTACAGGTAAATATAAGATATAAATACAAATTCACAAGATACAACAGTGACAGCTAACAACCAACAAATCAAAGAATACTTACCAAAATTCAACAGAAATCAAGTCAAAATGTAGTTAAAACTACATTTTGCAAAAAAGTCATACACTGTAATTATAAAATCTAATTATAACCAACAAAAGTTAAGGACAATGCCAGCGCACAACTGGTCATAACTAGAAATAAAAAACACTCAACAACCGGTCCAGCACCAGTTAACACTTTTCACAGAAACTGTAAGCAGTTTGCATGCTACTAGCATAAGCTATACTTAATAAACAGTATTTTACAAGAGAGACATCAATTCTCTTGGCTATGCACACAAGTACCACTGCTTGCCTAGAAAATGAATTACTCTTATTGCCTGGAATGTCCAACACAACGTTATACTTCTTCACTTCTGCCAACATTTAGCAACTGACTGATCTAAGGTTCATATACGCGATTTCATTGCTGAGAAAATAAAACAGAGTTGTAAAAGTGCAACAAAACTTGTTCACAATGGCAAGATCCAAGTCAGGACATACTACAAAATGTAATTAGCTTTAAAATGTAATTAGTTTTATTCAGTGATTTCCTTTAAAATATTCAAATTGAATTTTTTTAAACTTTCTTTTAGCAATATTTATTCATAATAACATCAACAATGATTTTGGAATTATATAATTAATAAATAAGATAACAAATAAATAAAACAAGTAACACAATTGGAACATCACTATTCAGCTAGAAAATATCTCTTAATAATTTAAATCTTAAACTGAAGAGTCAAAGCAACAATGCTATCACATGATCCCCATCAATAAAATCAGAAAGCAGACCGATCGATATACTGCACACCACAAACTCACATCACTTCCGTGCAAATGGCTAAAACTGACATGATACTACAGAGTCCATCAAAGTAATGAGTGTTTGCAACACTAAACTCTCACTACTTCTACAATTGATTGTAAGATATTTGTAAAAAGTTGACAACCACAACTCCAATTGAATCACAAATCCTTTGCAGAATTACTTGATACAAAACTCCAAGACAAATGAAGGAGGCATAGCACCTAACATACTGCCATTTGGGTTCAGGAGAGCCTTTGTATGAATTCTAACATAAAAACAGGCCGTGGTAATTGGTTGTGACAAGTGAACTTGCTGCTTCGGTAACTATTTGTGACGCAGATAATTAGCTGACACGTGAGCAAGTCTCCATCATGAGGGTCAGTGTAGCAGATGAACATCCTGAGGGAATGAAGTGCAAGAAATGTCACTGATAGGACTAATAATATGTTTCCCGCTCAAGCCAACCTCCGGGATTTCGACGTAGGAAGTACCGGCGAGTTTCATCATACACAAAGATGGCAGCACTGAATGGCATTGGAGCCAGCCACCATGTCCACCTGAGGAAGTAAAGAAACCAAAGCTAAATACCATTACACTAACATAACAAAACTATTCATTCAGTAAATCTGTGTCATAGCAATAAGACATAATTATTATTGCTACTCTATTAAACATTGACTGAAATGGCTTATCTTCAATTAGACAGTCATATTCTGTCAACAGTGATCGATCTTGAAGAGGAAGTCTTGACAACTCTGTAGCAACTGTTGTAGTTAACTCTTACGCGGCCATTGCGGTCGATTTTGACCGCACAAAAAGCACCCATTTCTAAGTAAGTATAGACCGCTATATTTAGGATCTAGGGTTATTCTAACGAAAGCCAACATGCTTTCGCTTCTAAAACATGCAAAAAAACAGTTTATTTCGTGAGTTTGACTGCGAAAATATATCGATTTGTTGGTGAGATTTGCGGTCCTTCTGGCATTTAAATTTTAAATACCCTTCTATACATAGGAGCAGAAGTTTTATTCAACTAAGGAAGTTTTGAAAGCGATTGAAAATGGTCAGTTTGATGACATGGGTATTTTGAGGCCCGATGACAGTGAAAACAAAAAAATTCTGCTGGGCAGAATGAAAAAACAAGTATTTGAACTTTTGTGACATGTGTCAAAATATGTATGTCATAATTGCTTTGACACATTTCACAAAAGATCATTTCTAAACTAAAATATCACGTTTCATATAATTTTTAATGTCTAAAACATATGTGTACGTGTTTTAAGATAGTTTTCTTATAATGTCTTGTTGCTGACAAACTTTTTAAGAATTTTTGTGACAAGTGCCAAAATACATATGCAGTAATTGCTTTGAGACCCTTCACACAAATCCTCTGTAAACTCAAATATGACACTTATACATCTATATATAAATTTGTATATGTTTATTACATATGTGTAATGTTTCAGATAGCTTACTTGTCTTGTTACTGACAGAATTTTTGATGAACTTCAAAGTCCAATTTTAATTTTTTAATTTTTATATCTTCTCATGAAGCATGAAGAATGTAATTGCAAATGTTACATTTTTCTTTTCATATTCTTGTAGATAATCAAAAACCATTTCAAATAATATTAGCATTGTAAATATTGCTGTGATATTTGATTTAAAACATTTTGGAGAACTGTTGAGGGGTAAATTCTGTGAAAACAACATGACAGCCAAACAGTTAAAAGACAGAAGCAATAAGCACATTATGGTCTTTTTCTCACCTCAGTGGATACATTCGAAGACCCTTGTCAAACCCAGGAGTGTATGCCATAAACACTGCCAAGATTGTCTCAAAGAAGAGTCCAAAAGTCAGATGATGATTCCTGCATAACAGTAATATAGTATAACACTTTTAATGAAGAGCAAGAAATACAATAACATTCTCAGCTCAGAGAAAATGAAGTGTGACATGAGTAGAATGTAAAGAGCCATAACGAAAGAACAAATAAAGCAAAGACATCTGTGAAAACAAAGGAGCTGCAGCAAAAATAGCTACCTGACATTTAAATTTTTAAATTAAAATTTCATCATAGGATGAATATAACATTTGGAAAAACTCACAGCATTCCCTGGTGAATGACAGAATTACGTCTTGTTTTGCAGATAATGAGATCAGTCCACTGAACAATGACAATAGACATAAAGAAGGCCGTGTGGCATGTATATTCCAGTACCTTTCGTTGTGCATAAGTCTATTAAAGCATAATACAAACAGTGATATAAAGAGATATCCCTGATTTTTCAAAATAGCATGATTTAACATATAATAATGCCAAAGAGAGTTAACAAATTTCTGGCACAATGTAACCAAACATATATCATGCATACTTGATTCATTTTCTAAACGATATTTGGGCCTTGTTCAACAAGGCATCTCCCAAAAATGCAAAACTATTTTGCTCCAAAGTTTCTTCATTCATGTAACTTCAGTAGTTAACTATGACACATTAACCTAAACCTGAACAGTAAATGCTCAAGATTCGTTAGTGTTCATATAAGGTTGCTGGTCAATAAAATAACCAATCAAAGCAATCATTTTCCATTAACATGTCCTGACTTTTGTCACTTCGTTTTTCATTAACACGGCATCGTCGAATATAAGAAAAGTTGGTTAAAATGTATAATTTAACCATCTTGAAGAGGCAGGAAAGTTTTTCAGCTTAATAATGAAGCAAATCAGAATTCAGCATTTTGAATCAATCATGCCATACCCATTCCTGACCATAGGAATCTTGCAGATCACTAACAGATTTTGAATCCCACTGCTTACGAATTCCAAACAGCCGTTTTGGGCAAAATCCATTTTCTGCCAAGATTACAAAGTAAGTAAAGAATCCGCCTGATGCTTGGATCATGCCAATCTGACCATATGAGATTCCAATCAGCCTATAACCAGAAAATGAATATAACTTATCCACAGCAGCCATGACAGAAATTGGCTTCATACGAAGCAAATTAAACAATAGCCGCTGCATACACATCAGTCTATAACAGCGGTTCTCAAACTTTTAGAATTTCTTGCGTGGTGGTCCCTTAGAAATCTTTTGATGCCTCGCAGACCTTATACAATTTGAATTTTAAATTAACTGTAATTAGCACGTAGGTTACTTGTTTTGTCAATCAATTATTTAATCAGAAAATTACAAATCTTAGTCATCAGATTTAAATTCAACTAGAATCATCACTCAGAGTCTCATCGATCGGTGTGTTTTGTGTTGGTGAGAAAGTAATCCCTTACTGGTCCCCCTGAAACTGCTTGGCAGTCCCCTTTGGGACCGCAGACCCCAGTTTGAGAACCACTGGTCTATAATAATTGCCATAATCATTTTCCATATACTAAAATTTATACAAATCTTTATGTTCTTTGAACTTTGCTAAGAATTACCTATACAAAATCTACAAAACAAAATCTTGCTAAAACTCCTTGCATTTCTAGATATTTCCGATTAACTGCCTCAGAGTAAAAAATAAATTGATCTTTTCTTAATAAAACAATTCCCTAAAAGTGGCTTCAATCAAACCTGTCATTCACAAGCTTGTCGTGCAATGGATCACGGGGCAGACGCTTCATGATATCACTTTCAGCCGATTCGTAGGCCAGCGAAATAGCTGGCACAAGGTCAGTACCCAAGTCAATGCAGAGGATAGTGATGGTGCCAAGAGGCAGTGGAATATCACACATTATGAACATGAGAAATGGCGAAATTTCAGGAATGTTACTTGTCAAAGTATAGGCAATAGACTTTTTCAAATTGTCAAATATCAGTCGTCCTAGAATAAAAAAAGTGCATTCAAAGGCTATAAAACACTATGTTGTGTTACATAAAACCCAATTTATTTAAGTATTTGATTCATTGCGGCTAACAAACAAATGCAGAGTAGATGATAGCTCTGTCATATGATTGTCTATGGCTTCTCAGCAACCATTAATGCTATTATTATCAAGATGACTTTTATAGTGCCATGGGCATGACAAAGAACAAAGTCTAAGGCACATTAACAAACGAGGAACAAGGTACTGAACAAGTGAGTCTTACAATTCTTTCAGAATGATATCGATATGACAGAGTTGGCTTTCGTGACGTTCATAGGCAATAAGTTCATAGAACCAGATTGCCACGTGAAACCAATCAATATCTGAACTTGGCAGTCTTGACTGGAGGAGGATCGAATAGCCATGTGAGCAAAGTTTGAAATGACAGGTGGTTCTGGAGATGGCGACAAGTGGAGATGTAGCCCAGGCAGTAAGGATCATTCAAGACTCGTTAAGTAAAAAGGCATTGCTTGAAGATGATGCTTTTGGGAATTCGAAGCCAATGAAGCTCATCGATATCTGAGGAGAAGTGTCATTACATTAGCCTATCATTACACGAACAGCTGAAGATCAGACAAGCAGATACTTTCAGCAGTAATCGTAGGCAATTCGAATTTAGGACTTTCATCTCGGGACTACCGTATTTTCGCGCATATAAGACGCGGCTTATACGAATTTTTACACAATTAGCCCCCCTGATGCGTCTTATACTCGGGTGCGTCTTATCTAAATTTTTTGGAACATGAATAACTGCACCGACGGGTCGCCTAGAGCGCTGGCGGGGCGCCGAGAGCGCCGATGGGTCGCTGGGAGCGCCGACGGATGCCGAGCGCCGAGAGCGCGGGCGGCTGGCCGAGAGCACTGACGGGGTGCCGGCGGGTCGCCTAGAGCGCCGACGGGTCGCGCCCATGGGGCGCCTTTTGGTGCGTCTTATATATGGGTGCGTCTTATCCATAATTATTCTAACACAAATCATCAAAACCCGCGTCTTATACGCGGGTGCATCTTATACGCGGGTGCGTCTTATATGCGCGAAAATACGGTATTCATCTCCGGACTGGTCACCACAGACTATTCATATCAAGGACTATTCATCTCAGGACCTTTCATCAGGAGGACTATTCATCTCCGGACCATACTTTTTAAAGTTTGGCTTTATATCTGAAAGCTGTATTTTCATGTCAGCAACAGCATTAAGTCTATATATTTAAAAATACCAAAATCCTAAGCTTTCTGCTAAACCTCCAACACTGCTCTATGAAGCTCTAGGTTACACTGAACCCACTTTGCAAAACACTGTTCTAATGGAATCACAATGTAAAGTAACTATGTAATGTGCATAACAATGTCAAATTGAAGAAATAGTCAAACTCAATTTTCCAAAAAAATACACATGCCTCATTTTACATTTGTGAACCCAATCAACAGTGACATTACATAAATAGAGAAGCTAAGCTCAATTTAGTTTAAAATTGATGCTGTTACATGTGTTAATTAATGTTTACCTTCCTCAACACCAGTCACAATAGAAGCAAAATTGTCATCTAACAGAATCATGTCAGCTGCCTGTTTGCTTACATCTGACCCAGCTATTCCCATAGCAACACCTACAACAGAAGAACAGAACTCTCCGCGTGAAAACCGGAAAGACCGACAATGGGTTTCAAGCAAATGCAGGACCCCAGGTACACCACAATAAGCTCTAATTACATGAAAACTTTCAATAAATCATAAAAACATAGGAGTGCATACAAGTGCATAGAATATCAGATCAAATATAAGTAAACAATTCTAAGTAAAATAATTCTAAGTTTTTAAAATAGAAAACATAAAACAAAGTTCATTCAAATGCTGGAAACTGCTTATGTAAACTATTTTGCCTATTACGACTCAGGGAAATGAAAAGAAACACATAATCCTGATTCTCTTGAGAGTCAAAAATTATGTGAAATACTCCTTATAATCTTTGTAATGTCTATGACATTACCATATTACAGTATGATGACGTTTACACAATATCTGTTGTGTGTTATGTTTTAATGTTACGCTTCAGCTGCATTGACTTACTTGTGGTTTTAATTTAAGCAAACACAGAACAAAGTAGAGATGTCTTAAAATGTCATTAAAGTTGAAGAAAACTAAACTGCATATTGTGGCTTACACTGCCACTATAATATTTTAAATCAGTGCCCATGAGCTTTCAACAGTTCTAATGATTAAACATTTGTCTATAGATATTGTTCCTCACTAAAATGCCACATCTGTGCTAAAAGCTAGGTGTCAGATAATACCTTTTACAAATACTGCATTAATGGCATCTTCTGTTGCTAGGTAATGTATTTCCTCCAGGCCCATACGAAGTGGGGGTGCAGAGGGTGCAGTTGCACCCCCTGGAAAAATTTAGGGGGTGCAGTGCACCCCCTGGAAAGAAAATGGTCTGCACCCTGGCTGCACCCCCTTCCAGCTAAAATTGGCCCAAAAATTGCCAAAATTTGCTAAAATTGGCCAAAAATTTGCCAAAAATCATCTCGCATCCAAGAAAAGTGTGAAATGACGCTGTTTTTACCTGGAGAAAATCTGCACCTCCTGCTGAAAATTCGTTCCAACCGGCCTGATTTCCTCATTTAAATAATCAACTAGTTTTTCATCATAAGATGATAAAGTGGCAGTGATCTTTATCACTCATTAGTTTCATTCTATGAAATCTCAAGACCTCAATGAAAGCACTTGCTAAACAGAGAGAGAAAATCAAGTACTTGTAAATGATGTACTTGTTATTTATTATTATTATTACAATGTTCTGTTTAAAAAATACACTGATTTCTTGTAGCAAAAAAATCAAATAATCTTCAAATGACTCAGACTTACCAATGTCAGCCTTCTTAAGTGCAGGAGAATCATTGACTCCATCTCCAGTGACAGCCACAATTGCACCTTGTCGTTGACAGCCTTCCACAATGATAAGCTTCTGCTGTGGCGACGTACGTGCAAAGACAATCTCTGAATGATTTGCAAGAACCTCGTCAATCTGTGCAGGCGTCATGTCTCGAAGGTCAGATCCATGAACAACGCATGCCTTTGCATCTCTGATTACAACAAAAAATCATGCTTCCAAAAAAAACTCTGCAGCGTTAGTCAGAATTTTCAAAGTTGTCATAGTATTGCACTGGTCTGCAGAACATTCACTCCATAAATAATACATTTGTATTCTCATCTGCTTCTGTATCATTGAAAACCATTGCTAAATTAATTAAATTTTTATTGATCATTAAAAGATAACTTTAAAAGATAATATTTTTTCTAATGATGATTGCTTAATAAGCTGAAGCCGTGAAATGGTCTAAACCAGGGATGGCCAACCTTTTGTTAAAATAGGCCCATTATAAAATTTATCAACAAGTGGCCCTCCGCATGTTTTTGTTATGCTTTGTGCATTGTTTTCGACAGTAGTGACAATCACTGCAGTCATGTAACGGTAGTAACTGCCATTAAATGGCAACAGTCACAATTAAACAGCAGTTTAAAGAAATTTACTAGTTTGCAAAATTAAGCACAGGAACTAAAAAGTCTTACTCATGACTCAATATTGTATGCACAAATAGGACCAATAAAATTTATTTAGAAAATACTCTTTGAGCTGCCAATTAGCCTTCAGTATGTGGCCCAAGGGCCGTGGGTTGGCCACCCCTGGTCTAAACAGAAGCAAAGATCTTGGGGAAGATAATTACATAATTATAAATTTAACTATAGTGACATCAAAAGCAAGAGCTAGGCTAGTATTACTTTGAATGTTCATTTATTCTAAATCAGATCAGATATTCTAAGTATCTCTTATGTCAACAATGCCTTATCTATCAGAGGGTGTTGAACCACCACTGGTGTCAGTGGGGCTGACAATTTTGAATTCATCTGTATGACTCCCACTGAAGGTAGCAATTTTTAGGTGGGAGCCATTCAACCCCGTTACTATTATTAAAAATCAGCTAATAAGTCCTGCACAGAGACATTCCCAAATGTCAAGGTGCTTCTTGTAGAAAGTGTATCAAACACAACATCTGAAAATCATGACAAATCCTATTATTATATGTAGGCTATATGCCAGAGTTAAGTTTTCTGTCTTTTCTTCATGTCCCTTTAATAGCTTTGTTTTCATTACAAGTGCTGTTTTCTGTTTGTGACTTTTTTATTTGTGCTTTGCTTGTTTGCTTTATTTGGCTGCAGCAAGTGCAAAATAAAGATATAAATGCTATTATTAACAACTCATTCAAGCACAAAACAAAACCAACATTAAAACTAAGAGGACTAATGGATTAGTCTAGTTTAATACTGACCTTGGATTGACTTCATTAACAGGTATGCCAAGTCTTGCGGCTATGTCCTCGACTGTTTCATTCCCTTCTGATATGATTCCTACACCTTTTGCAATAGCTTTGGCCGTGATAGGATGATCACCAGTGACCATGATAACCTTAATTCCAGCACTTCGACATTTTCCAACTGCGTCTGGTACGGCCGCTCGAGGAGGATCAATCATAGACATAAGACCAACAAAACGCAGGCCAGACAAAGGGAAATTCTCCTGATCTGCATCAAACTGATACTCGAGAGGAAACTGGGCTGTGGGAAGAATGTAATCACAGAAGCCAAGAACTCTTTCACCAAGACCACCAAGTTCCAGATATGCTTGATTAAAGGCATCACGCCACTCTTTTGTCATCTCACGCTCCTCACCGTCAAGAAACATGGTGGCACATCTATCGAGAATGCGCTCTGGTGCTCCTTTCATTACAAGAATGTAGTTGCTCTCCGTTTTATCTCCAAGTTCATGAATAGAAACCTCGAGAAATAAAGTAGATATCAAGGAATTTCATACTTAATATTATATCAGTAAAATTAATTTAATTTAATTAAAATTAACTGAAATAAATTTCCCTCACTCTATCATATTGGTAATAATGCCAAAGAGGATTAAAAGGAAAGTTAGGTAGAAGAGCCATATTTTTATACTATCTTGGGCAGACTGAAAATCACAGCACTCACTTATCTGAAATATACTAACACTAACCTGATACTTATTTGTGGAGTTGAATGGAATTTCACACATTTTTCGATTCTTACGACGAAATTCACTGACGTTACCAATTGACAGTTCAACACATTTCAAAAGTGCAGACTCTGAAGCATCTCCATTGCATTCTCTAAAACAGTCAGAAAGCAAAGCTACTATTTTTTCTACAGTTCAACATTTGAACTGTTCAACTTGCCAACCAAGCAGTTGCATAACACTAATTCATAACACAATGAATCACGGGCTTCATGGCTCAGTCTTACTTGGGGGCTTTCAAATCTCTTTTCTTCTTCAGGTGCCTTCCTTTGTTACACTGGCAGCCATGAACTTCCACTGTGCTTGGTCTCATGGCAATACTCAGAAGCTCGATGTGCTTTCTCTGGGTTTATTTATGAATTTATATTCCATTTTCCTTCAGATCTTTTCCATTCCACCATGCCTGTCACTGCCAAGTTCTCCAGATCCTCTTCTCTAATTACATGCCCAAAGAATTTTATCAGCCTTCTCTTTATGATTGCCATTAATGTTGGTTGTTTTCATTATCTATAAGATTTCTGTTTGATTTCTCTTGTAGGCTTTTATAATTCATTCCTAAACAATAGTGCTACAAAATCCCTTGAAAACAATCTCCAGACAGTCCAGCACTGAATTCATTCACATGAGGTCTTTTCACATACATATGAATAGTGTATTAATTTTTGTGATTAAGTTGCCATTATGAACAAAATGGGAATTATTGCTTAGTTAATCTGAATGTATTAGAAACTAAAATATGGTCCATAATTAATGGAGAAGAAATATTTATTTTCTCTACCATCTTTTATAGGTTTTCAGGCCATTCTTTTACAATACTATTTCGCACAGTCATATGAATAATGCATTTATTTCATGACTTTGCCGGATAGATATGAAAAGCAAGCAAAATTAGCTAGCTGACCTGACTGTATTAGATTCTAGAGGTGGATCTTGATAATCAGTTGCTGCCAAGCAACTTCAGACATGCTGTCAGGAGCTGATAGCTAGTTTTTCCACAAAAATTTAAGACTTAGTGAAGTTGGGCCCTTTAGTCTCAAGGACATCATATGGCTGTTCTTACTACTACTGCTGCTACTACCACTATGACTATTATCACTACTACTACTATTATTACTACTATTATTGTTACTACTACTACCCTAATCAGCGTCATAACCAGGGGCGTAAATCCTATGTGTTTTTCTGGGTCCGGACCCACCCACTTTTTTAGGAGCTGGGTCCGGCCAGGCAATGGACCCACCCACTTTTTGAGATGAATTGTTTATTATTATTCACGAGACAATTATGTAAAGCAGTGAGAACAGCTAGATTTATTTTGCCCCCAATTATGTAACTCATAAAGACCTGCGATGTTTTCTATCCTCGCGTCTGACTGGCTATCTAGGTATTATTTAGCTCTATGGATAAATGTGACGTCACATTTTCGCATCCGTACGACTCCATTTTGTCATTTTTAGGTCTTTGGTTCGGTCAACGTGAAAACGTTTCTGCTAGCAATTGTTAATTATTATTTACTGTCTATCCTGCATTTATCATGTAAGTGCTTCTAGATAATAATTTATTTTGTTTGATGCAAAAATAGAATTGTTTTCACTTTTCAATAGTACGATTAATCTTTAAGTTCATTTTGATTAGTTGCTTTCACTTTATGACACTTACGTTTGAACATATATACTTACTGTTGGGCGATAAAACTTAAGAGCGAAATTTTCTTCGGTTTTTAAAAAAATTTTTGCAAGAACTAGTATTCGAGATTTGCTTATGCAAAATGACTGTAAAATAAAGTTTATCATGATTTCTGTGCTATCTTAATCTAGATGTGCAATGGTTTGCTGGTTTAAGTATGATAATTATAATAATGTATTGAATTGTTACCACTGAGCACTGGCAAGGCTTGTTTCAATAAACATTGTTTTGTGACAGCACAATTTAAAATTTTCATTTGGACCCACCCACCTTTTTATACAGATCTACGCCTCTGGTCATAACCATCAGCAACATTATGCTTGACTCAAATAATGTTGATGTCCATTAAAAAATTAGTGCTATTTAAAACTTATTTGTGCAATGGTTGGTCCATCTTGTTGAAAAAGTATTTAAATATTTACTGTTTTGTAAACTGTACAAAGTTAATTTTATGGATGAGTGTTATAATAGTTTAACGGTAGTCTGCTGAGCTATGTTTTTCTGTAGCTTTAATTGTTTGGTTTTGTCAAAATTGCATGAACTTCATACACACATTTTTAGTAGCAACTGAAAAATGTGATTGGTAATAGCCTGCTCAATTTTTGAATGCATTATAAAATAACTGTGAAGCATTAACAAAAGAAGTAATCTATAAAAGAGTTTTAAATCTAATACAGTAGGTTCAACTAGAAAATAATTCCTGCTTTTATATTCAGGTAACAAAGTTGTGAAAATCAGTGCATTTATAAAGGCTGTGTAAGATATCCTGCTGAAGAATTCAGTATCAGACTGTCCAAAAACCAACTTTGAAAGGGAAGAGGGGCACACCCAGGATCCGAAATATGCCCTTGTCCCACATGAGTAAGGCCCCTGGTCGGGTGGGGTCTTGATCAACAGCTCACAGAACAAGCAGCCAAAGAATGGTTGAGTCCTGGCGCATTGCCTTTTTATACCCACGCTAGCTGGCTCCAGCAAGCCATGACAGGTTTATGTAGCACCACCTAGCCCAAAGAAGCAGAGTTTTGCTTCAACTTCAAGAGATTTTGTAGTGCTGTTGCCTAGGAATAATTTATAGGAAAGTATATAGGAAATGTGAAGGTCCAAAGTAAGACTTAGCTAAGGGTCCCACAGTTCAGTGTTATGCTACTGCTAGTTGTAGTAGCAACAGCAGTGGCAGTAGTAGAAGTAGTAGTAGTAGTAGTAGTAGTAGTTGTTGTTGTTGATGCAACAGTAGCAACTGTTCATGATCAATATAGAAAATAGACTTCAATTACATATTGTGTGAGGAATGGGCAATTGTCTGAAAACAATGCATAGTGGAATTTAGGCAATGTGTGAAATCCATCTGAAAATAATCAGGTCAGAACCACACATGTTGACATTATTTAAAAAACAACACCAAACCTAACCTTTTCAAGACTGGAACACCATCTTGACCAGTCTTAAACTCAGCTCTGTTGCACAACATGGCCACCCTTGCAAGAGCCATCCAAGTTGGAGATTCTCTGTTGTACATTGCATCTAGAATAGCATCACCAAATACCAGGCTACAGCATACCAGGCTATGGGATATATGTTTGAAAGAAAAAATTAGTAAGGAGCCATTGCATAATTATGTAACACTGAAGGTTGGGTGGGTGGAGTTTTGAAAATGTTACAAAACCTTCCCCTAAAGCATATTCATTACCATTATTAGATTTCCCAACATGCATTACAGAACATTTGTCAATATTACAAAGCATCTGCCAGTTCACAGACCACTGAAACAATTTCCTTAAATCCTCCTGTAAAAATTTTAGCATCATCATCAGAGTCAATATTTCTGCACACCTTTGTATCATCGGCAAACTTTGAAATTTTAGATAGTAATCCTTCATCAATATCTTATATATATATATATATATATATATATATATATATATATATATATATATATATATATATATATATATATATATATACTAGAAAAAGCAAAGACCCAAGCACTGAGCCCTGAGGCACTCCATTAATAACTCTTGCCCATTCCGAATGGCCACACCTTATGCCAACCTTCTGTCTCATAATCATTTCTCTAAGTGGGAAAGGCCAAAGAATTTAATAATGTGAAGTATTAATTTCTATGGGAAACCTCTGATATTGCCATTATTGCTTTATCACTTACCAATATTAATAATTCTCCAGACTGGGGTAAGTACACTGCTCTGCCACACCTGCACTTTAACTATGCTCAATGGCAAAATTTTTGGCTAGCCACAATATTTTCTGCGATTTTACGGCTATGACTTTTTTGGCTTGGCTTGGTGGCTAGCCACAAAAGTTTAGCGGTTTTATGGAAATGACTAAATATTTTTGGCTCGGTGGCTCGGCTTTGGGGTCTAATCCAAATTAAGACTAATATTAAACCATTAAAAAATTGAAAATTAAAAAATCTAGCAAGAAATTAATTATGGCAAAAATTGAAGTTCAGTTAATTATCAGAGTACCGTATTTTCGCGCATATAAGACGCACCTGCGTATAAGACGCACCTGCGTATAAGACGCACCCGCGTATAAGACGCAGGTTTTGATGATTTGTGTTAAAATAATTATGAATAAGACGCACCCACATATAAGACGCACCAAAAGGCGCCCCATCGGCGCTCCTGGTGACCCGTCGGCGTCCCAGAGACCCGTCGGCGTCCCAGCAACCCGTCAGCGTCCCAGCGACCCGTCGGCGTTCCCGACAACCCGTCGGTGCTCCCGGCGTCCCGTCGGCGCTCTCGGCGACCCGTCGGCGCTCTCGGCGACCCGTCGGCGCTCTCGGCGCCCCGTCGGCACTCCCGGTGACCCGTCGGCGGCTCCCTGTGACCCGTCGGCGCTCCCCTCCCGGCGACCCATCGGCGCTCTCGGCCAGCCACCGGCGCTCTCAGCGCCCCGTTGGCGCTCTAGGTGAGGCGCCGGCGCTCTAGGCGACCCGTCGGCGCAGTTATTTGTGTTCCAAAAAATTTAGATAAGACGCACCCGAGTATAAGACGCACCAAGGGGGCTAATTGTGTAAAAATTCGTATAAGCCGCGTCTTATATGCGCGAAAATACGGTACTTGTCTCACTGATCACATATGTTTTGCATCTTAAAAGTTCAGTTAGAAATCACATACTTGACTGATCTTCGCTTGTGTCAGCTTCTACTATTCGATCATCAAACCACATATGGGCAACAGTCATTCTGTTCTGAGTCAATGTTCCAGTTTTATCTGAACAAATAGTTGAAGTGGAGCCTAGAGTTTCCACAGCCTCCAGATTTTTTACGAGACAGTTTTTGCTGGCCATACGTTTTGCAGTCAAGGTAAGACACACCTACCACAAAAATCTTACATAATCAAACAGTTGACTATTACAAAATGTCAATGCGTTTATTTCACCTATAATACCATGATAAAAATTAACTGAAAACTGCAGACATGAGTTTACATACATGCATACTCTGAAGACATGTTTGATTAAATGAACCAGAGATATAGGTTATACTACAAAAAAAATTCATTTTCTAGCTAAGAAATGCACAACATTTCTCAGACAAGGGATGCTTTTATAGTTTGTACACTGTTCTGGGGATCACAAATTAATTTCTTACAAGTCAGTTTTTGCAGTCGAAGCTGAAACAGTTTTGAGGTCTAACTTATCATTGGATACTTCAATTAATGCAGCTGATAAATAAATGCTTTAACACTTCAGAAACTCTATGATGGTCTTAATTTTTAGACATAAAATTCTTGAAAGTGATATTCATAATTGTGCTTTATGAGTGAAGTCATAAAATATGCACTGCATTTAGGTCTATAGACATTGAAATCAATGCCACTAACTAGTCTCCCAATGCAATAGTTCAGACAAATGCATTGACTGTGAGTTGAATGGTTGAATGACTGTGGTTTAAACGTAATATAGGAAAGATTTACATCTGCCCAATTAGATTTTGAATGATTTTCATTAAGGTTTTTGTCTTTTAAATATTACAGGTTCTAAAACACCAAGTCAGATCTTGTTCAATCTACAACTGAATCTCAGTAACCCATTAGCTGAACATTAACTGAAAATTGTATGAAAATTTGGTAGAAGAGGCAATACTGTGTCACAAAAAAGTATGATTTTCCTTAACCAACATGCTTTGATTAATAATTACCAACAAAAACATCTGCTAATTCAGCTTTACTATAAGAATATACTATACTACAAAATTTAAAACAAGATTTTGTCAACACTAACTGTGACTGTAGCCAGCAGTCCTTCAGGAACATTGGCAACGATAATACCAATGAGGAAGATGACAGCATCTAACCACCTATAGCCAAGTATAAAGGCAATGATGAAGAAAGTCACTCCGAGGAAGACTGCAACTCCGGTAATGATGTGGATGAAGTGTGCAATTTCACGAGCAATTGGAGTCTCACCGACTTCAAGGCCTGAAGCTAAGTTGGCTATACGGCCCATCACAGTACGATCTCCCGTAAATATCACAACACCCCGAGCAGTTCCTTGATAGCAAGATTATCAGGCTTCAATTTAATATTCACATAAGCAGCAAAACGGCACAACTTAATGTTGGGTAAAGAAGCAAATTCAATCCAACAAATGTCAGTAAGACTGTAAGAATAACACATCAGGAACCTTTAGTAGTTAAAAAGCAATTAAAATAAAGCATCTGGTAAAATAAAGCTACTTATAGATCACAATAAATTTTTAAAAAATTGCCTTCAGTTGCAAGTCTTATATAAATCAATATGGCAAATAGTTTATATTCATGAAAAATTATTATCATCATTTTAAACATGAGCTTGTCATCAATTTAGTGATACAAATATACTATCTGTATTCTAACTGCTAAAAGTTGTTTTAGACAAGATGATTGCCTAAAATCACCATGTAACGGTTGATGGAACAGAATTGGAACAGGCAATACAGTTTTGTTTCCTAGGGAGCCTATTAACAGAAGATGCCAGGAGGAGATAAAGTGAAGAATAGCAATGGGAAACAAGTTTTTTGGACAGAGGGGAACTTGTAAGAGGAGGGCTAAACATGGAACTAAAGCAGAGACTGACAAAAACATTAGTATGAATTGTAACCCTATATGCCTCTGAAACCTAGAGTCTTCAAAAAAAGGACATACAAAGCTGAAAGCATTTGAAATATGGTTATGGAGGAGGATGGAAATTGTTGTCAAAGTATCCTTGTTTTGTGCTCTTAGCTCATTTGCGGCGCCATAGAAAATTGTCTGACAATAATAATGATAATAATGATAATAATGATAATAATGATAATAATGATGATAATGATGATAATGATGATAATGATGATAATGATGATAATGATGATAATGATGATAATAATAATAATAATAATAATAATAATAATAATAATAATAATAATAATAATAATAATAATAATAATAATAATAATAATAATAATAATAATAATAATAATAATAATAATAATAATAATAATAATGGAAAAGCTCAAGTGAGCTATAAAGAAACTTATAGGCTGGATTAAAAGCAAAACATAGTCACCAAATACTAAGACACACTTGATATAATTGAAACAAATTTTGAATTAGATAAAATAAAATCAAATAAGTACTTGGCTTCAGCTGTTGCTGTTTGCACTCAGAAAACAGAAATGTAAATGTCTGATCATACAATATCTTCCAGTCATATTAAACAGATTTAAACAGACCTTCAACAGCATTAGTGGAAAAGAATGCAATATTTCTCGTTTCAAGCGGATTGTCATGAGTGAACTCAGCAGACCTTGTTTGAGGCTCAGATTCTCCAGTCAGTGAAGAGTTGTCAACCTGGCAAAATTATTACCGTATATTGTACTGTTCCTGAATTGTTCTGTGTTCAAAATGAATTGAACTACAGTTCGGTATATTCCTGCATAGCAAGCCACTTTGCTGTCAGAATTCAGTTACCTTCTGTACTATCATTGCCATAATATTTTGCAATTAAAGAACAAATCATGCAAATTATTATAAATTTTCAAGTAACAATTCCTAAAATTAAATATTCACTATAGAGTAAATGCACTGGAACCACTCTAGTTTTCACATCTGTACCTACCTGGGTGTGGAATCAATATATTTTTAGAGTTCATGGAACTACATCTTGCCAAAATTTTCAGCTCTAGCCAAATTTTTTCCAGACATTCTTGCAAACATATTTTACTTCAAATCTTTGCACTGTTAGTTGCCTCAGTTTAATACTTCCACATCCTGTGGTCTTTGCATGTTGTCATCTAGCAAAGTCAAGATGCTAAATTTTGCCAGTAATATCAACAATATTCTTCTTTGTGCCAAATTAGGCCTATACCAAGAAATATACATAGGTTATGTACATTTCACATGGGAAGCCTTCTGGCAAGCAAAGATAAATGTTAAAATTGGCTGTACACAACAACTTTGGATATGAGTTGCAACACTTTAGGGGCACAGCTGTCAATCAAAGAAACACCTGAATGCACCTGAATGTAGGTTCAACACTGAGTTTTGCCCTCTGACTGTCAAGAGATGTGGTCCTTGCTGTCTATCAGCTGCCATGCAAGCAATGTGCTACTATCCATTGCCAACCATTCTGCTAAAGACTGGGGCTGGTACACTTGTGCCACACATTACGAAGCTGTTCAACAATTCTCTAACATTTAGAAGTTTTACAATTGATTAATTGACTGATTTGACCACAAAATTCTACTAAGGCACCTGGAGACCATGCATGGAGTTGTTTTTAGCAGGTTCTGCTCAAATTTGACAAAATGCATGCAATTCGTCTATTGTGTAGCCTCCTCCTCCACTCCAAGTGAGGTGCATTATGCTGTTCCTCAGGGTTCAGTACTGGGACCAGTCCATTGAATTCCTCCTCTATAAGTCGTACCTACAGCAACTAGAATGCCATGGTCTGTTACAGCATATATACGCAGATGATACAAAGGTGTATGGAGTCTGCAAGCCAGAAGATATGGATCGTCTCTCTAATCAGATGAGTAGCTGCATCAGTGAGATAGCTGAGCGGACTAAAAGCGCCTGCAATTAAATGTCAACAAGTTGAAGGGTGATATTGTCAGTACCAGATTACATCCACTACGATCCATGTCAGTCCCCGAAGACACACTGTTCCCGACGTCTGTATTCATGACCTCGGTGCGAACATTGACAGTGTGGTCTCCATAACAACAAAAGTCCAGAAAAGACGTCCTACTGTTTCTCAATTCTAGAAGATTTTGAAGCATGCAAAGCTCAGTTCCACCTTCTGTTATAGACTCTAGTGGTGTCTCTGGTCAAGCCATGCCTTGACTATCACAACATGCTCTTAACTGGGCAACAAGAGCTACTTATTGATATGCTTCAGGCTGTGCTCAGTACAGCAGCACGTCTAGTCTATTGACCTAAAAGATAAGGCCATGAGACAACACTTCATTAAGAACTCCACTGGCTTTGAGTCCATAAAGGATTAAATACAAACTGGCTATCCTTGTTTATCAGTGCCTTTAAGGTCTAGCTGTCTTATCTGTCAGCTGGTTTCTGCAATATTACTTACATCAATTCCTATCGATGTGTATGGTCCATGTCCACTTATACTCTCACAAAACCATAAACACCTCATGTCACAAGTGGCAACCACATGATCTTGATAGTCCTGCCAAAGTCTGGAATAGTCTGCATCTATCAGTAACCATGGCAAAGACACTAGAAGTTTTAAGCTAGAAACAAACAACTGTACTGTTGGTTCACAGCTATCAGGAACAATGATTTATATGCTACATGACAGATATACTGTATTTACAATTGTTATGTGTCCTAGCAGTACTTTTACAATATGCCACCCTAGTTTTTACCTTGGAATTGACCTGAATCTTTAATTATGTTGATTTGGTGTGCCATTGGCTGATGCTTCTGTACATTATGAAGAAGTGGCACTATAGAAGTTTAAGATTAGATTAGCAAGTTCCTGATTATTACTATTATTATTATTATTATTATTATTATTATTATTATTATTATTATTTTAGTTCCAGTTTTAGTTAACCTTAGAACATACAGAGAATGCCTAACAACCAGTGATTTCTCCAAAAGCAGGAGTCAGACTGATCTTGCTCCAAAATTTTTGATCCTACTAGGGAAGTCAGGTTCAAACAATTACAACTCAAACCCTTTTAACTGCACAGCCTGCTCTAAGCACCGGACTCATGGTATATGGCTTGCGACAGCAAAGAAGTTAATGGAAGATATATTAAAAACAAATAACTGCTAAGAATATAAGCTGCAAGTGCATATCATCTAGCTGTAACATGCTAACCAAAATGAAAACCAAAAGGCAATCAAGAGCAAGTTACAAAATTATAACAAAATTATTACAAAATTATAAAAAGCTTCATGAATCAATAACATACTTTGAACCCATGAGCTGAGATAACCCTCATGTCCGCTGGAACACGGTCACCAAACTTGACTTCAATGATATCACCCGCAACTAGTTCTTCAGCATGGAGATTCAACTTTTCACCATTTCGAATGACAAGAGCAAACTGCAGCGAAGCACAATTATGAGAGAATAGTGATTGCTAAGCATAATAAATCGCAAGTAATTAGATGATCTACAAACAGCAGCTATAAAAGTTAGAGCTACTATTGATGAAGAGAATCAAGATAATTAAGCTGCTTAAACATCTTTGGACAATACTGTTTAAAATAGAGAAGTCACCATTTTCATATGCTGGTATTCATTTGGATGTTGTAAACTGTTGAGCAATGAGGTTAAATTTCAGATTTCAAGATTTAAGCGATCTTCATAATATTCACTCATTTCAATATAAACTCAAAAACTAAATGCTTACCTACTATGTCAAACTAAAGTAATTGTATTGTGAAAATGTTAACATAAATTTTAAATTTAGATTTATAATTTACAAATGAGCTTTAAGAAAAAACACACAACACACTCATAATGTATTATAACAAACATTTGAGCAACAAGTTTTCATTTTACAGTAATTCTATAATGATTTTAATGCATTATACTTGTATTCTAAAGATGGCAATGGTACATCCTTATACATTACCTTCAGAAAATCAAATCATCTGTATCACTTATTTGGGCACATAAGACCAATAATTATTAAACAAAGAATGTAATCATTTGTTATGTTAATTCTGCAGAGCATGCTAACTGCACTTTCTATATTGCATTATTACAGAATATATTAACTGCTGCCTGAGAAAAATTCACTTTAGCATCATATCAGAACATTTTACGTGTCAACATTTGACAGACAGGCATATCTTTAATTTATCACTCAGAAGTGCCAGAGACAACACATGAGGAACTATAAATGGCAGCAAGAAATAATTTTTCCAAAAGCTTACAGAAATAATTATTTAACCTCCTTGGCGTTAGATTAATTGTGTAAATGACGTACCAAAAGCGTTTGATTATTTTTGGGGCGAAACGACGTTATTACTAAAACATTATTTAAGACTCGAGATACGAATGCTTTCGAAATAGAATCCAATGGCTAGAGATATTCATTGGACACCTGATGTTAGTATCATATTCACTCTATTTGTGTCTTTATTTATGTACACATTTACATTTATTTAGCGCCCTATTAGGCCTACTACAATTCAATTCATACGCTAAAACGCGGGATTTTCAAACACGCGTTTATACAGTAAAGTCATTAACTGCAATGAAGGTATTTGAGACCAAACTTAGACACCTGACGCTAAAATCTGCTCAATTTCATTTATATAGCGCAAATTTATGTAGCGCCTTATTACTACAATTCAACTCATACGCCAAAAGGCGGGATTTTCAAACACGCGTTTATACAGTAAGTCAATAACTGCAATAAAGGTATTTGAGACCAAACTTTGATACCTGACGCTAGAATCCGCTCAATTTCATTTATATAGCGCAAATTTATGTAGCGCCTTATTACTACAATTCAACTCATACGTCAAAAGGCGGGATTTTCAAACACGCGTTTATACAGTAAGTCAATAACTGCAATAAAGGTATTTGAGACCAAACTTTGATACCTGACGCTAGAATCCGCTCAATTTCATTTATATAGCGCAAATTTATGTAGCGCCTTATTACTACAATTCAACTCATACACCAAAAGGCGGGATTTTCAAACACGCGTTTATACAGTAAAGTCAATAACTGCAAGGAAGGTATTTGAGACCAAACTTTGATACCTGACGCTAGAATCCGCTCAATTTCATTTAGATAGCGCAAATTTATGTAGCGCCTTATTACTACAATTCAATTCATTTGCTAAAAGGCGGTATATTTGCGAAATCAGTAACTGCCAAGACAGAAGATTATATAAGTGAATTTGGGTAAAATTGCACTATATAAATGATAAATAGGCGCTATATAAATGAAAATTACAGGTGCTTTATATTATGTTACCTTGACTTTGAGATGAAATAATATCTGAATAATGCATATTTGCGAAATCCGTAACTGTCAAGGCAGAAGAGTATATAAAAGTGAATTTGTGAAAAATTGTGCTATATAAATGGGCGCTATATAAATGAAAATTACAGGTGCTTCATGTTATGTTACCTTGACTTGGTGATGAAATAATATTTGAATAATGCATATTTGCGAAATCCGTAACTGTCAAGGCAGAAGAGTAGGCCTATATAAAAGTGAATTTGTGTAAAAATGCGCTATATAAATGGGCGCTATATAAATGAAAATTACAGGTGCTTTATATTATGTTACCTTGATTTTGTGATGAAATAATATCTGAATAATGCATATTTGCGAAATCCGTAACTGTCAAGGCAGAAGAGTATATAAAAGTGAATTTGTGTAAAAATGCGCTATATAAATGGGCGCTATATGAATGAAAATTACAGGTGCTCTATATAAGACTATATTATGTTACTTTGACTTGGTGATGAAATAATATCTGAATAATGCATATTTGCGAAATCCGTAACTGTCAAGGCAGAAGGGTATATAAAAGTGAATTTGTGTAAAAATGCGCTATATAAATGGGCGCTATATGAATGAAAATTACAGGTGCTTTATATTATGCTACCTTGACTTTCTGATGAGAAAATATTTGAATAATGCATATTTTCGAAATCCGTAACTGTCAAGGCAGAAGAGTATATAAAAGTGAATTTGTGTAAAAATGCGCTATATAAATGGGCGCTATATAAATGAAAACTACAGGTGCTTTATATTATGTTACTTTGACTTTCTGATGAGAAAATATTTGAGTAATGTATATTTGCGAAATCAGTAGCTGTGCCGACAGAAGAGCATATAACAATGAATTTGTGTAAAAAATGCGCTATAAAATGGGCGCAATATAAATTAAAATTGCATATTTTATTAGAAAGGTGTTCCATTACCTGTCCCCGATGCCTACCTCACTGCCAGAGTCAAACTTTGACTGTTTTGATCAACTGAAACTTAGACACTGCAAATCAATATCTTGTTACATTACATTACATCTTGCCCGTATCACGTACGGGGTTAACGCTTTTAGCATGTTTTCCTTGCCCGTGTCACGTACGGGATTAACGCTATGAAGGTTAACATGTGGACAGTTCTCTCATATATATATATATATATATATTTAATTCTTTGCACTCCTATGTCCCACTGTGTGGGACATTCTTTTTTCACGTTCCTATCATATGTACCACCAGGTGGCACATCTTGTAGTATGCAGTTGAATGAATTGTATGGGCAATATAAAGTGACATTTGGTTACCAAAGGAGTCAGAGTTGAAAATTGAATGCATTGGAATATAGTGTAAAAATAGTAAATTAGGCTTTTATTTACACAACTTTCTGTTGTGGAATATATCAAGTACAGTACATGGGAGCAGTTGATCATTTCGACCATTATACCATCTGCTATTCTTTTACAAGAAAGTTAGCATTTTATCGCAAGTTTTTCTGAGAAGACAAAAGATTGCAGGGTTGCAGTCACCGCAAGTCAAAAGGTGGAAGACATAAAACAATTTATTACTGTGAAACTTGAACATCTCATCCTAGATTACACCCTTGAGATTGCTATCAAAAAATATCCACACAATGACTAATATTTCAGTAAAACAAGCATTTTTACTATTTTGTAATATGTTTTGCTATTATACTGTTATTTTTTAAAATGAACATCTGTGATTATACGTATTACACCTTTCAAGTCTGTACTAGCCATTGTGCTTTAGTTAGTGCAAAAAATATTACGATTTGGTAGTCACAACCCCAATATTTTTATATGAGAGCAAAGAGATATATGTGTGTGTGTGTGTGTGTGTGTGTGTGGTGTGCGCTTGTGCTTGTTTATATGTATGCATGTATTTTCAGTACCATCAATTGATACCTCTGAGTATTTTAAATGGTGCTATCATCGTGCACAATTATTAAATTATTATATAATGAAAAATGGCAAACTAATAATTTAAGGCCTTTTAACTACATTCCAAAAATTCAATAAAAATCATATCAAATGACAAAATATTTTGCCAAATAATTGTTTAACTATTCAATTTAACAAACCAATTATTGGCACAAAGAAGAATGAGTACCTGTGGAATGAGGTTTTTAAATGATTCCATGATCTTGGAGCTTTTAGCTTCCTGATAGTATGAGAAGCACCCAGTAACTATGACAACGGCCGTCAAGACAATGCCCAAGTAAAGCTATAAAATAATTCCAAAACATTAATAAGATGTAAGACGAACATGACGCAAAGGAGTGTTGACAAGCAGAGATGAAGATAAGAAAAGGCAGACACATGAATGTGCGTCTCTGCATCCATCTTCTAACTGCTAAATGCAGGGCTATTTTATAGTGGGAATGCACGGGCACAGCGTTCCCACACCTTTTTTGCCGGATCGCATAATTATGGATATGTAATAGTGCGTTTGGGAACATACAGGTATGGCATTCACACACCTGTTTTTGCTGATGAGTAAAAAAAGGTCATCACCACTTTTTGACATTTGACTAAAAAGTCATCACCACTAAAAAAAGTGTCAAAACTTTTTAGGGGCCCATCACTGCTCTGCCCAGAGGCCCAGAATTTATCTTGATGGTGGCCCTGGAAATGAGTTCCCAAACCTTTTTTCTTAGAAAAAAGCACCAGATGGCAAAATGTATTGACTTATAAAAATAGGAAAATATCATTTTCTGTTCTCTGATAGGCAAGTATAAACCAAATTGAAATTAACATAGCAAATAAACTTGGTAAAAGTGCCTTCTTAATATAAAATATTGCGACTTATATACTTAAACTGTAAACATTAGGGTAAAACATGTATACTGAGAAAAACCTTGCAATTTTCAATGGAAACAAATTTAGATTGTCTTGTCAAGCAAAAGGACATTTTGTTAACTCCAAATGCTGTCACAGACAAATGTACTGAACAACATCCAATGATGTTTAGTGAATAATAACATTGTGTACCATCAGACACAACAGTTTTGCTCAATCCTTAAAATTTAATTGATCTTCAAAAATACTCTTGACTTTATGAAAGCATTACTATAGGCTTACAGAGAAAAATTACTATATACAGAAAAATTACTACCGGTATATATAATTATATATTATATGCTATATATATGATATATATTATATGCTATATATATGATATGTATATGATATATAAATATAAATAAATAAATAAATAATATATATATATATATATATATATATATATATATATATATATATATATATATATATAGATAGAGAGAGAGAGAGAGAGAGAGAGAGAGAGAGAGAGAGAGAGAGAGAGAGAGAGAGAGAGAGAGAGCAAAGGCCAACTGGATTTCATTTGCTTATTAGTAAAAACACCATATCAAATGTGGATGTTGATAATTATCAAGAAATCACAAACTAAATATATCTTTAAAGTCTAGACACTCTTGGATCTGCATAATAATTATTATAATATAAATAGTTAAAGAAAGATTTCACTTTTTGTTCATTCTTAAATTCCATCCTGAAGCTATCTGCTATATAATTTTTTTGAATGTTATCTAATTATCATAAAATTGTCACTTATTCATGTATGCCTAATATTTTCAATGAAATTTAACTGTTTATGATTTAATGAATATAGATTATCTTATTTGTGTTTTTTCATGTTCAAGTTCATTTTTTGTGTTTGTGTTTCAGATTGAAAATAAACTGTTTCTAAAGTGTTAACGTGGGCACAGTGAAAATATCAGTTCATACAAAGGGTAATTAGGTGAGAACATCAGAAGATCAATGGTACTGTGATTGACGCTGCATTGAGATGTGCAAAATTATCAACTCCACTGGCTCCGTGTTCCATAGCGCGTTATCTACAAGCGCTGTTGGCTTACGTTCGGTTCTAGGACTATTGACCACAGGACGATTGACCATAGGACGATTGACCACTTGACGATTGACCACAGCGGACTTTTGACCACTGGACGATTGACCACAGCCGTGAGTATCAGGCTTAGCACGCTGTCTGCTGCATGCATGCATGCACGCATGCAAAAAAAGGAAACCAAATGCTGGGAATGATGAAAAGGACAATAGTGAGTCGATATATATATTATATATATTATATATAAAAATGTATATATATACAAATTATACATTATATATACATATATATACATATATACGTACATATATATATGCATATATATACATACATATATATAATTATATATACATATATATATGCATATATATACATACATATATATATAATTATATATACATATATATACATATATATACATATATATATATATACATGCATATATATACATACATATATATATACATACATATATATATATACATATATATACATATATATACATATATATATACATATATATACATATATATACATATATATATATATATATAAATGCTATTGTATATATATATGTATATATATATATATATACATATATATATATAGACAATAGCATTTGGTTTCCTTTTTTGTATGCGTGCAAGCATGCATGCAGCAGACAGCGTGCTAAGCCTGATACTCACGGCTGTGGTCAATCGTCCAGTGGTCAAAAGTCCGCTGTGGTCAATCGTCCAGTGGTCAAAAGTCCGCTGTGGTCAATCGTCCAGTGGTCAATCATCCTATGGTCAATCGTCCTATGGTCAATCGTCCTGTGGACCCTTACGTTCGGGCTTTGCACGATCCACTCTGTCCTGATTATCTAACAGTGCTTGTACGAAGATTGACTGTGATCGAGAGATCGGTTCTCAGTTCCAGTTGGAGAGTGCAGTTGTTGGTCCCTCCCCTGTCCAAGACCCCTAAGTTTGGGGAAAGATCATTCGCGCGGGGGAATCCTGCCCTGTGGAACTCTCTTCCAGACAATGTGATTGGAGCAGTCTCAGCTGGACTTTTCATTAGAAATTTGAAGACACATTTATTTAATATTGGATACGAACTGTGTTAAGTGCTCTTGTTGTAGGCCTTAGCCTTGTCTACTGTGCTATATAAATTTTCAATAAATAAATAAATAAATAAATAAATAAAATAAAAAGTGTTCAAGAATTAGACATGAGAATTTCTTTGGACAATGATGCAAGCTGCCTACAAACACTTTGTAAACCAAAGCAACTACAGTATACACCAGAAAGAGAAATTTTCATTTTTCAAATTGCCTATATCTCTATGAGCACCCTTAAAAGCAATAGTGATTCTTTCCCAGTGGTTACATTGACATACACAGCAATCACATAAAAGCAAACTCCATTTAACTAGAGTATCAAGCCATTTGCTGCCTTCTGATCTTCAGAAGCCAAAACTAATCTCTGGAAAATGTGCTGCAGGCAAAATGAACACACTTCAAGGCAATACCCCCTCTTAGCAAAACTGTTAGCAGCTATAAGCTTGGAATGGTTTTCAGCTTGACAACACATTGAGGCTAAAACTCATTTATGGCATGCCTAAATCCCAAAAAAAACTGAGACAGTAAGAAATCAATATAAAAATGTATTCTGAACCATGCAAAATCACTTAAAGAATTCCTAGCCATCACTGAAGTAAGTATGGCAATTTACTTTAGTTATAAAAACTTAAACAAATCTGCGACAAAGTTGATTTGATCCTAGGTGACAGCTTCAACATTGCTCATTCGTGAAAAAAAAGAAAATCATAAATTCTATTTCCACCGAAATTTCACTTCAAATTAAGTAAAAGATACCAGCCATGCTTTGAAAAATCAGGATTTTCAGAAGTTACAGCATCAATGCTGACTGACACTTTTGTGGGTAAGCAGAATCAATAAGGCCATCATACTAGATTACCTCAAATTTAAATGTCATATTCAAAATCCGGGAAAACTGCAGTAGTGGGATCCATATTAACAGGGTTATTTCTAGAATTGTGAATTTTGGGGGGTGTTGGGAAAATCTGGGTGTGTGTGGTTATTTCCTAGGATTGTGAATTTGGGGGGTGTTTGGAAAATCTGGGGTGTCTGAATTTGGGAGTCTCTACCAAAAAAGGCTGACAAGCAAAACAAAAAAGGTCATCCAACAATAAAAGTTGAGGGTGTACTTCTCCATTTGGGGGGAGGGGATGTTCAGGGCTAATTAGTATGCATTTTTTGTATGCATACCATTGTCACATTACCAAATTTTGGGGGGTATCGACCTCAAATGGAGGAGGGGTGTTGGGGGGTGTTGGGAGTGTTAGGGGTGTAAAAATATCCCTGCAGGTGAGTGAATCCATCCGGATGACAGATGAACTCGATGATCCTCTTCGGTCTCTCAACGGGGATGTTAGGGGTGAGTAAAAATATCCCTGCATATTAACTACATCAAAATAGCAAATGAATCTTCTTATAATTAAAATAGATGTCAAATATCAAGAACTATGGTCAATAGTTGACTGAGACAAATTAGGTAAATTCATAAAAGTTTATATTCTTTTAACATTGCTTTCAAAGATATATGGTAGCAATCAGTGCCACTTTCAGTTTCTGGAAGTCCTATTCTACACTGCAACTAGAAAGTTTCAAAGATATGCATGCAAATAAAATTTTGTGATGGCATTTACAAGGTAAAAATTACAAATATTACCCAAACTTTAAAGCAGAGCATAGAAAATAACAAATATATCACTATAAAGGCAAAAGATGATTATAATTTATAAAGTGTGTGAGGTGCTTTGTGATAATATATCACAGTTCCTTTAATACGACTCACATTGTCTCCTGCTGGGTCTTCTTCAGTCGATGCCTGGATAAAGTAGGCAACAAAGCAAAGTATGGCGCCAATCCAGAGTAGAAGTGAAAAGCCACCAAATAGCTGCTTGCAGAACTTGACCCATTCAGGAATGGTCTTTGGTGGACTGAGCTGATTTGGTCCATCTCTCTCAAGGACTTCACGTGCTTTCTGTGGAGTTAAACCCTGCAAAGAGAAAATTTAGATATTAAATTGTATATGAATCACCATGATAAAACAGAAGCAAATTTGGTTGGTTTTCATAAGAAGCTCAAGCTAATTACCGTACAATCCAGAATTATAAAACTAAGTACCATATTACTTGTACAACTAATTTGTACAAGAAATTACTATCCTCCATAATAGTATCTTTTGCCATAACCAGCTGAGTAACTAACTAAAGAACTTCTGTAGCACCAGTTTAGTAATGTGCCTGACTTAAGTCTAGGGTCACTCTGAAGTAGAATCTTCATTCCTGTGGTCAATTCCAATAAGTCCGTTCAATTTTACTGGTTCCCTCAATGGAGGACAAATATAGTAAGAGAACAGATAGATTTTGAGACTTGAGCTTGACTCTAGTCCACTGACATGAATGACCACAGAACTTGCAACAACAGAACTTTTAGAACATGCAACAATATGAATTTTTGATGACATTGAAACAATAAATGTTGGGCAACATCAGGGCCATTAATAACCACTACACTACTGCCGGTACTTATTTTTGACAGTGCTATATATGTTATATGCAGAATGGATATCAACCAATGGCCATATAGTTAAGCCTATTACACATAAAGATACAGGTAAAGAGAAGAAAAAAAAGACCTAATATAAACAGTGGATTGACAATATCACAGAAGACCTACAACCAAGACAAATTAACATCACAGAAGTTAAAAGACAAGACAAATGAAAACCAATTTCATATATACAGTATCACAATGCATACCAGTGCAGCAAGCAAGTAGGGATATACCCGAAACAAATTTGTTCCAAGACAATATGGATTTGATCTGAAGTTTTTTGAAACTTGATTAGTCAATAAACCAAATCACTAAACTGCAATAATACATTTAGCATTTAGTTTAAGATAATATTTTAAATTTTAAGAAAAGAATTTGAAAATATTTTCTCTAATGGATTTGGACATGTTCACTGTTCAGTGCTATTAGAATATGGAGGTTTGATTTGAAGTGAGCTTCATTGCAATTAGACTTAAATTGCAAATACTGAAATTAAATTTGAGATTTAGAGTTCAACATTCAAATCTTCAGCAGTGACTGCAATTTTATAACAATCAATTCCCATTCAATAAAATTTCAAGACAGTAGAGAAAATGCATGTCAAGAACATTAAAAACATGACAATATTACGCATGTTATGACCAGGCATTAACAATTTCATCTGTTCTCAGAGATTGAAATAAACAAAGCCCATCAAGCAAATCAAAGAGACAACAAAGCTCAACCAAATGGCTGACAATTGTAATGTTATGTAACAGGACAATTTATATAGCACTGTAGCTTATTTAAAATACCAAAATCAAAAGCACTTTGAGAGCGCTGACATGTCAATGAAGGTCAGAAGGTGGTGATGTTAAAAATCCACTCAAATGATAGAGAAAACTCGCTGCCAAGAAGAAATTCAGAACTGAGTCCTTAAGCAGCAGTCCTTCACAAGAAAACTGCAGCCACATTAACATGTCAACAAGGGACGGAAGATGGTGTTAACCCTTTAAAAGGGTAATTAAATTTTTAAAGTCATCCTCCCACAGTGTAATTAATTTGGGGAAAAGGTGTTCATATGAAAACGTGAACATATACGTTATAAACTTACCGGTACTATATTTCAGGCTATATAGAAGCTAGAAAGATGCGGTTTGCACCGTTGTTGAGCATTTTTATTGCTCTTTCTATCCATCTGTGCCAAAAGATAAAAATTGGGGTAGGGACCACTCTACACCTTAAAATCGGACCCCTCCCCAACGTCTTGTTCAAATTTTGTTCAAAGCTCAATAGCAAAACGTCTTCAGCGGTAACCCCCCAAATGTGAGCGAGAAAGTTATAGGGAGGTGTAATTGGAACAGAATAGTGCAAATATTTTGAAAATCGGAGCCAATTTGTGGTAGTTATGACTTTTCATACCCTAGTACCCATTGCTCACTAAAATGACAATTACGCGAACAGATTTTCAATCTGAAAAACCGAACAACTCAGTATATTTCAGGCTATATAGAAGCTAGAAAGATGCGGTTTGCAACGTTGTTGAGCATTTTTATTGGTCTTTCGAACCACCTGTGCAAAAAAAATTTGGGGGGTAGGGTCCACTCTACACCCTAAAATCGGACCATCTCCGACAAAAATTTTCAAAGCTCAATAAAAAATTTCAGTGGTGACCCCCCCACTGTGAGTGAGAGAATTTTAGAGGAGTGTAATTGGAATAGAATAGTGCAAAAATTTTGAAGATCGGACCATATTTGGCGTAGTTATGATTTTTCTAGCTCCGGGCTTGAAATTTTTCCTATGCATTTCCCAGCCTTGGTTGCTATACAGGCAATATCCCTTGCATATATATTCAACAATATCAAAAACGGTGCTGCCATCTATCGAATGGATGGTAACTAAATCGATCGCTGCGTTGGATTGATGTAAAAATGTTATGTCCGGGGTACACACATGCTTATCTGGTGCGCCGTTTATAAACGGCGATTCCCGTTTGGATATGATTTTCCGCCGCCATTTATAAACGGCAATCCCCGGTAAAAGGTTAAAGGACCGCGAGTTGGTAGTAGTTCTCCACATGGTAACATCCAGCTGTGAATTCCGAAGAAGTGGTCTTCCGCGAGAGAATAGTTCATCACTGAAATCAGCAAATCTGATGAAGATGGAGGTTCCAGCAAAGTCTGAAATGACGGTCAATTACAGTCACGTTGAATTGCCACACGGCAGCCATTAATGTTGGACATTGGCGGACCACTTAACGGCAATGGCGACCGACTTGAAACTTCCAGAACAACATGGAAAAGTGGAGGACTGCAAAAGACTCTTCGGAAAACTGATGAGTGGAATGCAGTCATTGCAATTGGCGCAAAATCCAAAAGCATAACGTTGGTAAATGCTGAGAACGGCGGTGATCCGTGGCACACACCTAACACATGTTGGCAGCCACGTAGGCGTCAAACTGAAAAGGTCAAAGAATGAAAGACTACAGATAAATGAATAGTTGATGGTAGAACATCAGGGACTACATTGTAGACAAAGTGCTTCAAATTCAGTGCTCTGCAGTTCAATCAATCAAGCAGAGAAAACAAGCGGATTGAACAACTACCGAGCATCAGCAGTTGCAAAGGCACTTTAGATGTGTGGAAAGTGATCAGGAATACCCACCAGAATATAGCCTATTGCAGCCGGCATATTAACTGAGAGGACCTCTGTGATGTGGCTCTTTGATCAAAAACCAAACCAAATCATAACAATTAATCACTTTCACAAACCACATTGGGCCTGTTAAATGACTGCTAAATAAATAAATAAATACATCAAGAGTTTACATGGTACATAGAGTGCAAGAGCCCTAAGCAGCCATGGGACCTCAAGAACAACATTGTGACCAGGCATCCAGAAATGAGGCAGGCCATTAGTAGGTAATGTCCTGCTTAGGCCGAAACGTAACATTAACATATTTTTCTTTCCAAGTTGATGACAGGCAAAAATTCATCACATTTTAAAATCCTCACAGTTCATTTTTAGTGATGATGACATTTCTGGTCAGATGCATTTGAAATGATACCATGTAATAAAAGTACAAAAAGGTCAAAATGTTACTTATTGAGCAGAGACCAAAGTGCTAACCACAACAGAGGAAGAAAGAGACTTGGGGTAATCATCCATAGACGTATGAACCCATCTCGGCAATGTATGGAGGCAGCAAAAAAGGGCAACCAAATGTTGGGAATGATAAAAAGAACACAAGTGAGTCGTGACAAAGAGATAATCGCAAACATAAATAAGTCATTAGCAAGGCCTCATCTAGGCTTACGTAGCCTCCTGAAGCACTTTAAATCACATTATTATTAATCTATGCCTGTACAACCCTTAACATAAAAAATTCAACTGGCTCAAAATGGATCTGCTGCTTTAACTGTTTTCATAAACTGGACACCTAATTTAAAAAGCAAACCGTGTCATAGTTGGTTCCAAGCCGACGAGCAAGATCTGCAAAGGAAATCTTGTGCTCATCCTACAAAATTAAAAACAATGACAGCATCACCATGACAGCATCTGCACTGAAAAGTTCATTACAAATAACAGTTAATATTTATTGCATCCTGATCAACTTGGTAATATAAAATAATTTTGACGATACTTTTTAATTACAATTTCCAAAATAATAAAGAATTCATGGCTACAAGTTTACCCAATATTTCATCGAATTTCAATAACTTGCAAATGTGGTAGCAATATACTATGCCACCTGTGACACAAAAAATGCCAAGCAGGTAGACAATATTAATAAACCAAAGTCCTGTAAGAAGACTTGTAATGAATACAAACACAATATGAAACATGAATAGTGCATTGCAACTACCGCATTATCTCACGTATAAGACACACTTTCATCCTAATATTATACACAGGAATCAATTTTATGTATATGCAATTGTATGTACATAAACATACATAATTTTAAATTTACCGTTTATTCATGCATATAACATGCACGTTATAGAGGTTTTTACCTATGCAGTCAACAGCAGAGGGAAACTTTGTAGTTTACCTATGCGGTCAACAGTGGAGGGAAACTTTGTAGGCCTATATACTTTAATTTCCAAACAGAGTCTGAAAAAAATTGTGACTGTCTAGGTAATACAATAGAGCTTTTGACAAAGATAGTCAAACAACTGACATAAGACAACTAACTACCGGTGGGGGAAACTTTGTCTACACTTCCAATTCTAAGCAGGTTACCGAATAGAGATTCCCAGGTGAAATTTTGGGTGTGTGTTATTATTATTATTATTATTATTGTCAGACAATTTGCTATAGCGCCGTAGGTGAGCGAATGGCACAAAACAAGGGTGCTTTGACAACTAATTACTCGTAACTGAGCTTAAATAAATGCGTTTTCAAGTTGGTAATAACGTCGCGGCAGCGTCGTGATTGATCACACTGTCCGGAAGAGAGTTCCACAGGATCGGGTTTCCCCGTGTAAAAGATCTCTCGCCAAATAGAGGAGTCGAAGATGGTGGAGGCACGAGTAGCTGATTCCGCTTGCTGGACCTTAGCCGAGCCCGCCGTTCGACCTCCGTAGATCTAGTCACCATGGTGGCCTGGTAGCGGGGGCAGCTCGAGTCATATAGAGCTCGATAGGTGAGCCAGCAGTGCTTAAACAATATCCTCTCTTTGATTCGCAGCCAGTGGAGATGGTCTTTCAGCAATGGCGTCACATGCTCATTCCAGCGACGACCTAGGGCACAGCGTGCCGATAGGTTGATCACAGACTGTAGACGGTTGAACTGGCGGTCTGGGAGTCCAAGTAGTACGCTGTTACAGTAATCGATCCTGGTTAGAATCAGTGCTCGGACGAGTTGAACAGCGGCGCTGGCTGTTATGTAACGTCGGATCGACTTGATTCTTCGCAGCTGATTCGCAGCTGATTCGCAGTGTGTTGTACATAGGTATTAAAATGTTTACATTATGATAACTCTAGAAACTAAGGGTGCGTATTATACACAGGTGCATATTATACCCGAGATAATACGGTAAGTGATATTCTGTTATAACTTATAAAATTTACTGATTAACCGTGGAGGCACACTCACCATCTCCACCTCCCGTTTAAGATTATCCAATTCATCCTTCTTATTCTTTTTGGTCTTTTTCTTCTTTTTATCCATTCCTGTCATATGAACGTCATTACCATCTGCATTGGCTATGTGGTATGCCTGGTCATTCTGCATGAAAAAGAAAATAGTCTCATATGAAATTCATTGTCATAAAATGCTAATCACTTTCAGGATTTACCTGTAAAGAAATCTTATACATGACTACTAGAGCTCTATGCATCAAATATAATATATGAATAATACATGAATTACTGCTTTAAACATAATGCAAAGTATAATTAAAACTTGAAATATTTCATTCCAGAAACAATCACTTTTCAAACACTCTCTTAGCAACAAACTGCAGCATAAAGCTATTGAATCACAATGGATTTTATTATTTTTTTAAAAATTGGAATAGGCACGTATTGACAGTAGGCAAACTGTTCCAGCTTTTCAGATCCTAACCCTATCGAGGACATGAACAGAGGCAGAACATGGTTCACACTGCTGAAACAATATTTCATGCATTCATTAGACAGAAGAGCTGGAGGTAAGTTTAGACTCTGCAATAAGCAAAGCAATTAGTTCAAACTGCAATCAAGCGATCCAAATTGAATGTAACATAAAAACCTAGGATTAATTGAATGTAAACATCAGGAACACCATACAAGCACTCTAAGTAATTATTTCCCATAGCATGTCTGATTAACACATTCCAGCTTTCCTCATAAACTCAATAACTTAGATTCCAGTTTTACCTTTAATTTTGGAGAGCCTTCACCTGAACCTCTAAAATCAACAGACCACTCTTAACCATTTTAAAGTCTCTTTACATTAACCCCTTAAGAGGCATGTTGACAAGCACCACTCGTCATATATACAATAGGCACCATACATTTACTAGCAGCAAAAGGGTTAAATAATATCAAAATCTGAGAGCACTAACAGGCTCCGGGTCAAGATTCTAAAATTAGGATTGTGCACTTATACTCAAACGGTTTAGTACCCAATATCTCTGATACCTATCAACTCTCATAAAACAGGGGATAAATCTCAATTATCAAATTATAGTCCAATCTCTATATTACCAATATTCTCAAAAACAAATTGAAAAGGCCATGTTTGACAGAATACTTAATATATGAACAAATTTGAAATGCTCTCTAATTCACAATTTGGATTCAGGCCAAATCACTCCACATACCTGCCACTATTAAATTTAGTAGACATAGTTTCTTCTAATTTTGATGAAAATAAATTTATTATTGGATTATTTCTAGATCTCACCAAAGCTTTTGATGTAATAGACCATAAAATTCTCCTAAATAAATTAAACTACTATGGAATAAAAGGAGTACCCTTAAATGGTTTTCACTTTATCTAAACAATAAACTCCACTATGTCTAAAACTTTAAAAATAAATTATGGAGTTCCTTAAGGTTCTATTCTAGGTCCATTACTATTCATTATTTTTATAAATGACCTACCAAATATCTTTATTTAAATTTTTATTATTTGCAGAGGATACAAATTTAATAGCAAGTAGCAATAACATTAATGATTTGATCTCTCAAATAAATGATGAATTAATAAAAATATCAGTTTGGTTTCATAAAAATAATTTGTTATTGAATATTAAAAAGAATAACTTTATCATCTTACACACTAGCAAAAAAATTATACAGTTAAACATTCCAAAATTAAAAATTAATAATATTGAAATACAACAAAAAACAGTTACTAAATTTTTTAGAGTATTGGTGAACCAAAATCTTAGCTGGAAAAATCAAACTGATCAAATTGCCTCAAAAATATCCAAAAACATAAATATTATTAGACACATCATGAAATTTGTAAATAAAAAAACTATTGAAATTATATTTCACTCTGATACACCCCTACCTAACCTATTGTAACATAATATGGAATCATACACCAAACCGAACACTGTTTAAAAAGAGACTTAAATAAATAATTCTACAGGAATAGACAATTTCTAACTTAAATTTAATCTATAGTGTACTTTGTTACAAACACTTATATGCTATGTTTCTTAATTTTACTTAAATTAAAATTATGAAACTAATTTCTTAATTTATGTCTGCTATCATTATAAAATTACTTATGTATTGGTTACTTTCAAGTGGGATCCATGATCCCGTCAGTAACCATTTCTTATTTCTTTCTCAACCTTCTTCTGAGTACCGGGTAGTTACAATGTTATTATTAGATAAGTACATAGGTGTGCATATATGCTATTTTGTTTATCTTTTATGTAAATTGTGGAGAAAATATAAAAAGGATGTCATGTAAAAAACACGTCAAACATAAGTCAAATCAATTACTTCTGCAAAATTATTCCCAGATTTTCAAATCAAGCATCAGGTAATGCTGACAATAGCAAGTAACAGCCATCAGCTATGGTCATTCAGTATTCCTTCTCAGTTAGAAGGTGCCAGTAGCAAAAGGATGTATCGATTTGTTGACAAAACCGCCTAGTCCTTCACTAGACCTAAAAGGAAAGATTTAGGAGTTTTCGAGAATGTTTGAGATCGATCTACAGCCGCTCGAGTCTGCTCCTAGGAGGCAGTATGGAGTTGCCATCTGGGAATGCTTTGAATCTAACTTCTCTACATAATTGGAGTTGGCTTCTGCACCTGAGCAAATTCTGCCAGTTTGAGGAAATTGCTATGGCCCACAGGGAAGATGCAGTTAAAGCTGTGACCCCAGAGTGTCTACACAAAATTTATTCTGATAACTTCAAGGGAAATGCTCCATTTTCAGGAAGCTTACATTCCTGTACTTTAATATTACCAGGGAAGTTGTGTCTTCATTTACCGGTATTCAGGCTGGGAGCCATCCAAACTTCTATGTAATTAGAGTATGAACTGATATTTGTCTTATACTCCAGTTAACAAATCTTCCAAATTGCCAAGTTTGAGTTTAGACCAGCTTCCTGTGGCAATCCACTTTTATGGAACTCACTACCAGACATAGCAAAAATGAATTCGGTTGCACAATTCATATAGAATTTCAAAATGCACCTATTTCACATTTATAAATCAGATGATGTTTGTTCAAGTCCCCTTGACTGTGGCCATTTCCATGCTCACAACACTGAAAAAATTACATTGAATAAAATAATATGAAATATTAAAATATAAATATACACGTCTAGATATAACAATTAAGCAGTTCTATTGTCTCAGTTATAATAGTATAAGGTGTCAATTAGTTATGTTCCAAATACGTCTACGTAGGCAGCATGTGCTTTACTTTCTAAGACTTTATCTTAATTTTTACAGCATAATTATATAAATGTTCTTACCCTTATAATGGTCTCCTGTTTACTCACTTCAGGACGAGTGTACAAATATGTTCCATATAGCATACTGTACTACAACATGTCCTACTGGATATTTTCAGTTAATTTAATGAACAGTCTTATCCAGCAAAATGATTTTCTGTTTAGGCATGCCCATATTAAACTCGATGAATAATGGCCCATAGCCTCAGCTTCTCTGCTGTGAACAAGTAACCAAATGCACAGCATGGATTAAATTCTACCAGAGCCTCAACTTTTATCACTTCAGCTGGCATATAAATTGAGTTGCCCATATAGGCAGAGCATTGCAGACCACTGGCACTCAGCACCAATTCAATTGCCCATGCAAAAGCAATCAGATGGTCAACATAAATCCATGCCCAAACCAGCCACTTAAGCAAGTAAGTGATAAAAATGTCTAAAAAGCATTTACCACCTGTGTATCACTTACTGTCATTCTAAACAAACAGCCATTCAAAATATGCAATATAAATTATAAATACAGTGTTCTATTTTAAAACTCACAGTACTGACATTCGTAACGAGAATCATAACCAAACCTATGAAAACTCATTTCCAAAAGCAATAGAAATTAACTACAATTATTTCATCAGTGTTTTGTAAAAATATATATCAAAATACAAGAGAAGCAAAACTGCAATTAAGTTGCCCATCATAATGACAAATTCAAAGAACTGATTTTAAAATTATTACTAGTGTTTGCTCATATAACATTACACAATTTACATGTATTTCCAGTAAGACTCACACTGATTTCTTAGCAACCTGCCATCCCACCATCTTAGTTGTACTCATATATAATTATGACATTCCCCTCAATTCGTATTAGAACTGTGACCTTATGATGATTAATAATCTGCAGAAAATGCAACAACAGGTTTACAAAAACAAGCAATGAATAGTGCTGGTGACAAATGACCTATGGGACAATGAAGCAACAAGGACACAACAGTCCAGTCAAGTGGACCCAGCAACGGAATGGTCATGAATAATGAACAAAATGCAGTCATGGGAAGACCAGTGAGGCTGACTGAGCCAGGAATGCTGGGTATTGTGTCTGCAAACCACACAGAAGCAGGCAGCCATTCCATGCACAGTCTATTGATTGGCAGTCTGAGTAAGGCAAATGTCAAGAGAAGTATATGCATGGCTTATCCTACAAGGGTCCACACAAGAAGAGCTCATCATGACTAGCACTGTCAGACATGCAGAGAATGAGAAAACAAAGGCACACACACACACATCTGTTTGCTTCTGTGGCTGTCTGCCTTGGCAGCTCTGAAACCGGAAGATGTTCTATCAGCCTGGGTTCAATATCCGGGTGGTCAGAGATTTTATTTCTCAGGCAGTGACATGTCCACCAGCACCAGTGGAAGTTAAAATGGTCTGTGTCATGTATCATGCTTCATTGTGCTGATGATAGACAGTGAAGCTGTAATAGCTGTCTACCAAGAAGAGCAGCTATAATAAATACCTAACAAAGCAGCTATACACAATTATCAAAACAGGTACAACAGCTAGATGATCACAGAAATATGGGACAGGACAGAATTGGATCGAGGATGACTTAAAGCGCTAGAGAAAAAGCTGATTTGTAGTAATTAAGCTTAATGACCACAATAGGAATTAGGTTGATTACATGATTACACCCAAAACAGGGACATCTATACATAAGCTTACAGTTGAATCACTATTACAAAAGACATCTATACATAAGCTTACAGTTGAATCACTATTACAAAAACAGAAGCACTTTCAAATCAGTAAACTCCTGGTTCATCCAAGCATGGAAACAGATAAGGTGTAAGCTAGGTGTAAGCATCATGTGCCTTGCCCTATAGCTTTGGACCATTCCAGACAGTGTTTCTGGGCACAGCTCTTATAAGCAGGAAAATGAGGTAAAAGTTCATCTTGGAAAGACAGAACATAAATCAATGCTAATAAATGAGGCACAGAAGCTAAACAGTGTCATATTTGAAGAGCAAAGAACAATAAATCTTTAAATGCATCTTAGTACTATTCTCATTACCGCCAATCAGTAGGGCTGTGATATACTGCAGACTGCAGAATTTCACGTTGCGTGGCAAAATTAACCTAACTGCCATGGAAAATGCAAAATCTCACAATCTGAGGTATAAATTCATCGTTTGCATGTTATTATTAATGTCCTGAATCGGTATTTGCATGATGAATTGACAAATCAATAATGATTTTTGATGTTGCTTCATTATTTGGCCTATTACTTCATTTCATTTGCCCTTTTTTCTCTATACATAGCCAGCTAGGGCTGTAGCATCACCAAAAGATAATGGCTGATGAGTCTCATGACCTCTGATACTTCTTCCCCTTGAGTTGCAGAGGACAGGAAGTACAACCTTGCAAACCTAGCCCCTTGGTATGGATGCCCTGCTCCAGGTTGTGACTTTGCTATAAAGATTTAACACTGTGTATCGATTGTCCATCTGAGTCCATGGCCCCCTAAAAAAATCAGGCTATGATACAAAATTTGGCTTGATGATCCACCAGGTTGTTTTGTGAGGCATGCCCTCAGTAATAACCAGATTGTACAGATTTTGTAAACTCTTAAAATAAAATCCTCAAGTCTTCTATCTGTGCTGTTACCACTGCAGCATTCTCTGTAACAAGAAAACTTACAAGCCTACAGGCATAGATGTAAAAAATGTTGGAAAAATAATTGTAAAAACATTACAAACATTAAAAAGTTACAGAAATAAAAAACGTTGAATAAAAAACATTAACGACGTTTTTTGGGTGAGATTAATGAATGTGCTTTACCCACCCATGGGGAATCAACAATCAAGTCACACTATACAAAATGACTGAAATAAAATAAACAGCAATAAAACTGGCATACATTTTAAAACACAGGTTCACATTTTCTTATATGGTCTTGCTTTCTCTTAGACAAGACTGCTTGGAATTTATAACGTAGGTTTAACAATTAAAAACCAACAATTGTACAGGTTTGCAGGACACAGTCAACACACTAGTCTGTTTTTATTTTGCCAATGTTTTTCATTACTAAAAAACTTTGGCAAAAATAAAAAACATTGGAAAACGTAAACAATAAGGGACAAATAAAAAACTTTAAAAAAGTTTATTACATCTATGCCTAATGGGGCATTTGTTAACATTACAAGTCAGAAGAGAACACACAATGAATGATCTGAGTGAAGCACCCTGTGGCAGAAAAGACCAATTATGAATTAAACTCTGTTCCCTAGGCAACCAATAAAGCCTTTTAAGAACAATTTAATATGCTTGTATTTTGGTTGCTCTAGAGACAAAACTTAAATGCATTCAATGACAATAATTGTTTGCACTCTCTTTTCACTTCAGTGGTTGATTAATCAGTAAGTGGTGCATTTATCAAAATGCAATCATTATGGTCAAGCATCCCATGGAAAATTCTCTGATAATGGAATGTCCAGTTGAAGAGGAGCAATCAAGTCAAAAATAAAAATGTAAATGTGTTCATACTTATAGCATTTTGATAATAATGCATTGAACATATGCCTAAAGCAATACATAGACCACTCTAATGTCCACTAAGTGCTGGTGTGTAAATGAGTGCCAGAATATTCCCAGTCACCAAATCTCAGCCACAAACCTAGTCAATAGATGTATTGTGTGCAGTGCTGATGCTCTACATAATTACACTACTGAGGCACTCATGTCTGTTTAGAATGGATACACCATATGGCAGCCATGGCCCGCAAGTCAATTACCGGTACACATTGGGGATGGTCTCCATCCACATGGATATACAAAGAAACATAAAACCTTTTCCCTTCAGCAGCACTTACTCCTCTAAAAGTGTTTCAGTTTTCATTACCGGTAATCTTGCACTGTCATAACAGACATCTCTGGATTCAAAATTCTTTACAAGATCTTTTTAAAAACTTAAAAATATGAGCCAATTGTGCCTATATTGTACCTAAATATTTTAATGACAACTGACCATACATAGGAATAGATGCAAAATGTCTAGTTCACTCAGCTTGTCTCATTGATTTTAGGTCTATACCGGATTTCAATTTAGGCCGGAGCCGGATTTACATAGTAAACTCCGGCTGGAGCAAGAGCTGGATATACAAATAAACAACGTTCAACTGCAAAATTTGACGGGTACCATAGTGTTACAGAGATAAACTGACTGCTCAACCAAGCACTAACTCCACTAATAAATTGTTGTATTTGCTATTATACCTATTTTAATCAGACAAATTATTCATTACTCATTAATTAATATAACTACATGTTAAAATTTATATCTGCACTTAGTACGTAGGGTGAAACTGCAAAGAAAATTCCCGTGTGTAGGCAGTACAAATCCGGCTAGAATTTGGCCAGAGTCAGAGTTGTGAAAATGGCTGGAATTTGGCTTTGCCGGAGCCGGAATTCGGTACAGCCCTAGTTGATTTTTTTGATGATCTTAAAAGAGTAAACTTAAAACCTCTCCTGTTTTCTGTTGTTTCTGTCCAATAACAGGAACAACATACTATTCATACATATAGATTCAATAAAATGCACAAAAATAGCTTGTTTTAATGCACATATGAATGTTGACATTGCTGCACTGCAATTGCAGTTACTAAGTTCCATGTCTTACTCAATTTTGTGTGTAATGAGCTGCTGATCTGCTTGTAAGTGGTAAAGTTAGATGACCACGACCAGCATAACCGCCACCAATAATAATAATAATAATAATAATAATAATAATAATAATAATAATAATAAATGTAAACATCATTATAAATATCAGAGATATTGAACAAATAATATATCATAAGGAGAACAAATAGGACAAGCCAAAGAATGTCCATCTGGGATTTAGAATTACAAAGGATGTTATGTAACTGAAATCAGAAGCAGATTGAACCTGAGAATGACAATACTGGGGGAACTACAGAAAATTTGGAAAAATAAAAACAGCAGTATCCCAATTAAAGTACAACTGCTACACACCTTGGTTTGGCCAGGTGCCACTTACGGATGTGAGGAATGGATGCTGAAGAATGATGAAGAGAGAAGAATAAGCTTAGAAGCTTTCGAAATGTAATGTCTTCGAAAAATATTAGGCATCACATACCTAGAAAGAAAAAGTAATGATGAAGTACTCCACAAAGCAGGAATGGAAAGGCTTTGCCAAAATCAAAGAAAAATGAAATATTTTGGACATATAGCATGACAGGGAACCACCATAGAAAAGTCCATAATGCTAGGGGTCACAGAAGGACAAAGAACAAAGGAAGACCAAGACTTTATGATAGTACCAGAATCACATTGAGCCACATAAGACAGGACATCATGGAGGGCTTGGAGGCAGTTAACCCAAGTCATCGCCCAGCACCTATGTGGCGGAGTGGCATGATGATGGTGATGGTGGCAGCGAGGGTGGTAATGATGATCATGATTATTATATCACAATGATAATAAACATTAACTTATAAATATTTTAAAAGTTTAAACGTTTCTGGAGGTGGCTTAGTATTTAGTATTAATATGTATAGCATGTAGCTACCAGCCTACCATCATTCGCATAAACAGATTACCGGTAGATCAGCATAAAGTCAATTATGCTAATCTAAGATGCTAAGCTTTGTATGTTTATCATAACTACATCAATATTAAATACAGTATCAAAGTAGGAATCTAGTAGCATTCCAGTTTAATAAATATGCAACATACTTCCATGATGAATAAATTTTAGACAAGGATGGGTAAATAGTTCAATCAGCCCAAGACATAGATAATAAATTAATGGTGATACTGCCCTGATGATGGCCATAATGACAATGATGACTACAATTATTATGATGGTAGAAATTATAAAGCACCAAATTTATACAATATTGGTCTTGTCATTATTCATCTAATGATCTGATTTTATAAAGTTGAACATACAACTGCAAATAAAATATTGCCATTTCACAATATACTTAACATATATTATTTTAGTTCACAGTAATCATCTAATGTTTGACTGGATGATTACAATAGGTGTTTAGACAGAACAACGGTAGGCTTATACCAGAGATGGCAAACACTTTGAAATCTGCATTTTGAAACTGTCAAATCTCTTATAAATAAAAACTACTTCTTACTGCTCATCAAAACTGGGAACAGTATATTGCTTCTGTTCAAGCACTTTACCTCAGTGTTTCCCAAACTGTGGGTCATGACCCAAAAGTGGGTCACAGGACTAATGGGTCGTGGGGTAGCACAAAATTAGATTCAAGTGTAATTTTCTAACCAACACCACAATGTTACAAGCCTTGACAGTTGTAAATAGGCTTAGATTTTAAGAAACTTATATTTCCACAATCTTCCATACAGAGCGTATATTAAAATTACTGTTTTATCCAATTTTAGTTGACAATAAGTTTGTAAGGTCACGGCAATTACAAAGCCTATGAAGTGGTTGCAGTTCCAAAAAGTTTGTGAAGCCTTGGCCTATAGTACATTTAAAAATTAATCTTATTTCATAATAAGGTCAAGAAAGTGTATTCGACCATTTTGCTGTGAACAACCACTAACAATATGGAATCTTTTCGACAGCACAACTCCAACATGGCAATCAAGCTATTTTGCCATACTCATAGGATTTCTAAGACGTGTAACAAAGGTGTGTTCCTGGTAAAATTTTAAGAAAGACAATTTTCAAAAAATTAAAGTATCAATTTCTCTCCTTTTGGCTAAAATATAAATAATTCTGCCTAACATATTTGCCATAATTTCATTTGAATTGAATCGGAGCTTTTGTTTTGCCATTTATGCAAAACTCACAAGATTCTTTTCAAGTAGCATAAATTGTCAGATGGCCCTAATGCATTTTTTATATTAAATGCTATGATTAGAGTCACGGCACATTACAAAACCGCTGAAGTGGGCTGCAGTTCAAAAATGTTTGGGAAACCCTGCTTTACCAGACATGTAGCACAAAAAATCAAAGAGACTTCTGTCCAGAGATGTGCCAAACAATTTTCACCATAGACATGAATTTCAGGAGTTTGCCACATAAGGTCCCAAATATATTAGGCTTCAAATTCTCTGCACTGTGCAGGTCCCTTGGTAGCCTGACCATTTTACTAAGTTGCAATCTTTCCTTGAATGCTTTGTAACTGTTGTTGCAGCCATCCATTATCCAGACAAAAAACAAGATACATGGTTGTCCTTACCTTTTGCCCTTCCAAACAATCTAATATTTTTGTCATCATATTTTAATCTATTTCCCTCATAAAATGCAAAACTTTTAAAATGCAATATAAAGATGGAAAAACTGAATACATCAGTATACAAATCTGAATTGGTCTTACAGTAGTCTTCCTATTTCAAAATTTCTTGTGCCCTCAATACTCTAGTTCAGGGGTTCCCAACCTGGGGTGCCTGCACCCCTTGGGGGTGCGAGATAGCATTCCAGGGGGTACGAGAGTGCATGATAACATTTCACTTTTATTGTGCCCATTTTTAATTATTTATTTCTACAAACTTGCATTTTTAATGTATTCTATGAAATTTCTAATCTATGGTTTGTTTCCTGTTTCCTGTTCATATTTTATACCACATCACTTGAAGAAATGGTTGGTGACAATGAATCTGTAATTCCAAGTGTGTGTGAAGAAATTGTAGATCATTTGGAAAAACTATCAAAGTCATTTGATGGGTATTTTGGAGGAGGGGAACTGGAACCTTCGGAAAAATGGATTATAAATCCATACTCCTTCAATTTGGATAATATGTTGGATGATGAAGAGGTTAAGGAAGATCTCTGTGAACTGCGCACAAATCGTGTCCTTGAAATGCAGTTTGATACTACAAGTTTAGAACAATATTGGTGTTCAGCAATGAACATGTTTCCAAAACTTGGTGAAAAGGCACTAACTGTGCTAACCCCATTTGCAACAACATACTTATGCGAGTCCGGATTTAGCATTCTTCTGTCAATCAAAACAAAATCCAGAAATCGCTTGGATGCACGGGATGACATGCGGATTGCAATCAGCAACAAAGTGCCACGTTTTGAAAAACTCATAAGCAACTAACAAGAACAAATGAGTCATTAAATTGAAAGTGGCTTATGAACTTTGAACATTAATTTCTTTTTAAAGACATTTCGCGCATGGAAGGAAAATCATTTTCTGTAGGCCCAGGGTTTATGCAACTTGTAATTAGCTGTAACAATTTATTTCATAAGCTTCATTTTGGTAGCTATATTCAAGTATATTAGTATAATATAGTATATTGATAAAAATGTATTATACACATTTGTTTTGGCCATATTGACTGTAATTCATATTTCAGTTTAATTTTATTAAGAAGGTTTACGAAAGGCCCTAACCCTAAGCCTCCTAAGGCTTAAGGCTTATACCTGAGACTCTAAAATCTAAATTTATAAAAGTCTAAATCTAAGCACTAGCCCTAAGCCTAAGCCCCGGCCTAAGGGGTGCGAGACATTATGAAAAAAAATTAGGGGTGCAGGGCTTAAAAAAGGTTGGGAACCCCTGCTCTAGTTCTTGTGGTTCATTTAGTTACTACACCTTCATTTCTCTTGTGTGTCAGCATTTGATAATGACACCAAGCTATATAGGCTAAGCATAAAAGAGGATTTCAGCTGCTGTGAAGCATCCAAGGAGCTTACTGGCCTCTAAGACTGAGCCATAAGCCCTACAGTTCCATGGTATGCTATTGAGAGCAATAGGGATCCTTTGGAATCATCCTGGCAGACAAATGTGAATGAGAACTTAGAATGGCAAGGAAGAGCAAAATTGAGGTGTAAAACATGGTCCATATTGCTCAGATCCAGGGGCCCACAAGTCTAAAGGGCCGGCTTTGCTAGGTCTCAATTATCAGCTATTGATTATGGACCTTACTCTAATACAGCTAAATCAACTAACTAATAATTCCTGCATGTTATATCTTAGAGACAAAATCATGAAAAGCAAAGCATTATTCATATGGCTTCACAGGATATCATGCAGAAGATTGGCTGGAATGCCTACAAGATGGTCTACAAAAGTAATATTTCTTCCCCTTGAATGAACCCTACTACTGACTCCTGAGTATGATACCATAGAACCAACTAGGTAGCAATTCCAGCATTTTAAATCTAAGCAACAAAATCACAAAAATCAATAAAATTAGTGCACTATTCATATGGAGGTGAAAGATATTGTGTGACAGAATGGTCTGAAGTCCTACAAGACAATGGTTTAGAAAAGCAATATTTCTTCCCCATCAATTATAGGCCCTATTCTGGAGTCTAATATAGTCAGATCAGCTGACTAATAATTTCAATAATTTCTGCTTCTTATATCTAGATGACAAATTCAGAAAATCAATGCATTATCAATACAGCCGTGCCAGACAGTGTGATGGAATTCAATAACGGACTGTCCATAAACCATCTTCAAGGAATTTTGCAACACTATTGTTAAGGTTTTAGGCCTACACTGTAAATCATAGGTGATTACAAGAGACAAAAAAAACCAAAGTAAGAATGAGTCATAGGCCCCACAGTTCAGTGGTATGCTATTGTGCTCAAGCTCATCAGTAATTTCAGAATCTTTGTGCACATTTTTATGTTTACATATATTTTTTATATCTGTAGTATCATCGATATTCACTATTAACCTAGGGTCTTAGATTGCCTGGTTTCATGCATCACAAGCAGCAGGCCCAATTAGATAGAAAGGATATCCTATCTAAAACTTGTCATAAATAAAGAACAGTAATGACTGATCCTATTTAATAAGAGCTTAATATTCTAATATTCTACAGCAGCAAAAAGGGACTATCAAGAGAGAATAACATCTGCTATGCTGTTCTTCAATTTAACTTAAAACTTCCCTCATCACTCCTTTCCATAATATTGAATATAAGCAGCATGAGTCTAAAAATAGTTGAATATGAATAACAGCGCCAATATAAGCATTGTAGGCTTAGGATAACTGGCAGAGGTAGATCAAGAAATTCCATTTATTTCTTTTTTACTAAGTAACTGGTTCATGGGCGTCCGCATAAATTTTTCCAGGGGGGTGCAAAACAGGGTCTTGTGATGAAAGAAATGAAAACATTTTCCAGGGGAGTGCAAAACAAGGATTTGTGGCTAAAGAAACGAGTAATTTTACTTTTTCCATAACTCCACAATTTTTCCAGGGGGTGCAATTGCATCCCCTTGCATCCCCTCCGGACGCCCATGAACTGGTTCATCATAACAAGAATAGGTATGGAAAAATCGGCCTTCATGGAAATGAAACAAATATTAACAAACAAGAAAATATTAAAAGGAACAAGGCTCAGAATGCTTAAATGCTATGTATGCAGTGGCGGCTCTAGGATTTGGCAAGTGGGGGGGCCGTTGGGGTGGCAACTTCTAATCATGGGGGCCAACCATTTGTTGTTTAATGTATGTAGCATTAAGTATAGGGTCCCAACTGGGGGGCCACTGGGGGGCCAGGCACTCAATAGGGGGGCACGGGCCCCCCCTGGCCTCCCCGGTGGAGCCGCCACTGTATGTATGGTCAGTTTTGCTATATGGATCTGAGACATGGAACATATCAAAAAAGAGGAAAAAGAAATTGGAAGCTGCAGAAATGTGGTCTTATAGGAGGATGCTAAAGGTCCCATGGACAGACAAAAGAACTAATGAAGAAATACTACAGATGATGGAAGACAGACAAACACTGATGACTACCATCAAGTTAAGACAGACGAAATTTTTTGGGCACATGATGAGGAAAGAAGGATTGGATAACTTGGCAGTGACAGGCATGGTGGACTGGTGGAGAGCAAAAGATCAAGAGGAAAACAAAGATCAAAATACACAGACAGAATGAGAGAGGGAATGGGAATAGAAAATAACATCGATCTCTTGAGGAGCACTAGAGACGGCAAAAAGTGGAAGTCCATGGTCGCTGATGCAGCAATGCATTGCACCTAAAAGAAGAACTGGTTCAGTGGTGTGCCACCTGTCCCAGTCAGTGTTATAGCAAACAATTTCAATTATAAATTTTTTAAAAGCAATCTTCTTCAACTGAACAGAAGCCATTCTCCCATTTTAAGTTCTGGAAAAAGGCATTGCCTTGTTCATTGCTGGTAAATGCCGTTGTACAGGTCCTTACAAATGTGTCTGGCGCTGTACTGTTCCATACAAATATAACAGTACAGACCCTACCTTACAGTCCAGTGCTTTCTAATAGCAATTGACATAATATATTATATAGATCTAAGATGAAAAGCTGGTATTTTACGCTATAATAGGGCCTAAAGCCGATTACATTTAAACTTAAATCATCTTTGAGTATTCGCTTAAGAGCGACATTCACGATTTATCTTATAGCCAAATTTGAAGCGCCAGACAATTTATTTCGTGTCAAAAGTCAAAAATATGCCAAAACGTCTGCAACTGATATTCTGTTCGTCAAAAAAACTGCGAATTTCAGAATTTCAGCGGCGAATCGGTTAGCATAATCGATCGGAACGCTCAGCGTCGGCAGCACCACCGGCACCCGCAGCAGCAGACGCTAAATCGCCAGCGAAAATTCCCCGTCAGATAGGCCCCTCGAAACGGTCCCCGGTCCGACGAAAGTCCGCGGCGACGGCGGGCGATCGAAGCGCTCGACCGTCGATTTTTTCGCCGATCTTCGCCGTCGAATTCCGTAAAATACCTTTTCGTCTTTCTTCTGCTCGGCCGCCATCTTGCCGCCTCGACCAGCGCATCGACCTATGACGTGATTGACCACGTGACGGATGGCGTAAAAACACGTGATCGGTCTCTCGGCGCGAAGGACAATCGCCCAGGGTGTCGTAAGGACCCGGAAGGCGCAGCTGGTCTATAAATTATAGGGCCTATAGACAGAGTCAGGCGCTATAGGGAAAATTTCCATTCGAACGAATGACTCACTCACTACCTTCTCTCCGCATTCCGACTTCCGAGTCCTCAAGTGATAAGATGAAACATGGCTGAGCCTTGTGTTTAATTGCTGCAGTGTTTATAAAAAAAACTTAGCATGATTTAAAATGGCTTAGGAGACATTACTGCCTGTGTGAAAGCCACTAGAGTGACTAGACTAACGGGGCTTGAACCCGCTCCGTCAACCTGACGCTCCAGCACGTAGCCCACTCTGCCATCTTCCGCCCCCGTATAGTATAGTGACATATCAAGAATTATTTCTCGTTGAATTTCACTAATTTAGTAATTTGTTTCTTCGAATTTAGAGAATTATATTAACGGGTTGCAAAGCTGTTTGTTTAGCTGGTTAACGCGAACATACACGTTTAGATGAATAAATTAGCCCGGCAGTTTGGCTGGCTGCCGTTCTTCGCCGGGTACAGTTTACCCCGTTGGGAGGTTAAAGCAAAGAGCCAGGCGTACCTAGAAGTGCAGTGCCGACGGACGAAGGGTCCAAGACCCCGGGGCCTCAGACGCATGCAGCGCCGCCGCCGTCGAACGCGGAAGCAATCGATTCCAGCGATGCCGTCCGCTGACCGTCTAGGAATCAGCGAATTAAAAGACAAGAATATTATGTCACTAAATTATTAGCAATATTCCGCACTCGAAAAGTGCTGATCGGGGCCGTCAGTAGTGCGATCTGCAAAATTGCGGAAAATTAAGTTGGTGTCGCGAGAGTCATTAAAGGATATGTGTAGGCCTACATTGGGCATGGATTGAATCGGGGCTTACTCTAGGCTCTACCCATTAGCAGGGCGCAATTTGTAGGGAAAGGGGGGATTCTCCCCCACTGCCAAACGGCACGCCCTACTGCTACATCCCCCACCACTACAGCCCCCTACTGCTACACTTTACCAACAACTACATTCCCCCAAGCTCGACATATTCCCCCCACTGCCCCAGGTCACAAATCGCACCCTGCCCATTAATGGCATTTCTAAGTGCTAGGGTGTTTTAGGCGATAGACATTTGCTTCGAAAAATCATCTGAATATTTGCTATTCACGCCGCTTAAATGGTTAATTGGCGCCACGGTCACGTTTTCCATCGTTAGCATCTATAAGGGTTAATTTTTTAATATTTCTTTTACCAGACTTCATATTTCTTCTTAATACGAGCATTTAGTATTCTGTGCAAAACGTATCTCCCTCTTCACGCCACTTTTGCCGAGGGAGCTGGATGAGGTAAAACCAGTGTTTAGTCTAGACTCTGGACTCCGGGGGGGGGGCTGACAAAGCCTGAGGTAAGTCAGCTAGGGAGCTGCTGTTAGTTGACGTAGTATGCCAAAATTTCCGGGGAATTTGAAATTTCCGGGGGGAAAGGGCAATCTCCCTCCGGAAACTGCCTAGATTAAACCCTGGGTAAAACCAAACACTGGTCAACAACGACCTTGCTATTGGGTTCGAAAAGCTGGTCTTCGAGTGAACTAGTAGTCTGGGATCTGCCATGTACAGTAGGCTTACAGTATATGTTTGCGGGCCCGGAGCATTGAAATTCGATGTTCTTGTCAGTATTTGCCCCTGATTGAGTCTCGAAATTCGAATCTGGCTTTAAAAGAGTGCGACAAAGTAAAAATATCTGTTTACATTCGAGTCGCAATTGAATAGTTTAGAGTCCTTGGTCTGCGGCGTCTAAATCAATTTGAATCTCGAACCTTCGATGGCACCGGATCAATGCATTCCTGAAGAGAGAAGAAACAGAAGGGAAGAACATCTAATCTAATATAATCTTAAACTTCTATAGCGCCACTTTCATAATGCACAGCAGCATCAACCGATGGCACACCAAATCCAAATCACTAAAGATCCAGGTCAAATCCAGGGTATCCGGCCGAACAAAACGGGATTCCGAGGACTGGAGGAGATCCAACGGTCGATTGATCGAAGTGGCGTGACCTCCTTTTCGATCACAATAAAAGATGATCCGATCAATTCTCTAGAACCCGTCGCTAAATGTACAACACAGAGCAGGGTGAGAGTCAGACCAGTGGGGGTTGATGACTGACATTTTCCCAGTTCCCAAGCTCACCCTTTTATAGGCTAACGAACAAGGGCATTCACGTCAATATTCCAAAGCATTCACTGTAGCTATAGTTATTTTGTATTCTGATTCACCAGGGTCGGTCTGCGCGATGGAAAGAAAACATTAGTGACTGAATTCCTAAACTGTTGCTACCTTATAAATCATTGAAAGAATAAAACAATTAATCAACTTTTATAGTTACATTTACCCGGTATTTCTTGTTTTATTTACTTATTAGGATAGATAGATAGATAGATAGATAGACAGACAGACAGACAGACAGACAGACAGAGGAGGGAGGGAGGGGGGAGGGAGGGAGGGGGAGGGAGGGAGGAGGGGGGAGGGAGGGGGAGGGAGGGGGAGGGAGGGAGGGGGAGGAGGGAGGGGGGAGGGGGGAGGGAGAGGGAGGGAGGAGGGGAGAGAGCCATTTCGCCTAATGAAATGTTGAACATTTTGTTTACACAAGCAAATTGTTTGATAATTACTTTAAATACACCCATGTGAGCCACTCTGTGAGATCTGCCAACACGCAAACGAAATTTTCCGGGACGACAGCAGTACAATTGATACGCCACAATTAATCAGCATTGGCTAGCGCTGGTTATCATTGTGATCCTTGGAGTCAGTGCCTATTGCAAATCGTTTGGGACCTCACGTGTTAGGCCTACATTGCATCCCGAAAGCAAATTAAGTCGCCGGGAAAATGACGACGAACGTTTCCTTTGCGACTTTGTCGGTGACGGACTTTAATCTTGAAATTTAATGAGTTTTGTTCCCTTAGTATTCGCATTTTGGATTTTTGAAGGGCGTATACAGTAGGTCCTAAATTCTTAATGGGTTGGAATCACGCTCATAGTCGGACTATTGATGTCAGTTACAAGTGGCGTTTCCTATATGGTAGAGCTATACAAGATTAGTATTCATTGGCGTGGCCACGAGGGGGTAGGGGTGAGCCCCCATTTGGACTGGGACAGGTTTAATCTAGGCTTTTCGGGGAGAATTGCCTTCCCCCCGGAAATTTCAAATTCCCCCTGGAAATCTTGGCATACTATATCAACTTACAGCGCTCCCTCATAGACCCCTATAGCTGACTTCTCCCCGGCCTTCTCAGTTTTCCCCGGAGTCCAGGAGTCTAGTCTATACATTGTCTGGGACAGGTCGTGAGATTCGCGCAAAATCGCTGAGTGGCTATGGGGCGGGTAGGTAGTAGGCCAAAGTAGGGCCTATATGAGATATGAGATCGAAGGGAATGCAATAAATGTTAAAGCGCTAAAGGACGAAAGCGCAGCAGAAGGGACTGATAGGTTTTGCTCGTCAGCATTTTTTGCCTTTTGTGAAAAAATGCCGCGGTGCCACTCCGCCACTCTATTCCGGAATCATGGCTACTCCACAGTAGCGTGTAGAGGGGGCGGGTGGGGCGGTGGCCCCGGGCACAGATCAGGGGGGCCGTAAAATTGACCCCCGACCGATAACCTTTTTTTTGCTTGCCAGACCATTGGGGGGGTGATGACGTGGCCCCGGGCGCAGCAGATATATACCAACAGGGGCGTCGAAAAAAATTGACCCGATAACCTTTTGTGGCTCGTTTGCTCGTGCGCAGTGGCGGCTCTAGGATTTGGCAAGTGGGGGGGGCGTTGGGGTGGCAACTTCTAATCATGGGGCCAACCATTTGTTGTTTAATGTATGTAGCATTAAGTATAGGGCCCCAACTGGGGGGCCACTGGGGGGGCCAGGCTCTCAATAGGGGGGCACGGCCGCACGGGCCCCCCTGGCCCTCCCGGTGGAGCCGCCACTGCTCGTGCGTGGGCGCACTTTGGACATCTCTACACGCCACTGCTACTCCATTAGCAGTATCGAAGCGCTCACGTTTGCCAATCAGTAAACCGGAGAAGTTTATGCTGTGTGTGTGCCTAACAGCAAGTAACGAGAGTCAATTTGTAATCCAATGCTGAGCAGTAAATGAATACGAGCAACAGCTTCAGCAAGAGAGCTCGGCCTCCTACTCCAACATGCACGTCTGTATTACATGAAATCACATAGCACGCACTTCTGACTTTCGAAAGAAATTTCATGACATTATGTAAGTAAGTAAAATCTCGTGGATTTCTATAGTGCCTTGGAAAGCAGCACAGCAGTACAATTAGGCCTATTTGTGTTATTTTCTCATATATGCACACATGCGATTAAACACAGAAATTGGAGTGTCGGGCGCAAACGTGAAGTTACTATTTCTGCGATTTGCGGGTTTTTCGAGACTTTTTCTAGATTACATAACGACAAATTTTTCAAACCCCATTCCCCCTAATTTGCTGATGTAATCAGTGGTGGTGTCGCCAGGAATTTTGGGTTAGGGCAAAGAGGGGGCTGGCGTGTCAGATTCCTTACCACCACCCCACACACCCCTCCACAAAAACTTTCTCACCGGATTTGCACGAATCTGGTAGGTGGTCTGGTGGCAGGTTGGGGGAGGCAGGTGTCCCCATTTGCCCCCTCGTGGCGACGCTAATGGATGTAATTAGTGGACGGCCCCAAAGTATCGAGCAGTTAAAGGTAAAGTATCGCCCATTCTCGAGTTCGAGCGTTTGGCTCGGCGCTGATCTCCGGTGTTAGGCAAACAGCGATGCAGGTGGCTTGCGCCATTAATCTAGAGTGATTTGCCATTACTTTCTCCAGACCCGCGTTTTACCTTAACAGCCAAAACTGCTACTCATTTGCCAGCGCCCTCTAGCGAATGAAGGCTGAGTTGAATTCAGCGTTTCCTACGGGAGATGAACCCGCTCCGTCAGCGGGCCGCTCTAGCGTGCTAGTGCACAATATTGTGGCATGTAGGCCCAGGGCCCAGGGGCCAGGGACGTCATTTGGGGAAGGGGAGGAGGACCGTTGCCCCTCTGATTTTTAGGGGGAAATTTTTCGCGAATTTTTGCGTTTTTAAAGTTTTTAAATGCAAATTGGCTAATTTTCCTTGTGCTATGTACCCTAAAGAGGCCTGATCGAGTTCGAGCGTTAGGCTCGTCGCTGATCTCCGGTGTTAGGCAAACAGCGATGCAGGTGGCTTACGCCATTAATCTAGAATGATTTGCCATTGCTTTCTCCAGACCTGCGTTTTACCTTCACAGCCAAAACTGCTACTCAGAGGAAGAGCATTTGAGCATTTCACCTTGCCCCTTAGCTATACGGCTCTGTTTGTAGGGTCCCGGGAGGATCTAAAGTAATGCTATATCATGCAATACTATTCTTAATATGAACGACTGCAGGTGGCGCTGGGGGTCTCGCTTTCAGCGGCGGTTGGGGGCCCGCTGAAGACATGAACATTGTTGCTGAAGCATTGCGGCGTGTCTTTAGCACGTCTAGAATAGTATGACAAGCAAAAAAGTCATCACCACTTTTTTCACACTTTGTCTTTATATATTTTAAAAACTGCTGAACCTTTTTGTGAACAAACTTTCTAAAAAATTAGATTAAATTAAAACTTTCAAGCTATTTAGGGCAGGGACGTCATTTGGGGCGGGGGGCGTTGCCCCCTGATTTTTAGGGGAAAAATTTTTTCCCACCAATGTTTCTGTTTCTGTTATTTAGTTTTTACATGTAAATTGGCTGTCTAAATAGGTAAAAAGACCGAAAAGCAAAAGGTCATCAACTCGTAAAGGAGGGCTTGATGTTGAATCTGTAATCTGAAGTAAATTAACCGCACAAAATAGTTGACAAGCAAAAAAAGTTCGCAAACTTTTTCGCAAACTTGACCGGTCGAAAGTGTCTTGCCCCCCTGAAAACAGTGAAATTACGTCTCTGATTTAGGGACACGTTACTGCTCTGCCCAGGGTGGGGCCCGGAATGTCTCTCGATGGGCCTGTGTAGGTCAATAGCATCTCATATTACTAAACTGAGGCGCTCACTGCTTTTGAGTCGCAAGATAGCCTACAATAGTGAATTTTTCGCGTTCGTATTGAACGAAGTGAGAGAGTTAGAAATGAAGCATTGAAGCTCGGATGGATGAAGTCAACGCATGAGTGTGTGAGAGTGTGGGTGAGAGAGAGAGAGAGAGAGAGAGAGAGAGAGAGAGAGAGAGAGAGAGAGAGAGAGAGAGAGTAAAGGAACTTTTAGGAGTTTGTTGAAACTTTGTTCAAATAAAATTAATGTAGGTATCAACTTTTGCCAATAAGTAAGTAAGTAATTAAAGTAAAATCTCGTGGATTTCTATGGCGCCATGGAAAGCAGCACAACAGTAGCTGCTTATTCTTAGGGGCTCAGCCTCTCTTAAAATAGCTATGGGGAAGGTAGGCCTATATTATCAGCCAGTCAACATCCAAAGGGAAGTGAGGCTAGGTTGTTACAGCTATGGAGGATATGATTTTAGAAAAAGGAAGGATTTAAGCTTAGACCTGAAGACTTGAGGAGATAATGCAGGAATTATAGGAAATGAGGATTCAGATTTTATTGTTTGAAAGTGTCAAAGTCTGCGGAGGGAAGCTGGAATCGAGTTCCAAAGTTCAGGTGAGGCGTATGAGAAGGCACGGTTGCAAATTTTCAGGGATGACTGATTGAGTGGGCGTGACAGAGTGAGGTAAGATGATGAACGTGTGGGTCGAGGAGGCTGAGGGGTTAATAGTGATCTAAGGTAGTCAATATGGTCTTGTTTCGATATAACTTTTTCCGCAGTGCACTCTAACTACTGCTCTGCGTCGAAAATGTCGCCGATTCGACGTCGAATTGTCACGTGCGGTGCTGAGACTATTTAGTGCGTGCAAACGAAACGTGTCTGGCTTATGACTGCGCTGACCGCAATGAACTGAAGTTAACGGCAAGAGAAACAGCAACTGCATGTGACGCCGTGTTTCGAGAACGACACAATCAGAAGAGCTGGAAATCACTTCGCTGGCAAACATCATCAATCGTTGGAGCGAAACGTCAAGAAAAATCATTATCTTGGAGCGGCATATACACTGTAGGTTATGCCTGTCGGGCACGTTTTTATGAAGCACTCTGTCTGTTAAAGGTAAGAAGGGCCATTAAAGGCCATCAATAATGCATACAGCTCTATTAGCCATTGGTATATAGCTATAATGTAAGACGCAAATCGTTGACAAATGATCCCGCACTCCTGTACGTTCACTTAATTGCACGCAAGTCAAACCGTCGGCGCTGCTGAATGGGCAGGTGTTAATAAATTATGAAACCGAAATTAATAAAACACACCGATTAATATATTGATGAGTTTATTGAAATATTGTCAGACGTTCCAGGATTGGGACTAGCCTATATATACATTTGTTGCATCAAATTCAAAGACAAGCTAATTAGCTCTTTATTTGATCTAATAATATTTTATTTGATATAATTATTTTAATTTGAAGTATTAAGTAAGTAAGTACAATTTTGTGAATTTATATAGCGCTTCGGAAAGTACTACAGTAGTATCTGCTTATTCTTTATTTGATCTAATAATATTTTATTTGATATAATTATTTTAATTTGAAGTATTAAGTAAGTAAGTACAATTTCGTGAATTTATATAGCGCTTCAGGAGTACTACAGTAGTATCTGCTTATTCTTATGCGTTCAGTCTTTCTTGAAATTGCCATAGGCAAGGCTGAGTCGACCTTTAGGGCTCCTGCGGGACTTGAACACGCGACCTCCTGCTCCATCACCCATCGTTGTTACCACTCTGCTAACTTCCCGCCCCTAATAATATAATATAAGAAAAATTACAATTATGCGCTGTTACAGCATCAGGTCTAATGTGAAGCTTTTACAGGTTATGCGTTGGAGTGAAAAGTATTGCTTCGTCGTCATCTGAATTATACTCTGTAGTCCTTTCGGTCTATTCAGTCTCTGCTGCGAGATTCACGTCGTACTCTTCCAAAATAATTGAAATAACGCATAGGCCTATGCCCACTTAGGCTTAACGTGGAAGGGAAAACACAAAAGGGCGACCAAAGACATCGATGGTGAAGCTGATGCTCGACTCTGCCGCAAAGAACAAGCACACGACGCTGACGAAAACAAGCTCAAGATAGAGAGGGGTGGCGACGCTGAAGTATGGAACCTGTCTCTGGACAGAGCACCTGAAGAAGAAGAAGAAGAAGAAGAAGAAGAAGAAGAAGAAGAAGGAAGAGGAGGAGGAGGAGGAGGAGGAGGAAAAAGAAAAATAAGAAGAAAAAGTTAATGGTCACGTGACCCACTGACCCACCTCGTACACAACAAAGGTTGACGAAAATGTGTTTTCTCTTCAGTTCTCGTGATCACGACACTTCCTGGATGACCAGTCATCGAGACAAATGCCTGTACGTCCATACCTACTTAGCTATTTCAACTGATAATTAAGCGCCTAAGAATAGGCAGCTACTACCGTACCTACTTGGAAGCGCTAAATAAATTCACGAGATTTTACTTACTTACGTCGTGGTCAAAGTGACCGCGAGATCAAGAGTCGTGGAAGCGGATGTGGTTGAGCAACATGGAAGCAAGAACCAGGAGTGGTCAAGTCAGGTATAGACGTTATGTATCAATAACATGGTTGACGCCGTGCGTCGATTACTTGTGTACAGTGGCGTAGCGAGGGACAGTGGGAGCGAACCGCCCCAGGCGGCACTTGCTCTAGGGGCGGCATTTTCGAGAGGACTTTTTTTGTCAGAAGCAAACTGGGATAACGATTTTTCCTTGTCAGGAATTTTCGGAAGTTGCGATAAGGTTTTTTTGCTTGGTAGGAATTTTAGGAAGATGCGACGATAAGGTTTGTTTTTGCTTGTCGAAAATTTCTTAGGAAGTGCTTTTCGGAGGCGGCACTTTTTACGCCCCAGGCGGCACTTTGCCTCGCTACGCCACTGCTTGTGTAACGAGACACAAAAGTATTTGTCAAATGATTGCATCCGGTATCCTAATATCTTTGGTCCATCCATAGTTGAAAATAGAGTTGTCGGCGAAAAATCTAAACAGGAGCAAGAAGTAGGAGGAACAGCGCCGAGAGAAATACCGGACAAATATTAAAGGAGACAGACAAAACCAGTAACGTGAAAGAGATCCAGTTCGAATATAGTCTGTGTGCGTGAAGTTACTAAACGTAATGACTTGTAGCTCTTGTCGTCGTTTTTATGAACATGAGTCTATGACTCTAGGTGCAGGGAAGAGACAGAGAGACAGAGAGGGAGGACGAGAAGAGAGAGAGAGAGAGAGAGAGAGAGAGAGAGAGAGAGAGAGAGAGAGAGAGAGAGAGGAGACAAGAGGGATTTAAACCATGGTGTATAGTTTGGAACTCACTTCAGGTTTACCGAGTGTAAGATTAAGTCAGTCGAAGTTTTAGCTTAGGTAGGCCTATGATTGGTGCCGTCTGTTGAGTTTAGTGCGAAAATATTACAGTAATTTAATTCGACCAAATGCTCTCGACAGTAAACCAGACGCTCTTGTGTTTGGTAATGACAAGAAAATTAAATGGAAGCAACGAACAGACATGCATACACAGATAGATAGCTACTGTAAATAACTAGATAGACAGACTGAGTGGTAGAATAGATCGCTGTCGTAGAGGCAGGGTGATAGCTCAGTGCTTTTCTCCAGTTCCTCCATCACACCGCTAAATAATGAATGGACAAGTCAACAGGTAGTAACTATGAAATTCCCCATTTACCTCTAAAAATGCAACTGTACAAGTCTTAGCACATCATAAGCAATATAAGTCCGATATAAAGAATAAAAAAGAGCAGTTATACAACGGGATCTAATTTTGTGAATTTCAAAATTTAATTGAAATGTGATATTCTAGTGCTAAGAGAGATAGACCTATAATTCGTCGTATAGTTTAACGGGTGTCTAAAACAGAAAGTATCGACAAGCTGCGAATTAAGTAAGTGAGTAAGAGCATCATGACAATTGACACGATGTTTTTGCTGGATCCGCGGATCGTTACGTGTTGGCATTTCCATTTTGATTCTTGCCGTTTTCCTTCTGCCATTCGCACAGCTTAGTGAGCTTACACGCCGTCACGAATGAGCCGAACATAGTCCAGTTTCTCGATTAAAACTCTCTCTCTCTCTCTCTCTCTCTCTCTCTCTCTCTCTCTCTCTCTCTCTCTCTGTCTCTCTCTCTCTCTCTCTGTCTCTGTCTGTCTGTCTGTCTGTTTGTCTGTCTGTCTGTCTGTCTCTCTCTCTCTCTCTCTCTCTCTCTCTCTCTCTCTCTCTCTCTCTCTCTTTCTCTCTCAGTCAACAGTCAATACAATGGTGCTGCGTGCCCAGCTCTCTTCATATCACCTGATCCACCTAGAGGGTGCGTTGTGGTGATGTCACTAGGAGACCGTAACAATGCAATGCATGATCAACTTGCAAAAGTTTATCTAAACGTAATCATAGTGTACCAGTGGCGTAGCCATGGGGGTGGTGGTTTGGGGGGTTAAACCCTCCTTGGCTGCCGAAAACATGTTTAAAAATGAGTTTCTATGCAAATTTTTAATTTTGGGACGCGATTTTGGGAGTCAAAACTCCCCTTTGGCTACTTGGCTGTGGAATGTAACACGGTGTAAGAGGTGACGACCTTTTTTCTTGTCAGCACCTGGAAGAGAAAAATAGAAGAAAGAAAGATGAGAAGATGATCTTTTTTGCTTGTCAAGATTTTTTAAAAGTTGGGCACGGTCAAAACCAAAAACCAAACCCCCTTCTGGAAATCCTGGCTACGCCACTGTAGTGTACTGAGCCTATGCCACCTGAGACTTTACAATAACAATAATAACAATACTCAAGTGCAGTTTCTTAAAAATTCCTCCGTGATGCAGACATTTAAATCAATTAGCCAATTTAGCCATGCTGAAATCTATTCGCCCCTAAAATTTATTGGTGACGAAAAGTATGATCTTTACATAAATGTATTAGTAAGGAACTTGAAGCAGCAGTTGTAATAAATTATTTTGTATAATTCTTAATAATGCTTAAAGTGAAGATTATCAAATCCATATTCATTCTAAAAATTCTAAAACAACTGGAACACTACAAAAGGAAAAGGAAGAGGAAGAGGAGGAAGAGGAGGAGGAGGAGGAGGAGGAGGAGGACGCTCTTGTTGTAAATTGATCGGTCAATTGTTCTGTGAAATCAAAACATCGCAAAAAGCAATAAATGACATAAATTTCCATAAATGATGATGACGACGATGTCGATGATGATAACCAGCATCGTCTCCGTTATCATAATCATCATCATTATCATCGTAGTCGTCGTAATCATCATCAGCAGCACCACCATCATCATCATCATCATCATCATCATCATCATCATCATCATCATCATCAACATCATCATCATCATCAACATCATCATCATTGTCAGCAACAACAACATCATCATCATATCCTATAGATTTACTTTCTGTCAGACATCAGGAACGCATAGTGTTTTCTAAATGCTAAAATAAGAACCCTTGATATAGGCACCTACTGTGGTCTTTTTCCTTCCATTCTATTGCTAATTCTATTAGTCGCATTGAGAATTGAGATACACGTGATCTACTGCAATAGGTCCGTGGTTTTCTATTCAGTCACCGAAGCCATTAGAATTCCAATCTCCCTTTGATACCTTAGATCCAATGGAAATCTCCAGCAAGGTGTCGCCTTTATACGCCGTCGTCAAACGGCGCCCGACGCGAACACTCGGTCTCTCTTCTGGACACAGGTACCGTCATTTTCTCATTCGATCTAATCAAATCCTGCGCTCTGCGCATACCGTCTTCTTCTACAGTATATGTCAGTGCATGGCGCCACATGACAAAGGCATCGTGAAGGAGCAGCAGCAGCAGCAGCAGCAGCCGCATGAGTCTGATCGCCGCCGCCGCCGCCGCAGCAGCAGCAGCAGCAGCGTTGATCAGTCGATCCGCCCCATCCAGCCGCCGACTCCGGCGGTCAGAGACGATTCAGGTCCCCGATCGGATACGCGACAACGACACATTATACGCAACGGCCGCCGCCGACGACGACGACTTTCTGTAGCGCCCGTCACACGTGCGGCGTCATCGCGCGATGAGCTACGAGTTGCGTAAATACTGCCTCGACGTCAACATTTAGGCTAACAACTACGACGACGACGACAACATCGGTGGGACTGGCCGAGCGTGCTTGGACCCCTTCTAGATCGAAATGACTATTGTAACTTTAGAACGGATGCTAACGCTGGTCTTTCACTTGACTTGGATATTCGTATTTTCCACAGAAGACACCGGAGGACTAACAGGTAAGCGCTAAAGAACCTTGTCCTGTTCGATGTATACGTGGTGACGTCTTTTAATTGCACTGTATTGTTACCTGTACCTTTACGTCCGGTGCACTTTTGTTGGTGAACTGCGCGGGTCTCTTAGTTTCACGTATACAGTACGAGAGGTAAATATCATCAGGGCAATCTTTGATGAGAAATCAGGAGGCGTTTGTTTCGTATTTTTTCCTGATTGGTTCACTTTGAGGATCAATGATTGCAAACTCGGATCTGCAGACCTTCTACTCAAGGTCAGAGATGGCAATGGGTCACTCAAAATGACCCTGACCCGAGTCCCATGGATCACGGGCAATTCGATATCTAAGATAACGTTCGAAGCCGTTCAACCATGTCAAAATTAATGTTGAGTATCGATTGAACATAAAGGTATACATGACTTATGCATAACACACAAATACCATAGAATAAATCAATCAAAATTTGACTAACACGAAAAGTACAATCATCAGGACTGCATGACGTCATTGCCATGGAGAAATTGCACTGCAGATGCGGTATTCATCTGTCAATTAACGTGACCCAAAAATTCCATCCGCTGCATGACTGCACCAGCAATCTTAAAAATCTGATGGGTCACGGACCAAGGTCCATCGACTCATGACCCATCGAGTATTACTGACCCATTTAACCCATTGACACCTCTGCTCAGGCTCACTTTAAAGTCATAAGCTCAGACGCTGCTGCTCGAATTTGGCGATAATGGGGGATAACGATTCATGAATCAAATGGAATGCGTGACATTATGAGTGTCATGTTAAATGAAATGACAATAAACGGATCTGACTTTATTTTATTCTTGTAATCTCTAGGATTTTGGCATTTTCCGTGTCTTCGCTTCCTTTTGTTTCCAGTAACATTCTATAGGATTAGGATGACCTTTATAAATTAGATCATTATGTGGTTATAATTAATTGGCCAATATACATATACCATATACAGTTCCATAGTTATTTAAATTATTAATAGTCATTCATAGTGATATTCTGTGCTATACGTCTGCTTATCTCTGTCTGTACGTCTCTCTCTCTCTCTCTCTCTCTCTCTCTCTCTCTCTCTCTCTCTCTCTCGCTGACCGCGTTCTCTGACCGTGCGCTAATGGCTTCAGGTGCAAGGTGTGGGTTGTTAATGAGACACGTCTAATTAAAGAAATCATACTTTCCGTAGTATTAGAATTCTCATATCACCTGTTTAGAATCAATTTCCTAGACCTGTCTGCCACAGTGCTGTTCCATTCTACCTGTGTTCTAACGTCACCACAACTCAACTGTTATCATCATCATCATCATCATCATCATCATTATCATCATCATCATCATTATCATCATAATCATCATCATCACCACCACCACCACCATCATCATCATCATCATCATCATCATCATCATCATCATCATCATCATCATCATCATCATCATCATCGTCTTACTCTTCTTTTTTCTTCTTCTTCACTTTCTGCCTCCATGGCGGCAATAGTTAGATATTCAACTGTTATCTCTATGGTTATTCGTCTAGTGCCGCTCGAATCAGCCACTTTGTCTGCGATTTTTCCCCCTATCGAAGACAATTTGTGTTTTCGATTTCCTGTTCTGAACAGAATTATTGTTTACATTCCTCGGTGTTTCGACGACACTTTCTGTGGTTTCGTCGGGGGCGGGGTGAGAGGGGGGAATCCACGCGACGCTTCGTTAATCTCAGCCGTTCATTCTTTTCGCCATCGTTTTCTGTTTTCTAGCCTTTTGCACTTTCCCCTAATGTTCCCGTATTGCAGACGACGTTTCTTTTGTCTCTTATGCTTATTTATCTGTCTTTCGTTTCGCCCATCAGGGCATTTGCACTCCGCCGCTCTTGTCAATATACATCCGACGCACTCATCCGTTACTTCGATTCCATCCGTCCGTCCATCCGTCCGTCCATCCGTCCGTCCTTTCGTCCATCCATCAGGTGATTCCTCTATCCTTAAGCCGCGCATCGATCATTCAACGCGCGACGGGCGCATTGGTCGCCATAGTGTGCGTTGATGTGCAATTCCTTTGTTGACGATCGTAGGCCAAAAATAATTTGATTTTTTCGTCTGTCGCGTCAGAAGTCTCGTCCGAGAAGCGCCGATGGTCACCGCCCGAGAAAGGGCCGCCACCCGAGACGGACAGACAGACAGACACACAGACAGACAGACACACAGACAGACACAGACAGACAGACACACAGACACACAGACAGACACACAGACACACACACAGACACACAGACAGACACACAGACACACACACGCAGACAGACACACAGACAGACATACCCCAGCCGCCGCAGACCCCCCTCGCAGCTCCCGCCGCTTTGTCAAAGAGTGAAACCTGTGCTTAGGAGACCGCATCGCGTATAGCGTCACCGTTTCTTCTTCTATCGCTCGAAAAGCAAAAGCCAATTCGATGACTCGACGACGAATGTCCAGGGAACGGGCGTAAAACTCACGCTTAAAACTGTGTCATATAAAACAGCGATGCTTCCGAGCAGCGCCTACTCGGTGCAGTAACCCCCCAAAGGACGCGCGGCGGATAAATTCTCTTCGGCGCCGAGTGAGTTTCTACAGCGCCGGTATAAACAGATCTTGGAGATCTTGGCGAGGGAGGGGAGGACGAAGAAATCGACTGACATAAATTTCATATAACCGGGACTCGACTGGAACTCGATCGAGCGATGCCACAGCTAAAAAATGTCCCCGGAACGACCTTTGGACGTTGTCCGTTTTGCCGAGAAGGCGGTCGGATTTATTGGGAACGGAGAAAGGCGGGAGGGGCGACAGTAAAGTTTCAATTGGGTTAGAGGCCGAACCTAATACGCGCATTCGCTGGATTTACGAGGCGTTCGATGTGAGGCAGATTTCACAAATGCCAACGTATCGCCCCCCTCCCCCCAGCTCTGTGATTGTCCGAAATGAAACGTAAAATAGGGAAACGCGTACCAGAGAGCAAAGTCAGTCGTTTTTGGCTCGACGTGTTCTTTCCCGCTGTGCTCGGACTTTAGAAAATCTAGAGCGTCCCAACGAACCAGCGTACGACAGGAACAGCATTCCGAGAATTATTCGGCCGACAGAAGACGTGTCGAAATGAGGTTAGAGAGCAGTTCGGGGATAAACGGCGAATGGCGTTTCGACCAGACGGATGGACGGAAGCTGTCTGCCACCACAAAATGCTCAGCGGTGTAGAAACTGTCGCGCAATGCTGGATTCCGTTCCTGACTTGCTCGGTTGTATAGTCGTTGAAGCGTGCGTTTTACAATTTCCGTGGGTGTCGACTCATTGCTGCTGTTTCAAAATGTCGCCGGAACTGCAATCACAGCGCGTCTGGCGAAGATAATTGAATGACTTACGGACAGAAGAACTCGGCGAATAAAACTTTGAGCGAGAAATGTAAATGTCAGACGTAATATTGTAAAATTGAAAAACTTGCGCTATAGCATTAAGCTTTACGACACACAGTCTTGGACTGCTAGTAACATAAATCAGACAGCTTTCAAAGGCGCTCGATTATTTGGGTAACGTGGTGTTGCGCTCAGGCTGTATTCTTTCTGCTTGAGCGACTAACTTTTCTGTATAGTCCATTAAGAACATTAATTACTTAAAAGCATTAAAATATTTATGTAGCGGCTCGTGGACGCCCGCACATTGGGGCAAGAGGGGGCACATGCCCCCTGGAAAATGCAAATACCAATATATCACATTGAAATTTGAAAAACTTGCTAAAATATTAACCGTGACCACAATGTTAAAATGTGTTTGCCCCTCCTGGAGAAATTTTTGTGACATAACTGTGACCATTGTGTTTTGCCCCCTTGGAAAAATTTCTGCGGGCGCCCATGTAGCGGCTGCTGATTTGTCGGATTTTTAGATGAATTTCGGGATGAGTTAACGTGTTTCCTGCTCTTGATAGTTGTACGGATTGGTCAGAGATGCGGTTCATTACAATGAATGGATCCGATATGATATTTGAGAGCCAGACTAGTGTGGAGGGGGAGGTGGGGTGAAAGAATCAGACCAGCTGGGTACGAATTGCATTTTAATTGTATCATTATGTTAGATAAGTTAATTAAATAAGCTAGTGACAGAATGAAACTTACCCTTTGCTATGTGTAGAGTGGACCAGTGGAGGGGGTCAGTAAGCAGTGACCAGGAAACCCCACCCCTACAGATATCACCCCTGACTGAAGAGAGGTATTAAGGCGGAATTCGCCAGGAAAAAATTAGTTTCTAAGTCTTGACGTTGACTGACTTATTATACACACAAATTAGAAGCCCACTCATGCACCCCATGTTATGTGATGTCCTCTCTGAATTAATTATGAGATGTACAGTATGTTATCTTACTTAATATATTGGTTTAGTCGCTAGGTGGCCGTCTGTGACGAGAGGGTGGTTTCTCTTTCCGGTTTGAATGAGCTAGAAATGGTCGTCCAAAGAGCTGTGTTCTTGAATAAATTCTCTATTAATCTTATCTCATCTCGACTCGTTTCTCGCAACATCGCGCCGCGACCCCCAACAGATTAGGGGAACTTTGAAGAGGCAGTCGTGGCAGCAAATTTAAAAATGTCAAATTCGAAATTCTAAACTCAGTCTACATTATTTCCAGATGTAGGTCGACCCGAGATTGCTGTCATGTGGCCGTTTTCGAGCGAGTCTGTTGTTAACATTAGTTTCAATTAACGGCGGTTAATCTTATTCGGCGACCATCGAACAGAGAAGATGCCGAGCTCGCCATTCCGCCGCCGCCGCGCCGCCGCCGCCGCCGCCGCCGCAGCCATCGGCCGTTGAGAGACCGCAGAGGATCGTCGAGTTCATCTGTCATCCGGATGGATTCACTCACCCGCAGGGATATTTTTACACCCCCTAACACTCCCAACACCCCTCAACCCCTCCCCCATTTGAGGTCGACACCCCCAAATTTGGTAATATGACAATGGTATGCATATAAAATGCATATTATTTAGCTCTTAACACCGCCCCCAAAATAACACCCCTCCAATGGAGAAGGGCACCCCCCAACTTTTATTCTCGGATGACCTTTTTTGCTTGTCAGACTTTTTCAGAGTAAAGACTAGACTTCCAAACTCCGACACCCCCTGATTTCCCCCACACCCCCAAATTCACAATCCTACAATCCTAGAAAATAACTACACACCCCAGATTTTCCTGACCACCCTCCCTAATTCCCAATCCTAGAAATGACCCTGCTCATCCGCGACCGACAGAAAGGCTGTCCAACCCCTGGCCTCATGGGACTCCTCCTGGTGACCTACTTCAAGTTCCTTGACAAACGACGCAGCCAGCACTGTACACAGTTCAACAGCAGAGAGTCAACTCGCAGCCCCACGTCCCGACATCAAGTGCAGATTTTAAGATTATCTTGAAAAGCGGCGCTGCACATTTCCTCGTGCGTCAATTATTGCTCCTCCTTCTTTCTTTCTTTCTTTCTTTCTTTCTTTCTTTCATTCTTTCTTTCTTTCATTCATTCAATTAGGACTTCCGGAGATCTTCATTCTTTCAATAATCTTTCCAATATGGGTCACCCTAAGGAGATCTCTTCGAGAAGATTTGAATAAATTGTCGAGCAAGGGATAATCCCTTAGGCATATCAATTTCAATGATTACAATCTCAAACGTCTGCACATAATTCTAATTTTCCATTTAAGACTTATAAATATCGATGAAAGTCAAAACTCTCGTGGAAAATTCCTATTTACGCAGATATATTAACAACTAAACCGAAATTTGAGTAATATCAAGATGAACGTAAACTCCAAGGCTATAATGAAAATAGAATCTTATGGTCGTCTTAGTACGCATTAGGGTCTATAATAATAATTGAAAGCTACCGTGCAATTCCGGCTGCTCCGATTGACAACGGTACATTATTATTATTATACTAGGTGTTTACCCGTCAAAAATGACAGGGAAGATTGGCTGTTTTACCACCCAATTTTGTGCAAATGCAATCAGGGGCGGCGCTGGGTTTTGTAATTTGTTGACTGGGTCAGTCTAATGCAATCTAACAGCCAGGACCCGCCGGCTCAGACACCCCTCACCCCCAATCAACATTTTTCTGCGTATTTGAACGATTTGCTTGGGTGCCCCTGCCCGATGCTGGGTGGGTCCGGACCCGCGGAAGCGCCGACCCTGAATGCAATAGGATTTTGCGCAATTAATTTCTTTAAATCGCCGCCTTTTCCTTCAACCGAGTTAACGCCCATTCGCAGGAATTTGCTGAAACTTGATAGTCAAGGTAAGAGTACTGATTTGGCAGTGTCGAACGACATGCAGTGCTTGATTCTCTTGTTTGCTGTGCTGCTTTTCACCCCGAGCAACAGCCTGCTCCTCATTCTCACTTGATTGTCGAAAAGCTAAGAACGCTGGACTTTTTGTTTTGCACGGACGGTTAGAAAGAGGAATAAAAAAGCTAAACAATGGTGCAAATCTCATCTTCTTAGCTCTTATATAGCCTGAGATATAGCAAATTAAAAAAATTGGAAACTTTCTCAGAATTCAAAACTTTCACGAAATTCACCGATAATACTTATGTTCAAACATCGGGGTCATCGGGTTAGAACGGATAGATCTTTGCCAAATGTCAACCGATTTTCAAAATTTTTGGTTTATTTTGTTCCTCTGACATCCCTTAACAACTTTTTGACATCTGACCAAGTGGGGTTACCGCTGAAAATAATTTGCTAGCGGGCTTTAAAAAATTTTGGGGGAGAGGTTGATGTTTTAGGCCGTAAAGTGGACTCTACCCCCATATTTTTTTGTTTTGAACGGACGGTTAGAAAGAGAAATAAACAATCTAAACAATGGTGCAAACCTCATCTTTTTAGCTCCTATATAGCCTGAGATATAGCAAATTTAAAACGTTACAGCAATCATTTCTGAAGAACGTTTTTTCCAAAAATTAAATCCCCAGTACGGTGACGGCGTCTGAAAATTTAATCCACACTTGAGGGGTAACATTTAAAAAATAGGGTTTGAGGTTAGGAAAGAGGAAAATATATATAATAACGGGAGGCAGGGCATTGGGAGAGGGGGGGAGATTTGGGAGGAGGAAAGTGGGTTGTACGGGTTTTCGGAGCAGCGTTGTGTAGGTTTGGAAACGGAGTTTGGGGCCGGTGGGGTAGGGCGGAGAACTGATGGGTTGGGGCCTGGGCGATTGGGAGAGAGATGGGTAGTTGGAAGGAGATAGGGAGGGAAGGGGAACGGGGGTTTAGGGCCGGGGGGGAATGGGTTGGTGCTGGAATGGGTTGGGTCCGGGGCGATTGGGAGAGGGATGGGGAGAGGGAAAAGGGATGGGGAGAGGGAAGGGAACGGGGGGTTTGGGGCCGGGGGGGAATGTGTTGGGGCCGGGGTGATTGGGAGAGGGATGAGGAGAGGGAAAAGAGATCAGGAGAGGGAGGGGAAGGGGGTTTGGGGCCTGGGCCGGAATGGGTTGGGGCCAGGGCGATTGGGAGAGGGATGGGAGAGGGAAAAGGGTTGGGGAGACGGAAGGGGAACGGGGTTTGGGGGGGCGATTGGGAGAGGGATGGGGAGAGTGGAAAAGGGTTGGGGAAAGGGAAGGGGAAAGGGGGTTTGGGGCGATTGGGAGAAGGAAGGGGAGAGGGAAGGGGATGGGGAAATGGAAGGAAAAGGGGGTATGGGGCCAAGGCGGGAATGGGTTGGGGCCTGGACGATTGGGAGATGGATGGGGTGAGGGAAGGGGACTCCGGGGTTTAAGCTGCAATTAAGACGATCCAGTTAAACGCTCCGTTTTGATTAAACAATATTTGGTTGTTGACAACAGCGTCTTACAATACCCGCCGTGTTGCGGACGGACGGACGGACGGACGGACATCGAGAATTATATAATAAGATTTGTGGCTGAAATCTAATACGAAACCATAACGTTGCTTATTAAGATCGACTGTAGGGAATTATGGACAACAGCAGCACATAGAAACGAAGAACTCGAAACAAGATCACGGCCAACGTTATCTATGCCACGACCGCTCGCGAGATGTCATGATTTACTGGAAAGTCTTTGCAAAAGTCGGAATATAACTATTTATTTACAAAACAGGCGCATTACGCGGAGATAGAGAGAGAGAGAGAGAGAGAGAGAGCAGTGCAGAGCGAATCCACTGGCCTGATCAGTCCGTGTCTTCTTAATCTTAATCGTCAGTCGTCAGTGAAGATAAGGATTTATTTATCTTAGTGGGAAAACACGGTTAAGCGCAAAAGAAGAGTGGACGAGATCTTAGAACAGCGCTGAAAAAGAACGGCAAACGCAGAATCGTCTCGTGTGTTGGATCAGTGGTGTTGTCAAATGGATCGATAAAAGAAGATTCGCGACATAGAATGCTTGGATACTTGAACAAACGGACATCTATCCATCCATTGTAATTACAGTAACTATCTACGTCAGAAGGCTAGGCTAGAGGCAAAGGTAAAGGTAGCCCCGTACTCGAACGAGCGTAGGGTCCGGCGCTGATCTCCGGTTACTAGGCAAGCAGCGACGCACGTGGGTTGCACCATTAATCTAGAGTAGGTTGGCATTGCTTTCTCTAGACCCACGTTTTACCTTCGCAGAGTTACGCTGCTACCAATTATCGACGCTCAGGCGGTGATCGGCTTGGTTGATCGCCGGAACTACGACTAGATCCTGGGATGATAACCCATCCAAGTACTAACCGCGCTCGACGTTGCTTAACTTCGGTGTTCTGACGGGAACCGGTCGCTCGACGCCAAAGAGGCCGATACGCCAAAAGCATTTGCCAGTGGCGGTTCCAGGATTTCTTTGTGGGGGTATGAATGAATTCATAGAAAGTTGGTGGGGGAGGGTGAAAGTAGAAGGACATAATCACTCAAACTTGCCGAAAAAGGCTGGGAAAGGGGGAATTTATCGCTCATTTTACTGTATTTTACCAAAAATAGGTTCACAAGCAAAAAAGGTCATCCCCGGTTAGTTTTACTAGGCTTTTACCGAAAAGTAGGTTTCACAAGCAAAAATAGTAAGTCCAAAAGTCCGGTGGGGGATGCATCCCCACTCATCCCCCACGTGGAACCGCCACTGGCATTTGCTGGTATTTTATGTGTTAGCGACAGAAGAATATTTAATGTATATTTAGAAAAATTCTGCTAAGTTTTTTTTCTCGGGTGCCTACTTAGGTCAATTTAGATCTCCGCACGATTTCACAGGCCGATCCAGTTGAGCATGTAATCAATTTATATAATAGGACTCGGTGGTGTTCAGATCGGTATTGGCCGCAACGGTTACGATTGCGACGTATATATAATGTTCGGTGTTTTTTGCAACGGTCATCTCTCATACTAGGATCTGATGTCACGACTAAACTGTCTGAACGATTGAAAACGAGAGGCACATTTTCAGCATCACGGCTTTGAAGTTCCCTGGTCTTTATTTTTTTGTGCGATATTGTTTCTATGCATCCATTGGTCAGTTATTTATGAACTGATGACAGTCTTCTTTGCCTCTTCAATAATCAGGGCTTTTTTCTAGGAAAAAATGTTTGGGAACTCATCCTTTTTTGCTCATCAACAAAAACAGGTGTGGGAACGCCATACCTGTACGTTCCCAAACACATTAGTACATATCCATAATTACATATACAGTCTGGCAAAAAAGGTGTGGTAAGGCCGTTCCCGTGCGTTCCCACTGAAAAAGCCCTGTCAATAATTAATAATTGTCCAAGAATATCGTGGCTTTTAAAGCGCAGAGCGCTGTATTTCGGTTAGCAAGATTTAATATTTCTAAAGTTGGATACAAATATTTGCACTAATTACACGTAGTTTGTGTACAAGAGAAGGCGAGTACAGTTCACTGCTTGTAATATAGGCAGCACATACAGTAATTGATTTGACTTAACTCACTTAGACATAGTTCAAAAGTTGGTTATAGGTCAGACTATTTGTTTGACCTCCTTGCATCGTAAGCTAAAGTAGTTATAAAGTTCTCGCGAGACCTGTATTCCTATTTAAGAGAACAGCGAATTCTTCAACGTCTGCGTAACCTTGCAGACTACGGTGTAGTGTAGTGATCACAGTAAAACCAAACCCAAAACCGTTCCTAGCCAAAACAACGTCATATTGATATTATACGCCGAAGATGAGTTTAGATTTCTTTAGAACGTGTCTTACATTTCCGTTGTCTGTGGCTCTGCTCAGAGATGTCCATGGGTCAATTTTTTAGAACCCAATCCAACAGAACCCATCAAATATCCAACCCAACCCAACCCATGCTGATAATAGGTTTACTTGACCCAACCCAACCCATTGTAATACATTACAGTTTCTTAAACCATGACTTATTTTCTGACCCAACCCAACCCACTATTAACATGGAAAAGTCTGACCCTACCCAACTCAATCCAACCCAACCCAACCCAACCCATGGGTTAAACCAACCCATGGACATCTCTGGCTCTGCTAATGTTTTCGGAAGAGGATATCGAATGGACGCAAATGCGTTACGATATTCCTCCTCTCCGGTCAACGAACGTATCGTGCAGAATCTCGCCTCGTCCCAACAGGTCAGGGGACCAATCAATTTAATCAACGACCGCGGTATTGAAAAATATCTTTCGGACCAGCTACAAAAGCCCGCTGCCGATCGCAAGCGATGGATCGCGGACGTATGTAGCGTCGTATGTTCCTATCTGCCTATATATCTGTTCCTTCGGGAACACGGTGTTCTTTCATCGCCAGCATTTCGTCGCTTCGGATGCCGAAAATGCGGGTTATTTGTCTTTGACAATCGCCACGCGTCGAACAGAAATAAAGTTGAACTTATATCGTACAATCTAAATCTGTAGAGAACGCTTAAGGGACTTTGTTTGAGGTTTTGCTCTCTTTTTCGTGCGGTATAGGAGCAGGGCTTTGAGGTGCGGAAAAAAATCACGGAATGTTTCCAGGGAAAAACGATGTTTTGATTTTGATATGTTCTATAAAAATGATGCTTACTTAAAAACTTAAAGCTGGTGCAATATAGGCCTATACAGTTGACAGCTGTTAAAAGCATTCTGAGTATTATTAGAGACAGGTTCTAATCTAGTGCGACTCGCTCTCTTCCTCGTGCAATTTTAATGCAACGTCAAAACGTAAGGGTAGAAACTTGAATCGCTAAAAACTCAGAACTCATCTATTTCAGATAAATGTTCCCACTGATCGATATCTTAAATTGACCAGTTTTTTTGCTTTTTGATTTGGAGTAGCCACCCTCCCCTATCATTGATTGACACCTCTGAGTATTAGAAATAAAAGAAGTGTATAATTGCTACAGAAACTTTTAAAACAACTAACTAGTACTACAGCCAATATTGATTTCGAACTTAGGAGGAAAGACCAATAGGTTGCATCGCCCGAAATAAAGTTGAACTTATATCGTACAATCTAAATCTGTAGAGAACGCTAGAGGGACTTTGTTTGAGGTTTATCCTGCCATGCAGAACCTTTTGGAAAGTCTGTACGACGCATCAGTGGGTTATCTAGGATAAACTGTGAACTTGGTTAGAAGCGAAAGATTTAATTTCAAAAGAGAACGAATAAGGACGAACAGTGTTTATTCTAGCCACCTTGACATTGGGAGGAGTTTGAAATGTTTGGGGGACAAGATTTGTCTCTACACGCTTTGGGAGAGGGAATTTCCATCCTCAAGCCAACATATACCAAAAAATTTGGAGGGATTTTAAAACTTTGGGGGAATCCCCCAAAAAAACAGGCCTAGAATAAACACTGAAAGACGAATGTGTGAAGAGCTCCAACAGAAATCGTCATCTACACTGTCGGCCTACAGAAACCCCTAACAGCCCTAAGATTCAGTGGATCTAAAATTTTGTCAACAATTGACAGGACTGTGAAGATGAGAGAAGAATGACAGTATTCTCCCAGACCCGGGAATGATAATATAACGATATAATCAATGCACAATAACGCCTACAGTAGAACTTCGCTATAACGGACACGGTATTATAACGTATTTTCGGTTATAACGTACCCGCGTTCCGCAACATACGGTCCCGTGTGGTGCGCTACCGTATTGGATGGCTTTGAATATAACGTACTAAATTTTACAGACCCGCTAAATACGTTATAACGACGCTATACTGTATTTTAAAGCCTGTTTTCCGCGACCCCTTTGAGGTTCGCGGTGGGCCGGACAGCCGATGCGATTCTGCTTTAAAATACCAGTCATAGAAGACTTAATTAAGACCATGTTGAACATTATAATTGTTCTGCAGAAGTTATTCGACAGAATGACTGATTGCTCGGTCGATGGACTGTTTGTGCGATCGGCTGCAGTGCATATACAATCGACGTCGTGTCTTAAGTCGTGTTTTAAGAATAAGACTGGATTCGTCTTATTGCGCTCTGGCGCGCAGCCAATGCTAGTCAAACAGCAGTTCACTGTAGGACGAGTTCCAGTTTAAACTGCCGATTTGAATTGCTAATTAACTCGTCTTGATTTGTGTAAATATGGATAGATACGGTCTTTTATGTTAAACGGTGGTAGCGGATGATTGCTGTGCAGACGAGAAGGGATGCATGTGGCGGACGCATTTGAAGAGATGTCTGCAATCCGTAGACGAATACTGTATATATATATACATATACATATATATATATGTATGTGTATATATATATATATATATATATATATGAAAAGTCAAATAAAGGGAGCCGACGCGATGTCTTCAGTTGGTCAGGGTGCTATAATGCGGTCATCCAATCTGCCGACTTTTCCCTTAAAATACTGAGCCGTGTTTGCCTCTAAGTCGCTTCATCGCGAGTATTGATCAAGATTGTTGCTTATTGCTTCAAACGTTCCCGTATCGAGTGCTATAGACATAATTCTTACTTTTACTATACTGTATATACTTAACCATTTACTTGTATGCGTCTATATACTTTATAGACTTGTTTTGCTTCTGTTAATTGTTTTTGCTCTCGAACTGAGTCAGCCGACTGCGCTGCAGTCAACGGCAGACGCCAAACGCCCACGAAATGTACGAACAGATGCAAAAGACAGTCCTTGGAATCCAAAGTCTATTGTACCTAGGACTCTGCTTATAATTAGCATTTGCTAAAATCTTCCGTTCACATAAAGGCAATTGGTTAAACTATTAGGGCCTACTTTCGGAAGAATACGGTATCACGTTTCTTGCATAATGAAGAACTGTCAAATTTCGAAGACAGTGTTGTTATGAAATTCTACTCGGATACATAGTAAAACTGATTGATTGGAATAGAGAAGATCCAAGACCCAAGTTTTTGTTTGTTCGATAGAACATTGTTATTCCTGTTGAAAACCGGCAAAGATCATGGACAGGCATTTTGACCATGAAATACTTTATGTTCACTATGTTGGTATTGCAATTTTTTTATAAAGCAGCAAAACAGAGTCTATGCTACTGTGAATTTGTATGAAGAACTTGGTCGCAAAATGTCAATATTTACGATATTGTCATCATATTGTGATTCGTAGGACCTACTTACATGTGTATGTCTATGTATAAATCCATGTACAGTTGTCGCTGAGTATGTATGTATCAGTGTTAATTATGACCGATGTGCAGCCAAAGCCACAAGCAAAACCCGCTTTGTCTTAACTTGTTTAACATTCAGAATGGATGTTACGACAAGTAATTGATCAAACGCGTGGGTTGAAAATGAAAACAAAGAGGAAAAGGCGAGACGGAGGTACGGAAATAAAGATGATGAAATCTGTAATTATATTATGGCTTCTCTAACATATTGGATGACTGATTTTGGATTTTTGTTTATACTGTAGCCTATAGTGGAAGACGTTCTCGCCTTGAACAGACAGTGAAATTGATGATATGAAATCCGTATGATTCTAAATATGAGACTGAAATTGTCAACGCGTGCAGATATTCAGCGACAGATTCAAGAATTCGAGTGTCAATTAAAGCTCACCACAGTCCCATTTCCGATTTTACAACCTCCCTAATCTTCATAAGCGTAATCACATGGACACGGAAACTGGAATTTGCGCAAAATCGCGGAGAAATTTGGGGTTGGTAGGTAGCCAGGGTTTAATCTAGGCCGTTTCCGGGGGTAATTTCCCTTTTCCCCCGGAAATTTTAAATTCCTCCCGGACATTTTGGCATACTGCATCAACTAACAGCAGCCTCCTAGCAGAATTCTCCCAGGCTTTGTCAGTTTCCCCCGGCTTTGTCAGTTTCCCCGTAGTCCAGGAGTCTAGATTAAACACTGTTGGTAGCACGATCGAAAGGGAGAATGCGTGAACATGTCGGTATGTCCTTTACCTCCCTTTATCCCAGAACCTGGCTACGCCACTGCTAATGGTCGCCAATTTTTACCTTTCATGCTTTACTGACTTGTTGAATATGATAAAGTTCAAATAGAAGCTTTTGGTGTTTTTCAGTGAACAGTCCCAAAATTCACAAGCACGTGATGTCTACCTTTTCCGTTAGGATTTTTTCTGTTGAATGTATCGCAGATAATTAATCAATAATTTTAGCGATAAAGTTTGTTATCGATGCCTAAATCCAGTCTAGATCCGTTAACTACCATTTTGAAACGTGAGACATGCAGTTAGGTGAAATGAATTCCTCTAAATTTGCATGACCATTATCAACTCATCGGACAGGTTCAAAATTTCCCTCTTACATTCGATCTTAATAATCCGATAGGTCTTGCAAATTTTCAAATCAGCACAAGTCTGCTGCTGCGGTGTATGATCGACTCTTCAATGTGTGTATCAACTGCAAACAAACAAATTTGATTTAAAAGGCAAAAAGATAAATAGATAGAGAGCTGGATGAGTTATACAAATCGATAGTGTCGTAGGCTTAATTTCTATTTTCTAAATTAATTAGAAGCGACAATTGATTTCAATATATTTGCCTTTGTATTTGAGTTCGGCCAATACTATTTTCATGCGGTCAATTTAATTTGCGACGAAGACTAATCAATTGGGTTTCCTTCAGTCGATGCAACGAATTCTTCCTTACCCGTGCAGGAATTAGGTGATAGAATTTAATCATTACTCTTGAATATCGACGAAATGTCTTTCGCTCTACCAACGACTTCGGTAATTGCATCATAAGGCCATACAGAGATTTCTTTATACGAACCAAAACTTTGAAAGTCTGTGGCTCGATACCAAAAAAGGTAAATGTAAGATGTTCCGCTCTATATAGCGCCTAGTTTACAGCTTTACACAGACCTCAATAACGTCTACTACTCGTCGGTTAATAAATGAAAAATACCCGAAATATACAGCATAATCGGCGATGATCAGACAGATAGAGGGCTGGTTGGCTGGCTGGCCCCAGGGCCGTAGCCAGGATTTTGATTTGGGAGGGTATAAATATTGGGGGGGGGTACAAACCTTAACTATAAACCATATAACCACATATAACCACATATAAATCACATAAAAAACTTTAAGGTAGACTGATTTGGGGGTATATATGCCAATATACCCCCGTCGCTACGCCCCTGGCTGGCCCGCGTTTCATTATGGCCTGTCTCGCGCCACCCTCGACGACAATGTATGTACTTATTAAGGAACCGACGCTGAGAAACGCAGCTGACATCAGCGCGAAGTTGTTGCGAACTTAAAAGTCAGAAGCACCCCCCCCCGAAGCACTTCGGTTTAGCACCGTTCGCGGCACTCCGCCCCCCGCCTCATTCGCTGTCAGGAATGCATGCGGAGGGGGTTGGTGGGTTGGGGAGGTTGGACGTCAGCATCGATCATTTGCTGGACGCATTGTGGGCGGATAACCAACCGCTGGGTTCCGGTAGCGAGAGAAGAGAGCTGACGGGCGCTTTGATTCTGCGTAAGTGATGTTGCATTCCGTCTCGTGTTGCCGCTGCAACAGCGTCGGCGACACGACGAAGGCGCGGTATAGTACTTTACTACTCGATCGTAACGAATACATAATAAATGTACCCAAATGTCTCCCGATGTGTTGTAATGAGACTGTGAGTTATTTCATACGATCTCCAGTGACCCCTTCTTCGGTCCGTCCGTCCGTGTGACTGCCACTGTGCAGGTCGCCTTCTTTTGTCCTACATTCGACGAACGGAGAGGCGATATACATTCGCTTCATTGAGACGTCTACGTAATAATACATTCGTCATTTTCTCCGGAACGTCAGTATAGGAAATACCTCGTTGTATAGGCTACATATAATAGATGTTGCTAGCATTATTAGCGTTCAGTGTGTGTGCGTCGCCATAATTCTTGTTTTGTATGTAGCGGGAGCTAATCAGTTATAACCAGAGGCCAGACCTCCGAAATCTGCAGAGAAAGCGAGAAAGAAGTCGGGATTTCTTCTTTTCGGCTTTAGAAAGTCTGCGAAGTCTTTAGAAAATGCAAGTGACACGCTCTGTTCTGTCTTTTCTAAAGTTTAGCTCAATGGCCAGTAACTTTTTTATTGAATTCAGTAAAAGTTAACTTGAAAGAGTAATGCGAATCTCATCGAAACCACTAAAGCAAATTATTGAGGTGCTGCATGCATGGTATCTAAGTAATCGCACTTTTCCACGATTTCTTCAGAACCAGATACTCGTAAGCTTAATAATTCTATACGGCAGTAGTGCGATAAAATCGTGCATCTACGCGTCCGTGCAAAGCTCTTGGCCCTAGTATAGGTGACGATGAGGTGAGTCAAAAAACAGAGGTTTTTATCTGGTGAAACTGAAGAAACATAGAGTTGACATATTCTATTGGCAAGAGTTAACCATCAACTGTGACAGAGTCCTCCTGCATGGTTTCTGTCGAGCTAAGTCTTCCGATATGTGAACTCGTATTGACGTAACAATTTCATACAGATAATGCTGATCTGTACTGAGGTCATTAAGAACACCCAAAGACAGTTGTGACAACCCTTCAACATCTGCAATAACTTCTAACTATTCAGACGGGAATAGTCTCACATATAGCTGAATAGCCTTCCGCATTCTTCCTGAAAGCGTAGTGACACCCGCTGTAGCGCCGTCCATTGCTATAAATAAATCACCGGCATGGAGAAGGCAAATACACCACTGAAGCGGTCGTCCTAAATCTTTCTGCACGACTCCACGTTTAAATCCGGTATTTATGTTTGCACTATCACAACCTATTAAGCTTACCCGGGTCTGTTTCAACTCCAAGATCTTTGATCTTGACCATAATACTGTCAGCAACGTCTTTGCTCTTGCTGGAATTTGGCGAAACATGAACCACATACTGTGTGAACCAGATTCCAACGCCAATACATAGGCCTAATGCTCCCGCTTTTCTATGCTTGTATACACAACTTGTCCCCTTCTTTTCCACCATCGAAATACAATGCTGTAATTTTTTTTTCATTGCCCGTCCACGTGAAATCTGTCAGAGGTTTTGTCTCAGCTTGGCTTATAGACTATCTCTCTTCTAATTTTGCTTTTGTCAATTACTTTACTACAATCACTGTCAGTTACTATCTCAAAATCCTTAAAGACCGTTCTAGATAATGCAGCAGTTGCACAGGGTCCTAAACTCCAAACAAATCTATCAACCTCTCTTGCTAGATTTGTTAGAGTGACCATTAGGCCTATTTTAGACTTATTTTTATCACTATCGCTTTCTTCCATGTCATCGCGATATTCTTCATTTTCTTCTTCTTCCTCTTCATCTTTTTCATTTCAACTTTCTGCAGACATTTCTAGTTCTTCCTTCGCGATTTCATCCGTGTGGCGTCTTGCAGTTACCTTTCGTATCTCTTCACATTGCTTCCTTAAATCCTCTTTTAATTTTCTTGATGTGTCGAGTCCATTAATTTCTTTGTTGTCTATATGTATCCACCATAACAATATACAAGTGCATCTTCCTATTTGACCGTGGGTCAAGTAAAACTCTAGCTCTCTTTTCGACACCTTCTTTGCTTTGGGACAAATGCAAGTTGCTGTCGATTCTGTCAAGTCTGGATTCCTTTGTAATTGACACATGCGTGAACATGTCAAACATTATACTTTGGAACATTGAACTACATTAACGGAATACAGAATTGCCAATTTACAGCTTGATATTTAGATAGCAGAGATGCAGAAGCCTAATGATACGCTTGGTCATTAGCGGATAAATTCTTTACACGAACTTAATACAGAAAATCGAAACTGCATGCAATATGGGTCACTCCCGATAGTATCAATTTTCTATGAAAACTTCAGGAATTCCTTAGTAACATGAATGCTATAAAAGTGCAACACGCCGTTAGGATATTCCGAATATCCTACAATTCTCATCTCTAATTTACTAGCGTTTACATATGTCGGACGCCATTTCAAACTTTAAAATGGGGCATTTTCGGTCATCTTGCGAAACATGAAAATTGGCATATTTATCAAACTTAGGGTAAGGCATAAAAAATTTAACCATACCAGTTTAGAACTCCAAAAGTCTTGTTTCAACTCATCACGCTGAGGTGCTCCTGAGAAAATACTCACAGAAATTTTGTTCCATTGCTGATTTGTGTCACTTTATATCTAGGGCGGAGGAAAGTTTGCAAAAATTGTAATTTATTCATTTTATTGATTTAGTCTAAGTCTCTGGAAATGAATAGTAAAACTATAGAGGCTTGAAAAATTATCTGAGATGGGTATATGGGTATATTTCAGTCGTTTAGACGACAAAGCAGAAGAAGCTCTTAATTCTTCTTCCCAGTATCTCTTTTCTTTAAAAAATGACTTTCCTTGTCTTTTATGACTTATTGTTGCGTTTGTTTTTAAAATGCAGTGCTTTATCCGAATTTAGGCTTCACAGAACAGCAAGACTAAGTCGTTAGGCGTCTATGATCAAGGGATACACCTGTACTTACCTCACAATTTACTGATCAAATATATTTTTCTACCAAAGAGCTGCCTGCTTGCTCCCTGCAAATCGATACAGTCACAAAATAAATTGTAGTTTCAGCCTTCCATCGAAACTTGTTGAGAGCATTTCGCTAGTAATAGACAAGAGGTTAAAATGAAACAATAAATTTCACCAGTCGAGCGTAAGAGGCCATTTCTCGGCCTTTGTCCAAGATGAGATTACCCAGCGGCATCGTTGAATTTGAGGGAAAAAACCCTTATCTGTAGAATGTAAATTGACGGGATATATATATATATATATATATATATATATATATATATGCAGTAACCGATGAACGATCGTCGTCGGTGGAAGAGGAATACGAAGTGGACATACATCCATCGACTGATAGTAACGCTTCGGTAATTTCGCAGAGTTCAAGTCGCTCCATTCATTCTTTTCTTATTGCCGACTCATCAGCTCCAACTTCGCGTCGGAAAGACGACGATTGCCACAGACATACACACGCACAAATGCATGCACACACACAAACTTTCTCTCTCTCTCTCTTTCTCTCTCTTACACATTCTTTCTTTCACACACGCACACGCACACTGTTATCGCTTTAAGAGATTGTTTTGCAGGGGCTTGGTATCGGCGAGTTATATGAAATGAATAGAATATCCATAATATTTGTCAGTGAATTGGTGGAAAGAATCTGCAGCTAAAGATGAAATCTTAAACAACTCGAAATCAAGAGGAAAACAGGTTACTAAGGACTGCTTCTTTATCGTGACTTAGATGGGTGTGGATCGCAGACTGCACTTTGCAACGAACGCCATTCTCGTTTCCTTGAATTTTTAAACCCTTGTGTAGGCCCTACTCGGCTTGATCTGATATTGTTTTGAGATGTTACAGAGAGACGCATCTTCTGTGCAACGCCCAGAGGATCCCAGATTCGAACATCCTCGCGCCACACCAGAGACGCCGTTTCGCCGACAAACGGCGGAAGCCTCCGCGCGAAAAGCCAACGACCTCTAGTTTCAGTCGACTGCGATGAAAAGATCGTTCCTTAGGAAATTCGCTCGCGTGGATTGGGGGGGAGGGAGGAGGGCGTAAGGAGCCGATCTCCCGCCGCAGGGTCTCCGATCGTACATCACGTCGTATGAGACGATCGCATGTTTACTGGTCCGATGTCTGAAGATTAGTGACAATTACGTCGATGTAGTCGAAATGGAGCGTGCCACTGGAAGTGTCGACGTGCCGGGGGGCCGGGGGGGGGGGGTGGGAGCAGCGGGGCGTAAGAAAGGGGTTGGCGCCACAGACAGCGGACTTCTTCGCGCCAATCCATTTCGGAGTCAAACATTGTCGCGTTTGATCTTCGTTGTGGCAAAAGAGAACTCGGGGTTCTTAGAGGAGGAGACTTCCACTGCATGTTGCAATGCTGCATCACCATATTTTAACGTTCGATATTGTACAGTAAATTCCTGATCAGTTTTCGCGAGTGCCGCATTCGGTCATTCGTAATTATTACCGTACACTTCTTTTTGTGCATTTGGCGCTTGTCTACAGTAAGACCCCGTTAACACGAACTTCTAATGACAGAATGAAGGCGTTCGTGTCTACTGAAAGTCCGTAAGATAGCTATTGAGTCTCGGTCGGGACAAATAAAATGGTACATGTTATCCTAAATCCATGTTAACGCGGTTCTGCTGTAGGCAGAAGAACGAGGAGCATGCCTTACGGTCGTATCGTAGCCTGCCACATAGGCTACGAATAGCGATTAAACAGCAGTAGCCACATAGTACATGTATGTGGCTACTGCTGTTTAATCGCTATTCACTATGCAACTTACATGTCACCAGCTTCTTCTACTCATGCGACGTTAGTATCATGCAGAACCAGTGTTTATTCTAACCACCTTGACATTGGGGGGATTTTGAAATTTTTGGGGGAGACAAGGTTTAAGTCTCCAAAAACCCTGACAAGCCAAAAAAGTTCTTTCCTTACATTAATCAAAAATCTGGTGACAAGCAAGTAAAAATGGTTGTTTTCCTTAAAAAATGTGGTGACGAGCAAAAAAGGTCTTTTTTCTAACGTCCGTTATATTTTTTTACCCTTCTCAAATCCTTATCAAATGCCGTGGCGGGCAAAATAATTGTCATCCTTACATTTTTACCCTCTCCAAAAACTAAACTCACCTTCGTGACACTTTTGTGGAAATTTCCATCCCCCATGCAACATGTGAAAAATTTTGGGGTGAAATTTTAAAACTTGGGAGGGGGATTCCCCTCAGAGAACGCCTATAATAAACATTGTGCAGAACTCGATGACGTTCGTTTCACTCGACCGAACTTTAGGGCAGCGGACGTCGATAACAAAGAAGGTAAAGGTAAAGGTACACTCCATAGGCCATCGCGGACCACACTACCCCACTTTCATCTTTAATTAACTCTCTTCATTTGAATCATCAACTCTATTCTGATGGCACTCGATTATTTCTTTCTTTTACACCGTCTTCCCTTAAAACATCAGTCACTGAACTCGAATCAGCATTTTCGTTAATATCATCTTGGATGTCAGCTAATCTCGTTGCTCACGATCCTTCCAAACCAGAATTTCGTTTGATTGGGCTGCCGCAATGTTTTGCGATGCATTCTATTTGCGAACAAGAGGTGTTTTATCGTCACATGCTTTTCGGCTCAATGTATTCGTAGGCACTATAACATGTAAAAGCAACAAAATGCACTTAGAAATTACAAAATAAAAGAAATTCAACAAACTACACGTGCGCACGTCACAATGCTGACGCGTGCAAGCTCTTAATACGATAAGCAAAAACTACTGTTAAGGTCCCCACTTGTAGAATCACTCTTCATTCAACTATTGTAGTCTTTGTAGAGCGGACAAAAACATGCAAACGGAACTAAAAGAAAGAATTTTCAACCCAAATTGGCGACTTTGTATAAAATTCAGATTTTCCAATTGAAGAGCATTTATTTCAGTTCCTCGCTATTTGTGCACGACAGCGATAGACCCAACCTCTGAATGGTATACTTATAGAGGCCTAAGCCAGTGACACTGCATTGCGTTATACTTCGGGAGTGTTATTACCGACAACTATACTCGGTTCTTCAGCGGGGAAATATCTAGGGTAACGTGGGGTTTCATGGACCGCTGGGCTGCATGGACATCACACTAAAAGCTTTAGGGGTCCATAATACCCCGGTTTACCCTAACGCTGCATGCTTTCGAATCCCTCCAATTTTATACGGTGGAAATCCTCCCCCGCCGCCTCCGCACCGTCCACTGCTCTTGCGCCGTCGCCTGTACAGGAAACATTAAACGTGCACGGAATAAGAGTATTGATGGTTCTGTCCTGTTTTTGTCGGATCTAATCCGCCGTGTCCCGAATAAGGACGGAGCTGAAGAAGAAGAAGAAGAGGAAGAAGAAGATCGCCGCCAGCAACGGATCATGAGTTCGTCTCGTGCTGCCAACACACTTTCCCCGGCTCTCAGAGGACTTCCTATACCTGTCGAAATGCAAACACGTCTTGATGGAAATATTCAACATTCATAAGAAATCTGCTTGTATTTCTCGAACTTCTCGCTCTATTCCACATATTATGTTACCACCTCTATTATAGTGCTGACGAATGAAACCCGTGTTCTCCTTGGCAGAGGAAGACACGCGCCATTTCGCATTTTTCCACATTTTATGTTATACGGAGAAAAACAGGTTATTTCTTATTCTAGAAACAGGCACGTCGGAAAGAATTTTTTAAACAGGGTAGCATTTTTTCATTGACGTAGCTAAAAATCACCATTTATCATTAAAAGCTGACAAGCAAAAAAGAAAGTCATAACCCTTTCTTTATCCGTTATCTTCTTTCCGAAAATCTTGACAAGCAAAGCAACAGCTTCATCTTCCAGGGCGTGCAGTGCACCCCCTAAATTTTTTCAGCGGTGCAGGCGCACCCCATGCACCCCCTTTTCCTACGGCACCCCCTTTTCCTACGGCTTGTCTAGAAAGGATGATTTCCAAATATGGAAAGAAAAGTCGTTTGCCGTCTGCTGTACTGAACATGTATTGCGACTAGCATGCGTAGCAATACGCAACTAGCATAATAGCATTACAGACCTTAAGAAAAATGCCGGCGAAGGCACAGTTGTCCATGCTAATCCTTCTTGCCCCATTTTCTCTAGAATTTACGAATAACTTATCTCATCATGCTTCATTCCTCTTTATATAGCACTAGTAAATTAGTATATTTCTCGCAAGACATTTATTGTATCCAAATGCTTCTGTGTGCTTATATTGTATTGTATTCAAATGCTCATATTGTGTCCAAATGCTTCTGTAACAAGCGTATGTTGCTGAGTTCAAGATTAATTTACCGTGGGACTAGAACAGCACACCGTAAAGCACAATGACCTCTTAGACAGCGCAGTGGTCCAGTTGCTGAGCAGTCACGAAAGACGTGCCTTCGATTTATTAGGCTGTCCTCGGCAGTCGAACGGAATCTCTTAACACCCACGGAGTGTGTGCGTGTGGTTCAGTGGTAAGCCCATTGCAGGCGGGGGGCTTTGAGCTACAGCAAAGCTTACGGCGTCGAATATGGAACGACGTTGGTCGCAGTTAAAACGCAAGACGCTCAGCGACTCTTCCACGCAGGCTGTCGTTAAGAGCATTGCCGAATTACGCGAAAAAACACAGAAATTTCATTGAAGCAGAGATTAAGACGAAGAAAGTCACGCGCTCTTTGGCGACCAAACGCCACGCAGGCGTTCTACCCGATCTCGGACAGCAGCAGCAGCAGCATTAAATGCAGCGCAGCAAATTAATTGCGAAGCGTAAACTGCTGCTGCTGCTGCTGCTGCTACGTAGAAACGGGTTTAATTGAATGTCGGACTGTTCGAAGAATCTTCCATCAGTTTCGACGACGACGACGGCGGCGGCGGCGGCGGCGGCGACTGCTTTGCGGCGGCAGATTCGTCCTTCGAAGGAACGGAAATAGAACTGCGGATGAAAGGAATTTCGCTTTGAGAAACTTAATTGACATTCTCTGCGAAGACTCGTCGTGCAGTCGAACCTCGAACCTTCGAACTCCCACGACGCCCATTAGCCGACGATGGCGTTTTTCTCTTGATGATCTCGACGGATTATTTTGCGAGAACTGCGGGACAGTTAACAATCTGCTTCTGACGCTCTTCTCGCTAAATACATGTAAACGTGAAATGATTCTTTTAGGACACACACGCGCGCGCGCACGCAAGCGCGCACCTACGCTGTATAACAACGGAATGTGTGATTACTCGTATTAGTTAGAATGATGTTTATTTTACTGTAGGCCTATATATCTGCGTTTGCGAATAAAGATTTCTATTGTATATTCTTTTCTTTGCTATAGTCCAGAGAACTGTTAATCTTTAAATCTGTTGAGTTTAATGTAGGCCTACTCTTATTGCGTTTGAAGACACCAGAGATGGAACCGGGTCACATTTGAGACCCGGTGACCCAGGTGACCCGAAATAGAGGTTACCCGGTGACCCGGTGACCCGGTCATTAGCTCCAATTGTCTGTACTAACTACTTTACTTTTAAATATTTATAAATGACGTCACTTAAACGTTGTCATCACACCATAGAATTTTTCTTTACATTTTATAACGTTCCATCTTATTATATAATTCTCGATGTCCGGCGGACGGACGGCACGTCCGACGGCAACACGGCGGGTATTGCAAGACGCTGTTGTCATTGACAACCAAATATTGTTTAATCAAAAATGTATTAAAACCAACGGAGCGTTTAACGAAGCGTCTTAATTGCAGCTTAAACCCCCGTCCCCCTTCCCTCACCACTCCCTCTCCCAATCGTCCAGGCCCCAACCCATTCCCGCCCCGACCCCAAATCCCCTTTCCCCTTCCCTTGCCCATCCTCCTTCCCTCTCCCCATCCCCTTCCCTCCTCATCCCCCTCCCAATCGCCCCCCCAACCCATTCCGGCCCCAAACCCCCGTTCCCCTCCCTCTCCCCATCCCTTTTCCCTCCCCATCCCTTCCCCTCTCCCCATCCCTTTCAGCTTTTAGCCCCAATCCATTGATGAACCCCAAACTCCCGTTCCCTTCCTCTCCCCATCCCTTCCCTATCACCACCCCTCTCCCAATCGTCCCGGCTCCAACCTATTCCCGCCCCGGCCCCAACCCATTCCCGCCCTGACCCCAAACCCACGTTCCCCTTCCCCTCTTCCCATCCCTTCCCTCTCCCACCCTCTCCCAATCGCCCAGGCCCCAACCCATACCTGCCCGCCCTGCCCGACAGGCCCCAAACCCCTGTTTCCTTCTCTCTCCCCACCCCTCTCCCAACCCCCGTACCTCTCTCCATCCCTCTCCCAAGACCCCAACCCATCACCGCTCCGCCCTACCCCCCCGGCCCCAAACCCCGTTCCCAAACCTATACAACGCTGCTCCGAAAACCCGTACAACACACTTTCCTTCTCCCAAACCTCCCTTCCCTCTTCCAATGCCCTGCCCCGTTATTATATATATATATATATATATATATATATATATATATATATATATTCCTTCCTAGCCTCAATACCTATTTTTTTAAATGTAACCTCAAGAGGAGATTAAATTTTGACCCGTCACCGTACTGGGGATTTAATTTTTTGAAAAGCGTTCTTCAGAGATGATTGCTGTAACGTTTTAAATTTGCTATATCTCAGGCTGTATAGAAGCTAAAAAGATGAGGTTTGCACCATTGTTTAGATTGTTTATTCCTCTTTTTCTAACCGTCCGTGCAAAACAAAAAAATTTGGAGGTAGAGTCCACTTTACGGCCTAAAATATCACCCTCTCTCCCCGAAAAATGTTTAAAGCCTCCTAGCAAAATATTTTCAGCGGTAACCCCACTTTGGTCAGCGGCAAAGTTCTAAAGGGATGTCAGGGGAACAAAATAAACAAAAAGTTTGAAAATCGGTTGACATTTGGCAAAGATCTATCAATTCTTTGATGACCCTGATGTTTGTTTTTGCAAAGTTTTGAATTCTGAGAAAGTTTCCAAATTTTTTTGAATTTGCTACATCTCAGGCTATATAAGAGCTAAGAAGATGAGGTTTGCACCATTATTTAGCTATTTTATTCCTCTTTCTAACCCTCTGTGCAAAACAAAAAGTTCAGCGTTCACGAGCTTTCCGACAATCAAGTGAGAATGAGGAGCAGGCTGTTGCTTTGCAAAAGCAGCACAGCAAACAAGAGAATCAAGCACTGCATGTCGTTCGACACTGCCAAATCAGTACACCTTCCTTGACTATCAAGTTTCAGAAAATTCCTGCGAATGGGCGTTAACTCGGTTGAAGGAAAAGGCGGCGAGTGAAGGACAACTAATTGCGCAAAATGCTATTGCATTTGCGCAAAAAGGAGTAAAAAGCCAATGTCATATAATGCTATTTCATTTGCGCAAAATCGGGTGGTAAAACAGCCAATGTCCCCGTCATTTTGACGGGTAAACACCTAGTAGAGTTAAGACCAATACCCTCAATGATAAAATCAATTACTTTTGTGGATATTTTTCAGACGGAGAGTCTCTTCAGCCTTTTTAGGATTGATAACCTGCATACTTAGCATTTGAAGATTTTAATTAATACCGGGTCTATGACCTGGTCACAAAGGTGACCCGGAGACCCAGTGACCCGCTGGACAAAGGTGACCCAAATGACCCATGACCCAGTGACCCAGTGATCCGGTTCCATGTCTGGAAGACACTAACGCACAGGGCCTGTTCTAACGTGCAGTGATACACAAAATGTGCAGTGATAAAATGAAAATGTGCAGTGGTAAAATGCAATTTTCTGTGCTTTTTACAGTGATAAATTTTCCGGACGACCTTCTTTTGCTTGTTTTTTGCGCGGATATCCACAAATTTTCTGAGTTCAGTGCAGTGATAATTTTTTCTTAAAACAGTCCCCTTTAACGCACATCGGCATGGACCAAGAAATGACTACAGTGTATTTTAAAGAACTTTTGTGGATATTTTTGTATTTAATTGACAGTGGCGGTTCCGGGATTTCTTGGTGGGGGATGAAATGAATTCATAGGAAGTTGGTGGGGGATTGAAAATAGAAGGGAATCAATCAATAAACTTTGCCGAAAGAGGCTGACAAAAGGGAATTTTAGATAGATAGATAGATAGATAGATAGATAGATATTAAATTACCTGGCACTATTTTTACAAATGTGCCGCTGCTGCAGAGTCAAAATCTAAATTTAAAAAGTGCGTCTTCAGTCTGCTCAAAAAAACTGCACGAGAAACAGTATGATCCCGTAAGGACTTCGGAAGGGAGTTCCAATTGCGAGAACCAGATGCACTGAAGGCCCTGTCTCCAATTTTGCTGTGAGTTCTCATAGTAGAAAGTAATCTTGAGTTGTCCGACCTGAGCACCATGGATGTTTGAGTTGCGCAGACAGGGCGACAGTCGTTGATCAGGTATAGCGGAGCTTCTTCTCGGAGACAACTATCCACCAGAGAGTTAATTTTATAGAGAATTATCGATCGCACCGGAAGCCAGTGAAGTGATCTAAGCACAGGCTTGATATGAATCCAGCGAAGTGTAGTCGTTATGAGTCGAGCTGCGGCATTTTGCACAGACTGCAGTCTTTGCAATTTAGTTTACCCTTATTTTTACTACACTTTTACCGAAAAATAGGTTGACAAGCAAGAAAGGTCATCCGCAGTTTTTCCCCGTAGTTTGACTAGACTTTTACCTAAAAATAGGTTTTACAAGCAAAAACAGTCCGATGGGGATATGCATCCCTACTCGCCCCCCCCCGTGCCACTGCCACTGCTAATTGACTTAGTTATTCGAACGCTCGAGTGCTCATAAAGCGATGACCAACACAGAAGGGGATCGGTCCGTAGTTGATGCGCAATTCGGCGATCGTATGTCGCTGCAGGAGCCACGCCTTCATTTTTTTTGAATTTTTGCCAAACAGCTGCTCTCCGCAGAGAGGGAAGATGAGGGTGGCGTCGAAGCAGAATTCGAATCGAACTGTTATTCTATTCTCCGACGACCATTCGCCTGATTGCTGATAGGCGACGCATCCCAGAATTCCATTCGCATCGCGATCGTCAGTTGTATGGTTTCCTATTTCGTCATCGATCGACTGAGGAGGTTCTGAGGAGGAAGAGGACTGAATAGGACTGAGGAGGAAGAGGAGAAGGAGGAGGAGGAAGAGGAGAAGAAGGAAGAGGACTGTCTCCTATATATGAGGTCGGAACTCACGAAGGTCGAGGATCGAAGAGGAGAAAGAGCTTCATCCGGTTCATCCTTCCTCTCCTCCTGCTCCTCCTCCTGCTCCTCCTCCTCCTCCTCCAGCTGCTGCCCCTCCTCCTCCTCCACTTCACCCGCCGGTCATTACGTTTCCGTCTATCGTCGCTCGTTTCTCGCCGCTGAAAAGACGACAACGGTGGCGGCCTCTGGCGATCGATCGAGGTCATTATGATGATTGGCGCCATTTGGTCTAATCTTATTTCGAAGTCGGATACAAGTCGGCACAGATCGCAGTCTGCAGCAGCAGCAGCAGCAGCCGCCGAAGCATTAGAGTTCTGACCGTGGAAACGAGTTCGACGCATTTTTCTATCGGTGACGAAGCGACGATATCAGAGACAGAAGTTTGGGATTTAGCAGTCTTGAGAATATTATAATCAGCGCTGAAAGCAGTCTCGATATGAGATTATGTTGTCGTGAAAGACATAATAGAAGCCAGCAAGCGGAAAGCGATAGTGTCCTGCCGTCTTATAGCAGCTTAAATTCACTTTAAACTGGACTTTAACGTGAATCGCTCTCATGAGAGGAATTCTTGATCCCTTTCTGGTCGCAGCAGCAGCAGCAACAGCTGCAACAGCAGCAGCAACAGCTGCATTCATACACTCTCTATATTGAGAAAACCATGACGGAATGTAATGTCAAGCAAAACGTTTATCTTAAAATCCGGTGAAAGCGTCTTCATTCTTATTTCACGAATTCCAACGAAAGATTGACCAATTTTGGCAAATGAGTCAACCTCAAAGCACCCAATCGACCGTTGACTTTCGAGACCCGATGTCGCAAAGATGTCCATGGGTCCATTTCTTAAAACCCACCCAAAACGAACCCATCAAATCTCCAACTCCTGCCGGCAATGGGGCTACTTGACCCAATCCAACCCACCGTAATACATTGCAATTTCTTAAACCATGACTTATTTTCCCGACTCAACCCACCACAAATAAGGTAAAGTCTGACCCAACCCCACCCATGGACATCTCTGTGACGCCGATCCGTAGAGTATAACACCAGTGTATAAACTGGTATTCAGTCGACTGATGAGCGAAAGGTTTCCTCGAATGTAAACGAAGAAATCGGTCGGCGGTAGACAAACCGAACGAACGAGGTTTGAATGGTTGAGTTTTGCATCGCATCTGAATGCAGTCCCAGCGATCGACGCCGTCTCTGCGATTCAGTCGGGACCGACTCCATCTGTTTCTGCCGCGCGAACCTTCGAACGCCCGACCGCCGCCGCCGTCGACAAGTGGAACAATTATCGCCAGGCGCCGACAGCGCATCGATTGCTGAAATCCCCGTATTCTGTTGGGTCTTCCTGTCTCTTCCAATTCCCTCTCCGCCCCCAGAGCCGCTCTCCTCTGCCTCTCTCTCTCCCCCTCTCTCTCTCGCTTCATCTCTCTCGGTCTATCTGCCTCTGTCTACCTGTCTATCTGACTCTATCTGTCTCTGTGACTCTGTCTCCGTCTCTGTCTCGTTCTCCCCTCTCTCTGTCTATCTGTCTCTCTGTCTACGCGTCTATCTGTCTATCTGTCTTTCTGACTTTATCTGTCGTTGTCTTTCTGTATATGTCCTTCTGTCTCTCTTTCTCTCTGTCTTCTTCTCTGTCTCTGCCTCCGCCTCTCTCTCTCTCCGCCTCTCTCTTTCTCTCTTTGTCCCTCTCCCGACCGTGTGGGGTCTTGCTGTGATATGATTCGATCCGAGGTCGGGGTGGTACTTTGTACATGCCAACCGACGGCCGGTCAGGGGCTTAAGCAGGGCTGCTGTCCTGTCGAAGCAATCAGATTTGCGGAAGAGGCAATACGGGGAATGGCCGAGGGACAGAGACGTTGGATGCAGTGTCTGCCCCCACTCCCCGCCCTGCTTCCACCCGCAGAAGACAGGCAAATCGCATTGCTGGCGACGGCGAAGAGCCGAGCGTCAAATGAAATCATAATCCCCCCAACGCAGCAGCAGCAGCAGCAGCAGCAGCAGAAGCAGCAACTGAACCACACGTGCTCACGTTGACAGATTCGTCGGCGTTCAGTGAAAAGTTAAATTAGCGCAACTGATGCGATGATTCAAATGCACTGGCGGAAAATAATTATCATCAATGACAACAGAATTCGGTGAACGCCGACAGGCCCTAGCTATGTGGCTGCTACGTGGATCGGACGCGAATGTGGTCAGCAGGTGATTGAGACTTTGCTTCTGCTCCATTGCAATTTAAATGTGATCGAGTGAGTCGACCCGGCCGAGCTCGGCCACAAAAGACGATTAATTTCGTATCCTAATCTTGCGTAAATCTTCGCAATATTTATTATTGCGCACAATGAATTCATCGGATTCGTTCATCATCTGATCTCTGATTCATCGGTTTCGGATTAGCTTCGTCAACGACTTGCTTACGTTGAAATATAATTTAAAAACTTATTTTAATCAATTAGATCATCCGACTACTGCCTGCTGTGAAGCAACTTATGATTCTTCACTTAGTAAATGACTTAATGTGCGTTAACAACCATGTAATAATAATAATAATAATAATAATAATAATAATAATAATAACTTCTATAGTTCCTCTGTAGCTTAACTATTTGTACAGACAAAATCAGAAGACAACAGTTGGATTTGGTGCTATCGATTTGATTAGCAAGAAAATGCCTGATTATGACATAGAAATTTTTAAATAGAACGAACTTTCCTTGTGAATGAAGCCATACCTCACAGACACCACATTTTATTGTCAATCTATCATATTAAAATCCTTATCTGTATGTCTCTCTGTCTGTTACCTTCAAGCGTTCTGATTGGTTGACTATTGGTAGACGGTTTAGACCGTTTAGTCCTTACGTCGCGATGCGTTGGTGGACGATGTTCGAAGACGACGTTGCTATTGGTAACAATTTTTCGTAGAACCGGTTTAGTCGAGTCATTGCAGCGTCAGAGGGCTGGGCGTGCGACGACGTTGCTATTGGTAACAATTGTTCGTAGCTTGAGGATCTTAACGTACATTTTAACGTACACAAAAAATACGTGTACAGCGTCACAAATGGCCACAGTTGCGTGATTTTAACGTACATAGGCCTAATTATTACGTGGCGCAGAGCTTGGCTAGGTGGCGATCATTGAAATGTTGTTCAGCATGAATTCAATGATTGGGTATTAGGTATAGGTATTGGATTAGTATTATCCTGCACTGAAGCGAGCATCGTTCTAGTCTATAATATTAAGATCCTTGTTCTGTATGTCTCTCTGTTACCTTCAAGCGTTCTCATTGGTTGACGAAGAAGCGTTTGAGGAAGCGTACGTTTAGCACGGTTTAGTCGAGTCATTGCAGCGTCAGAGGGGTGGGCGTGCAACGACGTTGCTATTGGTAACAATTGTTCGTAGCTTGAGGAAGTTGCGCAGTTTTAACGTACATTTTAACGTACACAAAAAATACGTGTACAGCGTCACAAATGGCCACATTTGCGTGATTTTAACGTACATAGGCCTAATTATTACGTGGCGCAGAGCTTGGCTAGGTGGCGATCATTGAAATGTTGTTCAGCATGAATTCAATGATTGGGTATTAGGTATAGGTATTGGATTAGTATTATCCTGCACTGCGAGCGAAGCGAGCGCGAGCGAAGCGAGCATCGTTCTAGTCTATAATATTAAGATCCTTGTTCTGTATGTCTCTCTGTTACCTTCAAGCGTTCTCATTGGTTGACGAAGAAGCGTTTGAGGAAGCGTACGTTTAGCACGGTTTAGTCGAGTCATTGCAGCGTCAGAGGGGTGGGCGTGCAACGACGTTGCTATTGGTAACAATTGTTCGTAGCTTGAGGAAGTTGCGCAGTTTTAACGTACATTTTAACGTACACAAAAAATACGTGTACAGCGTCACAAATGGTCACAGTTGCGTGATTTTAACGTACATAGGCCTAATTATTACGTGGCGCAGAGCTTGGCTAGGTGACGTATGTACAGTACATCATTGAAATGTTGTTCAGCGTGAATTCAATGATTGGGTATTAGGTATAGGTATTGGATTAGTATTATCCTGCACTGCGAGCGAAGCGAGCGCGAGCGAAGCGAGCATCTTTCTAGTTATTGATTAAAGATAGCCGTACTTTTGGCGAGAACTGTGTCGTGTCATGTTCAAACAACGAATCGATGAATGTAATTAACGCAGACGTTTTTACTGACAAGAAGATTGATACATGATGACGCTGTACAACATAGAGTCCATTTACTTTAGCTTTCTGACTGCAGTTACTTAAGGAGTCACTCTGCGACAGGACGTTGAGTATCGCTAAAAGTATGAAAAGTATGCAGTACTTGAGTAACAAGTGCTTCTAGGCATGGGCGCCTGCACATTAGGGCAAGAGGGGCACTTGCATCCCCCTTGGAAAATGCAAATACCAATATTTCACATTGAAATTTGAAACATTGCTACATGTAAAATATTAACCGTGACCATTGTGTTAAAATGTGTTTTGCTCCACTGGAAAAATTTCTGTGGACGCCCATGCTTCTAAGGAAGGAATCGCACCGCATATTACCGCAAGTTTTTTTGTGTGATACTTAGGAAAGTATATTATTTTGTGAGCAGGATCCTATTAGGGTCAAATTATTCAATTCTAATGTAAGAGACAATGGTTTGACGCCGCACATTGTAATGCTGTTTCAAGCAACTGGCGATTTAACAGTCTAACGTATGGAGAGAAAGAACAAAACTCAATGATATCCAATCATCGATACTCGGATTTTGTCTTTAAACAAGAACTCAAATTGTGTCGCATAGCTCATGAAGCAATACCTACTCAAATGTTTAATATTAATTACCAGCATCATTATTGATTTGTATATTATTATTATTATTATTATTATTATTATTATTATTATTATTATTATTATTATTATTATTATTATTATTATTATTATTATTATTATTATTATTATTATCTCTTCGCCTTCTGTAATAATTTAGTGCTAGGCTTCTTTAATACGAACATCCGCTTCTAGCATCCTTTGTCTTTCAGGATATAGGTCTATACATTGTTAATTATATTTTTAGTTGCTGCAATAGTTTCATTAGCTTCTAGCTAAGATTTTCTGCTTCAAAGTTCATTCTACATACAGATTTGTGAAAATTTGTTAAATCTGCGAGAAACAGAATACGTTTTGAACAAGAGATTATATAGATTATCTATAATTAATCTTACTGGCTGAACAAAGCGTTTAACGTACAGACGGGCTCTGCCCTATATCACCACATTCTACTTAAGACTTCAGCCGTTTCCCACTGAAATCGTCGCCTAATGTCTCCTCAGGCGTTCAGCAACAACAAATCCCGTCCACAATGCCATTCGAATTTCTACGCGACTCATTTCGCTGCGCAAAGGTCACGCTGACTGAGCTGATTCTTTGCCTTTGAGACGGCGTATCGCGTCTTTATTTTTGACTGAATGCAGTGGTCGGTCGGCAGATGCCACATGCATTATATTATGTCTTCTGTGTCCAGACTGTAGCTGTTATTATTAGAGAATGGCCGATTTATATAGCTCAAGGTGAAACGGCGGCGAAGACAAGGCGCAACCATGACACAAGGCCTACGCCTTCCATTTCAAACTCTCTCTTTCACGACCAGCATCTACGTGGATTTTCCATTAAGAATTGTAAAATGAATCATCATCATCATCATCATTGTCGTCAATCGTCATCACCATAAAAGCCATTTATCATCATCATCGTCATCATCCCATCACCATCATCAACATCATCGTCATCATCATCATCATCATCATCATCATCAAGTATAAGCGACTTGCGCAAACAATAATAATCAGTGGTCGTTTTAACGAAATTTCTTCCTATGTAAACCACACACACACACACACACACACACACACACACACAAACATCTACATGAAATAAACGACATCACGATCAATTGACGTGATTGTGTCTTAGTTCAATTTCATAAAGTAATCTTAAAGATGTCCGAAGACTGCTCTCAATCGCCGGCGTAATCGTGTTGCTATCCCGACCTTTTATGGGACATCTCGATGCTTATAACGGAAACTCGGAAAATTTGCGGTGCTACAGCAGCATTAGGGATCCCGCCATTCCCCGACGGTCAGAATTTACGACTGCTTAAGAAACTGGACCAACCGGTCTCTCCTATCTGAACGACAGCAGCGATTAAAAACGACCTGGGTTTAATATTTCGTCCGAATTATTTGCGTCGAATATCACTATTATTCTGCGTTATATTAATAACGTGCGTCGTATCAATATCGTTATATTAATAACGAAACTCAATGCAATTTATAGCAGCACATGTTGGAATTTTGAACGCAGCTGTAGGCAATATTATCCTGACATACTGTACATGTGTTAAGCGTGTTAAGCGTTAACTGTGTTAAGCGTTCTTGTTGTAGGCCTTAGACTTTTCTACTGCGCTATATAAATTGTCAACAAATAAATAAATAAATACGCTGAAATTTTATTATATCAAATAATTATTTCATTCTTTATCGATTTATTTTTCGCGTGCTTAAAATCTTGAACTCTTTTCAGATATTTTATTCCGTAGTTTTTAACGATTCTTGCGCTTTAAATGACTATCGAACAGATGATCAAAATTGAAGAGAATTGGCTGTTTCTAGATATTTACAGAAATATTGCATGGCTATAGAATACATCGAGAAATTCCAAGCAACGAGAAGACGGAAGCTAAATTTATGTCCCACGCTATTTGTGTGCTCCAAATTGATAAGTGTGCAAAAGGCCAAGTGCCAAGTGCCGAATATATTTAGGCCTATGTAGGCCCCACGTACAGGGTTAAGTCCAAAGCCTGCAAAATACGGAATAAAATCCATCTGTCCATCTCATCCTCACCCAAGGGAAAATCCATGGCATAAAATCGAGCTGATGACTTTCTTGACAGTAGAAAACATTAGGACATTTTCAGCATTCGTCATGAGCAGACCATAGAGAACAGAGAACAGTGTTCATAGCCTGTACGCAGTGGCGTAGCCAGGATTTCCGGAAGGGGTTTTTGATTTTGATCATAACCAACTTCGAAAAATCTTGACAAGCAAAAAAGGCTCTGAAGGCTCTCTCAAAAGGCTCATGATTCATCTTTCCTCTTGTACTTTTTCCTTTCCAGATGTGCTGACAAGCCCAAAAAGGTCGTCATCTTACATCTTTACATACTATAGCGCTTAATTTTGGGCCGGCAGCCAAGAGGGGTTTTGACCACAAGACCGCGTCCAAAAATGAAAAAATATGGAAACACATTTTTTAAAAATTTCGTCGGCAGCCAAAGGGGGTTTAGTCCCCAACCCCCCGGCTACGCCACTGCCTCTTGTCTTGTCTTCAGCCATCCTCGGTACGAGGGTAGACCGCATCATGAATGAGAATTCTCCATTGCTTTCTGTTGTCTGTCGTTCGGATCGCCATTTCCATTGTCTTTCCAGTCCATTGCATAATGTTATCAGTCCATCTACTCCTGTGTTTGCCTTGTTTTCTTTTTCCATCAGTTGTGCCTTGTATAATTTCTTTTTCCAAACAGGTACCTGGTACCTGTCTTCCTCATGATGTGGCCAAAGTATGACAGTTTTCTTCTTTCCACTGCCTCTATACGTAGTCAGAAATACTTCTTAAACGTTAACTAAGCTGAGGCCTTTATGATGCCCGCCTTCGTAATAGCCAGATATGTAGTACTTTGTACTTGTACTTATATTCGAGTTGCACTCGAAGAGTACAAATTTGTATTTGTGAAGTACTGTACTTTCTACATCTGTGGTAATATAGCACAATTAGCGCATGATGAACAGCAATTGGGTAAGGACGATTGACCGTCGCTCGCTCTCTGTAGTCCGACTAGCGCTGCTCGGGACCTGGTTTTAAGCAGCCAGCCGAGTTGATCGAGACGATTCGAGAGGCAGTGCGCCATATCTCGCTTATTTAGAACGGTTAGACCAGTGGTTCTCAACCCGTGGTCCGCGGACCAAAAGTGGTCCGCGAGAGGGGGTCTAGTGGCCGCGGAAAATTCTGAAAAACGTTAATAAAATTTAGATATATATATATTTCCATGCCAGTGGCGTAGCCAAGAAGATCTTGAGGGGTTAAACCACCCTCCTTGGGTTCCCGGACCCAATATATTTAGAGCAAGCAGCACAATTAAATAAGGTGACGACCTTTTTTGCTTGTCATGATTTTTCTCAATTTTCAAGTGGTCCGCGAGAAATTTTTGATCTTCAAAAGTGGTCCGAGATTCAAAGGGGTCTGAGAACCACTGGGGTAGACGATTTATACACCGTCACTCACTCCAGAAAAAGAAATACGAGTTCTATCGGAGAATGGGATGGCACGAACAATCCCAAACCCCAACCCCTTCCCAGTTCTACTGATTCATTTCCCCTTAAAAGTGGTTCTCACACAGGGCAAGCCTTCCTGAACTACTTTAAACCCTGTTTATTATTATTATTATTATTATTATTATTATTATTATTATTATTATTATTATTGGAGTGGATGATGAATAAAGGATATCAGGAACTCAAAGAAGAAGCAAGCAATCGATCGGAGTGGGAAAACTGGATACCTGGACCTGTTGAGAGACAGAAACACTGATGATGATGATATTATTATTATTATTATTATTATTATTATTATTATTATTATTATTATTATTATTATAAAAGTGCGAAGTTGGAATTTTAAGTTTGCTTTTACATAAGTTTTGTAAGCAGTCGTTATTTCTTTAAGTCTAATTGATACCTTGATACCTTCTCTCTTACTTTCGACTCGGAAATCAGCATCCGCCGCCGCGAAGCAAACTAAGCATTCTTAATAAAGACTGATCTGATATTTCGAAATATCATGAAAGGGCTTAGTCGGATCGGCTTAGTCCTAGTCGGCTCACGATGCTAAATTTCTTGAGACGATCAAAGCACGATCAGCTATGTTCTACTAAACCTCAGATATACGATTTGGGTTAAATAGGAAAATCTGAGAAATTCTGTTGAACCGTTAGGTTTTTTCTCTGCTCGCTCGCAAAAGAGAAAACTCTCGAATTAGAATTTGAAATATTAATGCATTCGTGCGTTAAACGGTGTAGAAAAAAATTCTCGTTAAGCCGCGCAAATGGACTCTGTAAGTTCGCGACGACTCGTGAGAACACCCGCCCTTCCTCTACTGTCCCGGTCGACGTCGTTATAGATCGCCGCCCGCAGTGAATGTGCGTGCGTGCGTGTGCGTGTGCGTGTGTGTGTGTGTGTGTGTGTGTGTGTGTGTCCGGCTGTTACGGCGATGACGACGTCCACTTCTGATCTGTCTTTCGTCCCCGCGGTAAGACCACGTGACCAACGCAGTTACGTTTCCATTATGCAGAGACGCAGACTACTAAAGCAGCAACCGTTTTCGCTCAGATTCTTACATGCAACTCTGTCTATGTCTGTCTCTCTGTCTCTCTGTCTGTCTCTGTCACTATCTGTCACTTTCTGTCTGTCTCTGTCTCTGTCTGTCTGTCTGTCTGTCTGTCTGTCTGTCTGTCTGTCTCTCTCTCTCTCTCTCTCTCTCTCTCTCTCTCTCTCTCTCTCTATATATATATATATATATATATATATATATATATATATACTGTATATAATACAGACACATTGTATATAAGCTTATACATGTATATATATATATATATATATAATATATATATATATATATATATGCAGTACAGTAAATGGTCACTGGGCCACTCTATTTAATAGCCTATAACTTCACAGCTGATTATCAGATCTGCATCAATTTTGGCAAAATCACAATCGTTCGATCTCTTGAACAGAGAGTTCAACTAAACAGCATTAATCGCCAGAGAGAAAAAGTAGCGCTAACGAGCAAATGGAATCATTAATTACGTCGAAATTATTAGCCATAAAATATACAGTAGTAGGTGACCCAAGTTTCTTTGTTTGGTCCACCCTGTAAAAATATATCTAATGTATAAAATTGAGTGTGATGATGGTAGCGATGGCAATAGTGATATAGTTTTAGTGATGATGGTGGCGGTGCTGCTGCTGATAATGATGATGATGATGATGATGATGATGATGATGATGATGACGGTGATGATGGTTGTGCCCAATACCGGTAATATCCTATGGAGTTCTAAAATTTACTAATAACAAAGTTTATACTAGTTAAATAATAATTAATATAATAATAATAATAATAATAATAATAATAATAATAATAATAATAATGTGATTTTAAGTGGTTTAGGAGGCTAAGTAAGCCTGTGTGAAAACCACTGAAGTAACCATCCGCATTAAACTTTGTCTGAGTCTTTGAAACGTTCACAGAATAGAAATTTTTAATTCAAAAATCTTTATTCTTCACACCTTCTTATTTCGAATTCTAATTCAAAACGTCACCTAAATTCAAAGACTATCGTGAATTTCCGCCGCCCCCCTCTTGTGCCGCCCGGAATGGACCGCACCCTCCGCATGCCAGTGCTAGCACGTGCAGCTCTGCAGTGGTTTTCACACAGGTTGACCCTCCGTCTCACGTTAAATCATTATTAAATTACGTATTATTATTATTATTATTATTATTATTATTATTATTATTATTATTATTATTATTATTATTATTATTATTATTATTGTCCGAACGAAGTCGTTGCTGGCTCACTCATCGTCCTAAATGATACAACGATCCACGGTGAAAATCGATTGACATTATGGAAGTCGGGTCCAGCTGCTCGTCCCTGCTCCATCCAAGATTTCTCGTTCGGTGAACGATCGGTCCAGGATCTTGTTTTGTTCGCCAGACCGTTGTTTCGATCTGTTGAGCAAACCTAAAAACAATATTTGTCATCGCATATGCGCATCCCTAAGCGACCGATCCTATAGAAGTTGCCCAAATAAGGGTGCAGGCCATCGGTGACCTAAAGTAAGGGCGAAATCTTGACATTATGCGGTATTACTCGTGAATCCAGGATCTTGTTTTGTTCGCATGCGTTGTTTCGATCGGCAAACTGCAATATATAGTCAAGAGGCGCATCCCACGACCGATCCCAATGGGGGGGCAGGACCGTGTTCTACCACTTGCAGACTGCGGCGTTCATCTGCGCATCAGCGCTCGACTGTTCGCAGTCGACCGCCGAGCAGCCATCGCGAGTGGCGCTGATGCTGCGATGCGATTTACTCTTCTCGGAGCAAAGACCACCGCCCGCCAACGATTGGCAATTATCAGAGCGTCCGGGGTAAATCCAGTCTACTACTAGCGCTCCTCCGTCTGTGGCCCAGAAAGACACTGCTGCAGTAGTACAGTGTAGCCTAAATTCTGAGGTAAGCAGCCAATAGATAAGAACGCAACAAGAACATCAACAATTCGATGGAAATCGTTTAGTATGAGAAGTTTCAAGCGTACCACTTGTTCCTATGACGACGATTTTTCAGACAAAAGAAAGCAACGTATCGTTACAGTGGCGTAGTCAGGATTTCGGCATGGGAGATACCAGGGGCGTAGCGACGGGGGTATATCGGTGTATACCCCTAAAATCAGTATATAGGCCTACTGTATATATGATACAGTATATATAACACACACATATATACATATATATAATTATATATGTAACATATATAATATATAAGGATTATAATATATATATAATATAATATATATAAAAATTATATTATAGATATATAATATATAACGATACATACCCCTAAATTTATACCACTGGCTGTGCCCCTGGTGGATACATCGATATTTTCGGATTAAAAGTCTCCAACGAGCAAATTATAGGTCGACGTGTCAGGCAGTTTCTTTGCACGCACACTCGCCTATATTGTCTTAGAACATGCCACCTACACCCCAAAATTCTCAACGTTTCGGGCGAATCCCAAGACCGATCCCAGCCCAGATAAGGGGTGGCCATCGTGACTACGTATCCACGCAACTCTTTGCTCTGTATATCTTGAAATATATAACAACGATAATTCATTTAATTCGGTATTTTTTACATTCTTTCGAAATCAATCATCAGCCTATTCGTTCCGGAAGCAAGCATGATGCCATTAATGTTAAGCCGACGCGCTGGGCCTAAGACCTGATGATTCGGTCCATCGCCGAATATTGGCGCTTTAGAAGGATTAGGCCTACAGATGACGGTGATGCCTTTCTTTCGCGATTTTACCGCTGCTTTTATGGAGCGCCATCTTGTTAAGACCTCCTTTGAACGACTAAATTGATTTGCAAAGGCATTTTATCTTTTTGAAAAGCAGGAAATTAGTTTACAGTAAAACCTCTTTGAACATCACTTTTAGTTCAATTACACCGGCGGCAGCCCTTCGAATGTCGACCCCAAATAATTATTATATCGATGATTTTTTCAGCTTAGTACGCTTAGTAATGATGAAAAAAATAATGAAGAACTTTAGAAATACTTGTCTAGCGTTTGCTGATCCTAACTAAGACTGGTTTTATTTACACACAACCGTTGCACCAAACATAAGCCACAGACTTTGCGCTTTATTTTAGTAATGAGTTAGTAATAATTAGTTAAAGAGCTATCGAAATAATTTTGGACCGACATATTTGAAGGAGTGTCAAATATATTTTGTACGAAGAAATCAATTAATTGCACAAAATTGTTTAAATTATGATTAAGCCGAGGTTATTCTTTATGTGCCAATAACCCTCTAGTTCCCAAGACAAACCCTAATACCAATTACAACCAGTTGAACTTTCTGAAGGAGGTTTATGATCGATGGGGGGTCAAGGCAGTAGACATAATATATTTAGATTTTGCCAAAGCCTTTGATCAAGTGGCCCACATAAGATTGGTTGCCAAACTGAAGTCCTGTGGAAGACGAGGGAATATTTTCAGATAGATTAAAAACAGGTTGAAGGGAAGAAGACAGAAGGTTTGCATAAGGAGCGTCCATTTGGAATGGGCAAGAGTCTTTAGTGGAGTACTTCAGGGCTCAGTGCTTGGACATTGCTTTTTTTTTTTTATATATATATATATATATATATATATATATATATATATATATATATATATATATATATATATATATATTTTTCTTACTTATCCCGAGGGACTTATGATATATATAATGAAAAAAGCAGCTCTCGTTCGGTTGCAGATTTGGAAATGTTCCATTGCGATGGCGTTGAAACGCTGAATATATTCTTTGGAATATATGTATTATATCGTTATAAAGGAGAGGGCGTCGTTGTTGATCAAATATAGGTGGATGAGAGGGCCTGAAAAAGCTGCTTTTTCGCTGTGGTTATATATATATATATAAGAAAAGGCAATGGCCTGTCCTATATATATATATATATATATATATATATATATATATATAACAGTCAAAATATATATATAATTAGTCATTACACGAAATGACTAAAAGTTTCATTCATTGTGTGTAATGACCAACATGGTCAATCATCTCATGCAATGGCTAAAATAACCAGTCATTTCATGCAATGACTAACTTTTCCAATGATTTATTTCACACTTTGACTGACCGCTACATTCGCTAATATAATCCTATAAGATTGCGATTTCTGCGTCTCAGGCTGTGTTAGTGTACAGTATGAAATGAAGACCCTATTGGTCATTACACACAATGACTGAAACTTTTAGTCATTTCATGTAATGACTAATTACACATTTTGACTGTAACATATAACATAAATATATAATTGTCTGAAAGACTTGTTGACTGTTTTAACATCAAATGACACGTGATTCTAAGTTCAGAGCCATTTGCGCGGCATTCAAATCTTCTTAGGTCTATTCCGACCAGGGATTTAATTAGCATCGGGCTAATGTGCTTAATTTACTAGATTTCAAAAGAGATATTTAATTCCGTCCCGAATGTGGTCAGACATGAAAAGTCAATAATTCTACAAGGTGCGGTAGTGTTTTATCCAGACTCCAGGCCTTGGGGGGGGAAAATTGAGGCTTTCGGGAGGGAGGAATCGACTTGGTTGGAGGGAAAAAGACACAGCTCAATGCAAAATTTGTGTAAGTGCTGAGATTTTGGGGGAAAATTTTGAGGTTTGGGGGAATCTCCCTTCTAGCAGGCTTGTATAAAACACTCTTGCGGTATGTACAAGATGTGCGTCAATCTGCAGTCCTTCAGTAATTAGCTAATTTATTTTTAGAACTACAGTTTCACCCTTTCTGGTGGAACGCTTGGTCCATTGGTCCATGTCAGAGATTTGCATGTAAGTGGACTAATTTTAACAGAAACGAGCGTTCCGAATGCCGCAAGATGAAATGAAAGTCGTTCATTATGTAGAACTCTCAACAGCGAGAAATTCAGGTCTCGAATTGCAAACCAGTTGACTTAAAATTATTAAACCCTCATAGTTGCTTGAATCTGCAACCCTAGTTTTCATCTCTTCATTCTCCGAGATTTTTCTCAGAACATGCACTGGTTTTCGACGATCTCCTTGTTTTGAATCGATTGTATAGGCCTAATCAATTTTCGTATATTGCCACTGCATTACCGAGTTCCGAATACTTTGCCATTGATCATCGAGGATCAACCATGTTTAGATGATTTTCTATAAAAAATGACTACAAGATTACCCGGAATTTTTCCTGTATCGTGCAAACGCTGTTAAGCATGACATATTACCAGGCTTCATTGATTTTGTATTATGCCCTAGCATTTCTGACTTCGAGCACGAGCTGTCTGAGAATCATTAATTACAAACCAGACTCTAACACCGTTTGTATCGTGTCGCGCTGTTCTTGTGTGTTATCTGAGCCCTATTGATTCTTATCCCTTCCCGGCTTTGCCATAATTTGAACATCGCTCCATTTTTATTCATTGTTTCGGCACTGCCTTAAAGTATTGTTGGTATAGAGCCGTTCAGTAGGGTGGAGTGAAAAAACTTTTTCTCAGTGATGTAAATGTAATAGTTTGGAAAAGTTGTGTTATGGTATAGAGAGAAACTGTGCCAAAAATCACTTAACTGGGTTAATGTTTAGAGCCTCCCCAAGCGTCCTCAAGTTTCAGTAATATTGCTAATTGGTAATTGGGTATGTTGCTGCGTTGGGAGATATCCTCTATTCCCACTGTCTCACACAAAGGTGCTGAAGTTAATTACGCCTTACCATGAACCTGTTAAAGCCCTTCAAGGTAAGGAGAGACCAACCATCCTATCAAAATAAACCTGAGGATTTTCGATTAAACTGCAGAAACAAACTTGTTTGATATATCTGCATGCAGATTTCAGCTAGTGTGCCTGTGTGATGAAAAACAAGGTGCCTGTAAAGGATCGTGAATTTCTGTTGGGTCAGCGAGGTGCTAGACGAATGGCCCTGGTAGGAATTGGCATCACGGAATGTGGGAATATTCTAAAGAGGTTGGCAAGAAGACACTCAGAACTCTCCAAGGTCTCTGCATCACAACCATCCACAAGTGGGCAAGCAGATGTTCCTGTTGAAGTCATCAGTAGGCCTAATGAAGATACATAGGCCTATACTTCAGATAGTGATACTCCTAATGATGATAGCTATGATCCGCCAGAGATTTCACGGCGAGAAACTGACTAAGGTAAAAAAGAAGACCTCTTCACAAGTGCGAACTTCTCTGCCTCATATATCTTTAATAGCTGCATGACATGTATTCTGTATCAGATAAGGTAGGTAGCTGCCCTTTCTTCGGCATGTTTTCAAGACATTGTACTCGTTCATGAAGACGATAAAACCCTCATTTAGACAGAAGCAAAATGAGAATTGAAGGGAAAGGAAAAGAACGGAACTGAATGAAGAGGACAGCAATGTTATCGAATGTGTTTCTTTTGATGGAAGTAAGGATAAAACACTAGTTCCTAAGAAGAAAGATGGGATATGTCATATGAAAACTGTAATTGAGGAGTGTGTGGCAATTGTTTAGGAGTCAGGTTGGTCACGTTTCACCGAGAAAGAATCTGCGATTTGAATCAAAACGTGTATTGTGTACATGTTAAAAGAGAAAGGAGATGACTTACAGAAACTGGTTGCTACTGGTTGCGATGGTACTGTAACTAATACTGAGAAATCAGGAGATGTTATGAGGTTATTAGAAGAAGTAGGGTGACCTTTGCAGTGGGTCAACTACCGGTACAGGACCTAAGGGTTTCTGGTCCACTTGGTTAGAAGTTACAAACTTGTCAGAACTTTTCCATTGTAGGTTTCGATTTAACTGAAGGAGAGATACCCATTGTAACATGCGAAGACTTAAGTTCAGATCAGGCTTATCTGCCGGACGTTTGGAAGGCTATAACACTTGGTGACTGTTCGCAAAGTTTAGCATCACGCGACCCAAGGAAACTCGCACATTCAAGATGACTAGCAACAGCTAACTTAGGGACGGAAAACCCAACTGAAAATTTGAAAAACTAGCAACTTATGAAACAAAAGTATATACTCCAGTCTGGTTTGATATCAAAATGAAACCATCCTGCAAGGACGGAGGGCACCAACTTTGGAAGACAATTTCATTATCACGATACCTTCCTGTAGAACTTAAATTAGTAGTTGATCCGGCAATCCAAAGAAACGGCTACTTTGGACATGAAGAGAATCTACTGCTGGCAATGTTATCAGATGCAGATGCACAGCAACACATCAGAGAAGGTAGTGCTATGAAGAATACTGAAAGCTAGACGTACTTCAAATATTACTCGAATTCCAAAATTCAAAATTCCAGTGTTCAATGTTGATGCTGCCAGTTAGGCCTATATTGACTTAATTAACTGGCACAAGAAACAACTATCAGCTCCTCCTCTACTTTCTAACCTCTCAGGCCAAGACATTTCTTCCTTGATAAAGAGCGCAGATCAGCAGTTGAACTTTCAGAGATTTCAGTGCCATTCTCAGGCAACTGAAAAGATGTGTGAAGCTAGTAACTGAGGCCAGTGCTGCAGTATGTGGTCCAATTGCAAGAGAAGGACACATTAAGTCAAAGCATGCCTCTCTCAGGCTCATGCCATATTCTAGCACAAAATCAGACTTCAGATAGAATCAGACAGAAACCTGGTTTCACAGTAAAGCGCATATTGTGTAATTGAGCCGGCATGTACTGTGCTTTGCATATTGTGAGACATAACGAAGCTTGCCGCAGCACTACAGGGTCTATAAGTATGCAAGATGCAATAGAAATTGATTGTAATTCTTGTTACCTCTTTACAAAAGCAGTTTTGGATAATTGTATTGTTTGTATTATTAAAATTAAACAGTTGTATGTAAATGAATAAGGCCTATATGCCAAAATGCATTAATTGCACAAAATGCCCAAACTTCACTGTCTCTGGGGAGGCTCTTAACCTTCATTTAAAAATTCAAAATTTTCACTGAACAAATCACTGATACCGTGCACAACTTTCCCGCACTATTAGAATTTTAAATTCAAAAATTTTTAAAATGTCGTCCTTTTCACTCCACCCTACCGTTCAGACTTCATGGTCGGTGAATCTGCAGCCCACTTGCAAGTTGTCTCGTCCGATGCAACCGGTTTTAAGCGATCAGTTTTCAAATATTGAGCCTAAACATCTTCAGAGAACACGAGTTCCCTTTGCTGGGTGCCATAGGAAAAGCGTTCGCCTGATCAATAAATCTTCCACTGTCTGAATCTGTCTTCATTTTCGAGTTGGCATACTTATTCTTCGAGACTGCAAATCCATCAATGCCAAAGATGGATCAGTCGCTGTGGTGAATGGAGTCGATTATTTGACTGTATGTTTTAGTTTTAATCAGTTGTAGGCAAGAAGATATTGTAGTCGTTATAGTCATTATTTGATTCTAATAGGTAAATGTAGGTCCCGTACTCGAGTCCGAGCGTTGGGTTCCGGCGCTTATCTCCGGTCGGGGAAATCAGCGACGTACTGTAGGTGGTATGGTCCATTAATCTGGGTTAGGTTGCCATTACTTTCCCAAGACCCACGTTTTACCTCGCAGCTTAAACCTGCTCCTCAGTTTACCACCGCCCTCTATCGAGTAAGGCTGAGTCGACCTTAGGGCTCCTGCGGGGATCGAACCCGCGACCTTCTGCTCCATCGTCCAGCGTTGTTACCACTCTTCTAATTTGCCCCATTTGCAGGTTACGATCGGTAAAATCCTCGAATTCCTCAAGAGGCTCAATTGAAAAAATTAGCAGTAAAAGTTGCGTATTATTGCGAATGTAATAGGCCCTATAATTTAAGAAGCTATTGACAAGGAAATAGTAGTCCTAAATGAAATTGCAGCCAAGCCCTAATCGAATGATAGCCATATATAGTGAAATAATCATCCTGACAGAAGACAGTGCAGAGTATTTTCTGAGACCGAAAAGTCGATGTATAATTTTGACAGCAACTGCATACATAGATAAATTCAGTGACAAATTGATGACGATCACGACGACGACGACGATGACTAAGTACTACGATCAAGAGGACGACGACGACGACCATGCAGAGAAAGTATTGGCATACTGAAAAAAAGAAGTACGCGCGGATGGCGGCTCTGCGATGATTTTATTTCGAGGCTCAAAGGAATCGCAACGACCGTCCAATCGAATCAGAATTTCCGACTGATGTCGCAACAAAACAGACGAACGCAATCTTCCATAAATCCATTGAGACAAGGCTGGTAGAGAGAGAGAGAGAGAGAGAGAGAGAGAGAGAGAGAGAGAGAGAGAGAGAGAGAGAGAGAGAAACAGACAGATAGAGACAGGGGCAGAGACAGAGAAAGAAAGAAAGAAAGATAGATAGATAGATAGATAGATAGATAGATAGATAGATAGATAGATAGATAGATAGATAGATAGATAGATAGATAGATAGATAGATAGATAGATAGATAGATAGATAG